>CM021100.1:317124889-317382104 GCA_007115665.2 Sequoiadendron giganteum | reverse complement strand
TCTCCCTCTCTCTCCCCTTCTTCTCTCTCTCTCTCTCTCTCTCTCTCTCTCTCTCTCTCTCTCTCTCTCTCTCTCTCTCTCCCTTTCCCCCTCTCTCTCTCTCTCTATCTCTTGTCCACCCTCCACATCCTAATTACTCTTGGGTCTATGTTTTTCAAAAATTTCCCAACCCCAAATCGGATATCCATTTTTTTTACTTTTAAAAATGAGATATACAATTCAAAATGGATATACGATTTTGTAAGACTTAGGCTTGGGAATTGCTATGGAGCAATGTACTGACACCCAACCCAAAAGAATGCCAACTCGGGATTCTCGCATTTTTTGGCAAGTGCAAAATGCTACTTTTTTTATATTGTCACTTTTTGGCCCATCATGATCTTGCACATGCCCTCAACATAGAGTGCATATCGACCCAAATATAGTCATCATCTCACCATTGATGATGTTGAATTTATTGACTCAAAGGACAAGTACCATGATATGCCCCTAGTATGAGATGATGATGATGTAGGTGCCATAGTAGTCTACGGGAAATGGTGGATGGGAGTATGATAAACTCATGTCTTTCCCATGCATCATCCCGCAGGCAACGCAAGACCTCTTCCAAGTTGCGGGGATGACTAGGATGATAGGGTCATTGATGGAGATTTTGAGGACAAGGTTAGGATACCAAATTTATTTCTTGACATGAATGATGATGATGATGATGAGGAGGAGGAGGAGGATGTCTAGCCAATGAGTGATGAGGTAGATGAGGCAAATGAGGCCTGAGCTACCCCTGAGAGGAGAGATTCACCTCCTACCTGAGTCACTAGAGCATGATCAATAGCCGCAATGGGCACTAGGACTCATGAGCATGGGGAGGTCAAAAATATTAGACCATCCATGCCTCCTACATAGGGGGGATCTATTGTTACATAATGATATCCTGACTAGCAAGATGGAGATCTAGGTGATGATGTGTTATTTATTCTTTTACTATTGTTTTTTGTTTATTTATATGATTATCATGATGTGTACGTATATCTTTTATGATTTCCATACTGTAGGGTCCACGTGAGAGTGGTGAGATCTCTATCAATAGGTGACCACATAAATGGTGCATCCTTTACCTACAAATGAGGATATACCTTTAGAGTACATCCCCCGCCTTTTGTGGGGCGTCATGCAGGTCTCTTCAAGCCTATTGTGAGGTTGTGGGCAACATATGAGAGCACAATGAGATGTATTGACCTATCTGTGGGTATGTGCAGGATCATCATGGAAAAAGCAGGCCCTTAAGTGGCAATAAAAAGACAAAAAATCAGAGTTAGACAACTTGACATAAACATTTGAATAAGTTATCTATATTATTCCAAAAAAAAGTGAAAATAGAATCTGTAGAAAATTGAGTGTAGTTTCTAAAATACTAGACCTTTATTTTAAAAAAAAAATCTATTTGGTGAAAATTTGAAATTTCAATGCAGTAGTATTTAAATTTCAGGGTAAAAATAAGAAGTAGGTGTCTATCTAACCACCCTAACCACAATAAAATGATAATATATTTTTATAATATTTTAGATATAAGTAGAGGACTCATGTCCCGATGTGATGCATATTTGGTTATAAATTTTTCCATGTAAATAATTAATTATTAATTTTTTATTACAACTTTTAAAAAATATAAAAACTCGTCTGTCTAACCACCTTAACTTGGTCAAAAATTCATGAAATTCATTTTTTTTTTAATCCTATAGTATGTGAAGCATAGAATGTGACGCATATTTTGGATTCAAAAAATGTGATACCATTTGAAAGTTATAGATGTTTTTCAATCAACCTATCAATCAGGACTTTATTCATAATTCTAATAGAAAATGAATAATAATTATTTATTAAATTCAAAGTAAAGAATAATTTATATTGGTGGAAAGCTGAGAATCTCCTCTAAAAACCCTTTTCGTTTCATCAGTTTTGGGTAAAACAAAATTCGTCAGCCACATGGACCATCATATGGCTTACATATCGCCACTTTTTGGCCCATCATGATCCTGCACATACCTTGCATCCAGAGATGGGAAAGTTGTAGGACATATTTCAGCACTGTAGACTACATATGATGAGCTACGAGCCTCTCAAGTTCTGACTAATAATGGGATAGAGGCCATTCTACAATATGAAGTCTCGAGGCTAGAGAGAGAGGTTACCAAATTGCAGGAAGATAGATACTGCATAAAGTAGGAGCGTGTTGCGACACTCATATGGGAGGCTAGGTTGGTTGGAGAGTTGCAGAACCTATAGGAATTAGTGAGATTCATGAGTAGGCCATCGTCAGATTCTATTGTTTCATGATAGATGCCACCACCAAGCCTCGAGGGATCTAGCAACCATAGGCCTCATTAGCATTGTATTATTGATTATATATACTTGAAATTTTGATCTAATATATATGATCATTCATGTTTGGTTTTATAAGTTTATGTTGAATCAAACATCAATGTGATTTATTAAATAGCCTTAGTAAGAATATTTAATAAATGTCTCCATGATCTAATTTTTATGTGATGTAATTGAAATAGTTTTAGTTTACATTAGATACTACATTGTGATTGATTGTGTTATGTTAAATTAAATGCACCTATGATCTAATATCAAAACCTTAAATACATATAAGGATCTAACCTAACACAAAACACAAGATGAATTTAAATAGTATGCAAAATAAAGTAATAATCCAAACTTATTGAACAACTACTCTATAATCTAAGACACAAAAAGATTTGTTTGTCAAAAAATGAAGCAATGCAAGATAAAATAGAACACTATCTACTTAATCTAACAACATTGTGCATTAATATACATACTATTCAAAGGGGATGTTATGTATAGTACTAGTGCAAATACGTGGCATTGATAGGCTCTTACTATCTATTTCCATTAATGCATATGCTCCAGACCCATAAATTTTATCAATTATGTAAGGTCCTAACCAATCAGGACTGAACTTTCCTTTTTCATTTGGGGGGACATTGACATTATGTTGATTCTCATATAATACTAAGTCACCTTTATTAAAAGCACAAGGGGTGGCATGATCATTATAATTGTGTTGCATTCATTTAGAATAAGCTTGGAGATGCTTGAGAGAATTAATACATTGTTAATCAAGCATTTCAAGTTGATGCAATCATGTATCTTTATAGGTAGTGTTGTCAATAAGCCCCTAAGATCAATTCTCAATGAAGTAATTTCTAACTCTGAGGGCATAATTGCCTCAACACCATAAACAAGGTTATATAGAGTGTTTCTTATAGATGTTCAAATGTTTTTACGATGGGACAATAACACATAAGTTAATTGAGTGTGCTAGTTTTTGTTATGTTTAATTACCATTTTCCTTAGGATTTGTTCAATAGTTTTGTTAGTTGATTCTGCTTGACCATTTGATTGGGGGTAATATGGTGTTGATATGTGATGTTGAATATGAAAGGTTTCCAAAAACTTATTCATGTCATTGTTCTTAAATGGAGTTCCATTGTTTGAAAATAATTCAGAAGGAAGACCAAAGTGAGAAATAATGTGTTCCAATATGAAATGGAATATTGCATCAACAGTTGTGGAACAAAGAGGGATAACTTCTACTCATTTCATGAAATAATTTGCTGCAGTAATTATAAACATATGTCTAGTGGAAGATGGTGGTGATATTTTTTCCAATAAGATCCAAACCCCAAACTGAGAATGGCCAAATAGGAACTTGGGCATGAAGATCGGAAGTAGGATCATGAATCAAATTGTTATGCTCTTGACATTTATGAAATTTCTTAATGTGAGCAAAAAAATCATGTTCCATATGTCTCCAATAATATCCTATACAGATTAACTTTTGAACAAACGATCTTCCTTCAAAATGCTCCAAGAAGCACCTACATGGGCTTCTTTAAGAGCTATATGGATTTTTGATTGCTTAATACATCTAAGTAAAATATCATCAAATGATCATCTATATATTAGAACACCCATGAGGATTATATATATCTAGATGCGAGTTTTCAAAGATGAGCTCTAGTGTTTTTAGTTGTTGGCTCAGGAAAGGTACCTTCTTTTAAGTAGTTGAATATTGTTGTGTACCATTCACTAAATTTTTCAATATCTATTAATAACACTTCTTTGATATTGTGTTCTATTGATGGTTTTGTGATCGCATGTACTATAAATGTGAAGTCGATAGAAGGATCTTCAGGAGATACAAGGGAAGCAACACTTTCCATTGCATTTGTATGTTGATTATCCTTTCACATGGGATGTTGTCAATGGTATATGATTCAAAGCTTTCTAATAAATTCATTGTAAGGTCCTTATACTTAGATAACTTGCCATGTTTCACTTGATATGAACCACTTATTTTCTTAAAGATTAATTGAGAGTCACCAAATATCTTAATGTGTTGAGCACAAAGAGCTAAATATGCACATAATCTAGAAATTAAAGTTTCATACTCTGCAGTGTTATTTGTGCATAGGAAGTTTAATTGATAGGATAATGGAATGGGCTTTCTAGAAGGCATAATTATTATAACCCCTATTCTAGAGCTAGTTCCACACTTAGATCCATTGAATTATAATTCCCATGCTTCTTTTTCAATAGTGAACACATTTTCATCTAGGAATGAGTCCTTATTAGGTAATGCTAATGAAGAAGGAACATTATCCAAATGGGCGATTAAGGCTTGTCCTTTTACTGACTTTTGAGAGACAAACTTAAGATCAAACTTGGTTAACATAACCTATTTATCTAAGCATCTTGACAAGTTATTTTTAGAAAAAATATGTTTTAAAGGATCAAAATTTATCATCACATGACTTTCCATGTTTAATAAGTAGTGTCTCAATTTAATAGTAGAAAATACAAGAGAAAAACATTGTTTCTCTATCGTTGTATATTGAGTTTTGTATTCAATCAGAGTTTTCTTGATGTAATAAACATGATGTTCTTTACCATCATCATCTTGTTCAACCAACAATGCTGCTAAAGCATGGGTTGATACTATTGTATAAAGGATAAATGATTTTTCTTGCATAGTGGGTTGTAAAATAGGAGTAGAAAAGTATTCTTTTAAAAATTTAAAGGCTTTTTTACAATCCTCATTCAACTTAAATTTTGATTCCTTCTTAAGAATTTGTGTAAAGGGTAATGTCTAGTATGCTAAGGAAGCTAGAAAACAATGGATATTTTGAATCCTTCCTTGTAAAGTACACAAGTGAGAATTGTTTTTCAAAGGGGGCATGTTAATGATAGTATAAATTTTCTTCATGTCCACTTCAATGCCTCTGTAGGATACTATAAAAACTAAAAAAAATCCACTATCCACTCCAAAGACACATTTTTTGGATTCAATCTCATGTTATACTTTGACACTCTTTCAAATATTTTTCAAAATATTTTAATGTTATCTTGATGAGTTAAAGATTTGGATAGAATATCATCAACATAATCTTCCAAAATCTTATATATGTAATTGTGAAATATGAACGTCACATCTCTTTGATATGTGGCATCCGCATTCTTTCATCCAAAAGGCATCACCTCCCAACAAAATGTTCCCCAAGATATTGTAAATGTTGTCTTGTATTGATCTTGAGGGTTGATAGAGATTTGATTATATTTAGAGAAACCATCCATGAATGACAACAAAGCATGACCCATAGTTGAATCTACTATCATGTCAATATTAGGAAGGGGAAAATTATCTTGTAAATATGCTTTATTAAGGTCTCAAAAATTCATACACATCCTAATATGATTATCAGGTTTTGCAACTACGACAATGTTGAGATCCATGGAGAATAGTCAATAGGATGAATAATGCCAGAGCTTCAAGGATTTTTTCAATCTCATGTTTAACCAATAAGACTATCTTAGGATTCATCTTACGTATCTTTTGTCTTACTAGTCGAGTATACTGTTCAAGGACTATGTTATGCATAACTATTTTAGCATCTATACCCGACATATCTGAATACATCCAAGAAAAGAGTTCATGAAATTCATATAATAATGTTGCATGATCTTCTTGTTCATCCACATCAAGGAAATTTCCTATTTGAATCATTCCCTCTTCATTAGATGTGTCCATCAGTATATTGATTGTATCTACCATAGGTAGGGCAATTTTTCTTGGAAATTCAAGAATGTGCTATGCTTCTTTGTCTTGTTCAATGTCACTTGTTTTCTTTTCTTCATCAATTTGTTCGGTGCTAATCATGGCACAAGTGAATCCTTGTTTTTGATCTAGAAAATTGGTGACTTATCATAAACTCCTAGAATTTCTTTCAAGGCTTCATCGTATTCAAAGTATTCCAATGGTGCATCACTTGTATCAATCAATTCAAGATGCTTTAAAGTGAGAGTTACCATAGAAGAATCACATATAGAATAGTGTTCACATTAAGAGAAGGTCTTTTCATTTCTTTTGTTATTATTAAAAGGACAATATCCAAGACCACTTTTTGTTTCTTGCATGTTTGGATCTATAGGAATAGGAATGCCTTGTTCTTTCTCACCACATCCTTTTCCACTATAACCAAGTTGTTTCAAGAGCTCATAACCTCTTCCATAAAGTCTTTCCATTTCTTTGGGATTGAGTGGTTGTTCATTATCAAATTCATCAAAGTTTTTTTGTAATTTGTTTCTTCTTCTAAAGTGGTTGAATTGGATGCTTTTGAAGGTTTTTCTAAATTTTGGGTTGACATTACCATCCATTCTTTTTCCTTTTCAAATTTTTTTGTTATGATGTTGTATTCTCCCATGAATGAAGATATAAAATATAAGGAACCACAATCATCATCCAATAACCTTATGACTTCCTCAGTATTCTTTTCTTATTATTCCTCTTGCACAAGTTCTACTTTTGTAGTTGGTTTCAATATTATCAAAGGAATTTCCTTGTCTTTCTCAATTTGCAAAATTTCTAGTTCTGGGTTAGCTTCGATCATGTACACTTTATTTTTGTAGACATACTTCATTATACGATGAAGGGTTGAAGGCCCTGCATGCATTTTCTGAATCCATGGTCTTCCTAAAAGAATATTATATGATAGTTCTTGATGAATAACATGGACAAGAGTTTGCAAGGTGGCCTTTCCAAAATAACAAGTAATGTGATCACACCAAGTGGTTGTTTTCCTATGTTATCAAACCCATGAATGGGCAAGGAAATAGGTCCAGTCTTAGTCTTATCCATTTCAAGCCTATCCAAAAGGGATATGCTACACACATTAAGGGATGAGACATTGTCAACAAGGGTTCTCTTTATTCCACACTTCTTAATAATAGTCACTATCATGAAAGCTTCATATTATTTTTGTATTTCCAAAGAAGGTAGCTGAATTTTGTGAAAAATAATGCCTACATTAATCGAATTCATTCCTTTAATGAGGGTTGCTACATCATTTGTATTTTCACTAGGAGGAACCAGAACTTGTTCCAATTATATTTGAAGCATACTATGGTATTTAGGTGAGGCTTAAATAAGATCCCATAAGGATATCTTACTTGAAGTATTTTTAAGTTGTTCAACAAGGTCATATTCATTTCCACTATGTAAAGACAAACGGGGAGCACTAGGCAAGATAGGTTGAGGAAATGGTAACGAAATGGGAGTGGTTTACGGTTGCCTATTGTTCCTTGTATTATATGTGTGAGCAATGGTATTATAACTCGATTGCTGGGAAACATTGTTATTATCAAGTTGCCTTGTAAAATTCAAGATATCTCCTAGGAATAATAGTTTCTTTTTAGGTGATCCTATGATAAGCATGGGTTTGTTTTGAACTTGAGGTTGATGGGTGGGTAGATTGTGAATTGGATTGTGATTACATTAACTTCTCTTTGTTCTGGTGTGTTATAGCAAGACTTAGTGGATGAATCTTTTGAGATGAAATCCCCAAGGGATTCATCTAACATGTCAAAGTCATTACTAAAAAATGGCTTGAGAGATATGTTAACTTAGAAAAAGAGATCTAACATGATCAAATGACTATGCTTTTTCCAAGGATTTCATTAGTTTGTGTTTGTGTTATTTGATGTTTTTGGTTTGTTTGTTTATGTTTTCTAATGATTGAAAAATGTAAACTAAGCTATCTAAGCTATGAAATGATGCTAAAAATAAAGGAAAAGTACATAAACCTAACACTATCTATAATTGAAATATGCAAGAAATATTTCCAAAATGTTGCAAGAGGTTCAGTGCAAGATCATGGGGGTCCAAACTAGGCCCTTAAGTGATAGTAAAATGTAGAGAAACAGAGTAAGACAACTTGACATAAAAATTTGAATAAGTTATTAACATAATTTGAAAAATATGTAAGAACAAAATTTGTAGAAAATTGAATGTAGTTTCTAAGATACTAGTCCTTTTTTGGAAAAAAAGTAAATCTATTTGGTGAAAATTTGAAATTTCAATGCAGTAGTACTAAATTTTTAGGGAAAAATAAAAAGCATGTGTATGTCTAACCAACCTAAGTACAAGAAAAAAATAATATAATTTTTTAAAACTTTTAATATAAGTAGAGGACACATGCCCAAATGTGCCACATTTTATTGTAATTTTTTTGCAAATAAATAATTAGTTATGATTTATTATTATTATTTTTTAAAAATATTAAAACTTGTATGCTTGACCACCATAAATTGGTGAAAAGATTATGAAATTCAATGTTTCCTTTTTTTACCCTATATTATGGGAAGCATAGAATGTGTTGCATATTTTAGATTCAAAAAATATTATATAATTTAATAATTATAGATGTTTTTCAATTAGCCTATTAATTAGGACTTTAGTCAGAATGCATATAGAAAATCAATAATAATTATCTATTTAATTTAAAATAAGGCATATCTTATATTGGCCAAAAGCTAACAATTTTCTTAATAAACCCTTTTCGTTTCATCAAATTCTGATTAAAAAAAGTCGTCAGCCACTTTTTTGTTATATCACAAATTTTTGGACCCACATGATCCTACACTCACCAAAGACTTAATTAAAGAAGCAATTACTGGAATGTACAACATACACTGTTTCAAAAATTCAATATGAAGATCTGAGAATAGAAATAGAAATAGAAAAATAGAAGCTAAATATCACTCAGAATCTTGTCTAAAAGGTATATACAGGGACTCATTCACCCATGGCCGAATGGGTCCTTGCTCAGGGTTTTTTAAATTTGAACTTTTAAAAATATGAATTTATTTTGTGTGATTTTTGTTCCTGGTTGCAAACTGAGAGTTCTATAATAGATTTTTCCATATTAGGGTGTGCAAATGCAATTTCAAATAAGGTCAAATTATGAACTAGAGTACTATTTTTAGAATTAAATTTGAACCTAGATCTAAACTTATGTGATTGAAGAATGATATTTGTGCAAGATGAATGGATTTTTTAATATTTTCTATAGATTTAAGTGATGCAAACATGCAAAATTAAACCCTAAATTCAATGCTCACTAATGAAAATTTAAAGAACACTTAATATAATGAAACCAGTGATAATCTAATGCAAACTTAGTGTAAAACCTAGATCTAGGATTGAAGTAGACTCCAAATTATAGAATTTTGTTGTACAAAGTCAAGTTCAACAAAATGAAATATAGAAAAATAGGGTGCATACATTTGAAATGGTGAAAATGGGGGTTTGATGGACCTATCTTTCTATTTTCATTAGGAAATGAGATCCACACAAATAATTTTCTTACAACCCTTAGGTGATTGAACCCAATGAGGGAATCTACAAATTTCCTTATGCTTGAGGACAAGGGTATTATCCCAAACAACAGTTTTGGGAGAAAAACTAAAAATAGTAAATCAACTAAAAAATCTGATCTGACACTTGGATATTATAGATAAAGCATAAAACTAAGAGAAATGGAAAATATCTGGAAGATCTAAGAAGGTATAGAAGTTAAGAACCTATTACACAATTTTGGTTTTGTGAGGCTATCAAGGACTTATTCACCCACAGGGTGAATGGGTCTAGGTCTCCCTTTCTAGAAAATTATAAACTGAGATCCGAGTCTTGTGTCTAGATTTTCTTCTTGCACTTCTAAACCTTCACTCCCAAATTTGTACCTGTTATAAATCTACAAAACAAAATTGTTGTTTTTGGGGTGGATAGGGGTTTACCTCAATCAAACCCTAAGTTTGGTAATTAAACAAAGTGATAAAAAATAAAGATCTGAAACATGAAAGTGTGTGCAATCCCTAATCTTAAGTGTGTCTAAGATTGATAAGAGCGAGCATGCAAAGAAACCCTATTTGAGTGTGTTAGAATAAGATCTCTAAAATGAAAATGAACAATGATGAAGAACTCCTTTGGGAGATGTCAAATCACCCTAACAGATCACAAAATTCATAAAACCTTCCTTTAGGCAGAAAGTAGAATGATTTAAAATAGAAGATGAAACTTCTTGGGAAATAAGTCATTAGGCTTGGTTGAATGGCTTGGTTCTTCTCCCAAAACCTATAATCCATCATGATTCTCCATGGGAATCTATCATGAATCTTGGACATTGCTTGATCTTGTTGGAAAACTGAGCTTGAAGACCTACAAAAAAAAATGCTTCTCCAAGACTTCAAATTTGAATGCTTGACTAATTTCTCCTTGCTCTTTAGTGTAAATCCTTTTTGTCTCATGTAAATCTCTCTCTTGTCTAGTGAAAAATGATTGAAAGACAACTTTATAGGCTTCCTTTCTAATTTCCCATTTATTAAATGTCAAAATATGACACTTAAATTTGAATTTAGGACCTTGAAATGCCACCAAAAAGATATTTTAATTTGAGTTAATGAAATTAAAGGGGACCCATTTTCCCATGGGTGAATAGGTCTTGACCTAAAATTTGAGGGCTTTAATTATTTTGGGGAATTAAATGCATTAGTATCATTTATTTAATGTGATTTATATTATCGGGAAATAATTAAAACAAGCCTTGGGATGCATAATAAAGGGTATTAGGGGCACATTAATGAGGTTTAAAAATACATAAATGCAAGGTAATAAAAATAGGTCCAAACTAAGTGTGAAATATGGGGCCTTAAATGCTCCTCCAATTCATTTCAGATCTACATTTTGCATGCATGAAAAGAGGGGAAGGGTTGTACTATATAGGGGCTTTCCTAAGTCAAATCCCATGTTGATATTTCTACCTCCACAATGGTAAATTATGATATAAAAGAGAGCTTATCCTTGGTTGGATAGATTCTTATGATTAAAAAGTATTGAATTGACAACTTTCTACAAATCACAACTCAAATATGATGTACTTGATGGACTGAAGTCACACTCATCACCTTCAAGGAACCATTGTTGCTTGACTTTAATTTTTTCGGATGTTGACAACTATTAGTGCTCACATAAAAAAAATGCAAAACGTAAATAAAAATTACATAGCACATTGCATGATGCTTGAATAATGAAATACTATAATAATCTTAATAATTTTGTTCTTGACTTGAAATGATTTATGAAGTATTCACATTGCTCAATAGTTTTTCTCCTATTTAAAATTATGAAAATGCTATATATTTATATGTAATTATTCTAATTTCCTAGGAATAAAATATCCATAGCCAACAATTGAAATTGTAAATTCAAATAATAAATTATTGACACCAACATATTCAAATTTGGAGCCAAAAATGTTGGTTTATGGTTTAGTGTTCCCTAGACTAGATTCCTTCTTTTTAGGGATCAAAAGTGTCGGGGGGAAAATATTAAATGCATAATTTGATTTCCCATGTTTTATTTTTCATGAATATTTATAAAATAAATAACTAAAGCATAATTAGTTCCAAGCACATAGGGGGCAACGAAACCTAGTGTGAAATTATCAAGGGTGACAATTTTTAATGCTACACTACCCACTAAGCATTTGCATATTCATTAATCCATGATTGAGGGAGAAATCAAACTCTTTCCATTTACTATCTTCCACCTTGTCTTCTAGCATTAAATGCTTTCCAATTTTTGCAAGGAACCTCACATGGGCCATTTCCTCAAAAGTACCCCCAAAGGAATTTATAATTCTTTAATTTCTTTCCCCCCTTGCTTTTGGAGTGTAGGGAGAAGGAATTCCTTTATGTAAAGTTCTTGCCAATACTCCAAGGGTAGAATCTCCCTCTAAAGCCCTCCCATTGTTTCACATGGCACATGGCTTGAGAGATCACATTCACTTCTCACCATTGCTCTACTTCAAGAAATCCTAGTCCTCTATTCATTTTCACCCCCAACATATGTGCCTCACACCTACTCATCAATTAAAATTTGTTATGCTACAAAAATTACCAATGAGCACACATTGAGCACAAAAATTGAACATCATGGGAAAATCTCTATAATGGGATGTTTAACATAGTATTAATTCATCTAATTCTATGTTTATTTAACCTCTTTTTCCTAATCTTGATTTTTTTTCTTGTTATTTTTTTTTGTTTAAGGTTTTATCATAATTTCCATTCACATTATCACAATTTCCATTCACATTGGCACTAATAAAAAATATTATTTTCTAATTTTTTTCACATTTGTAAGCTTAAAAAGTTAAATATAGTTTGATTTAGGTGAATTTGTTCCACATAAAGGTGAATATGATCATATAAAGTAAAACCATAGTCAATATTTCCCCATTCTACATAAAGGAGAATGTGTATCATTTAGGAAAATCCACATTCTACATAGGTGAATCTGACCACTCTTCAGAAAATGCACTAAGAAGAACTTTTTAAGACACTAAGGAAAATTCACCTCGATCTAAGGATAATTCAGCCATGAAAAATAAAATATATTAAATGAAACTTTTGAGATAGGTTAAGGTGAATAAAAATATTTTGAAGTGAATCTATGAATTATGAGGTGAATCCATCTAATTAGGGGAACGAAAAATGTGTGACTTTTGAATTGGCTTTGACCTATTCTTAGAAAAATGTATGAGGTATAAAATATTTTCAATTCTATTTCATTTAATAAATTTTTTCCATACTTGATTGTTTGTGATCTTGTTATCAACCTCTTTGTAGCTCTAGTTAGTCAAATACTAGTGGATTGAAAACCTCTAACGTTGTTTCCTATAGGTATTTTTCCAAAGACTTATGTTTTTCACTAATCTAAGAATACTTCAATTTATTAAAGAGTCAATTAATGTTATTTTCCATTTTTGGATTCCTTTGTTGGCTATTCTCTCCCTTACATCTTTCGATAAGCTTGGGGATAAAAAATCATTGATCAATTCCTAAGTAATGTATTTTATATCCTATGAGTGTTAGCTATTTGTATGTTATGTCCTTGTGCTTTGTATGAGCCTAGAGATTAGAAACATCTAGCATATCCTTCCCTTTAGGATGCCTACATGGTGATATCTTCACTCCAAGGGACAAAATCAATAGTGTGAATAAATGTGGTATATAAAGGGGGGAGAGCAAAATTTATACCTAAATATAGTTACAATGTGTCTAGTGAAGCTTTGATATTTGGATGATATAAATATTGGAGTGTAGAGTTGGTTAAGCATCTTAGCAAATTTTCCCAACCCATGCTTTCAATGAGCTAGTATTCATGGATGTGCCTCATGCACCCTCCTAGTATGGAGAGGAACCACTAGATTCACTTGTGTCAACCTAGATTAATACCATTTGGTCATTAGTTATTATGGTGCAAAAGATGCATATCATACCCAAATGTTACTCACAATACATGTACCTTTGTGTACTAAGTTAGAGATTACTAAGGGATCAACCATTTTTTTGTCATTGGTAAGAGGTCCTTCACTCTTGTGGGTTGTGATCTCTAGTTATCCAACCATTTGTAGATGGTATTAGCTTCATACATGGGCCTACATCAATTATCCCACCTAATTCATTAATTTAGGCTTGTACTATTTGGTATGTCTTTTTATGCTTACAAGTGAATGTCTTAGTCTATCTAGTCATTTATGTGTCTTTTGTTTGATGTCTTTAGTACCTTTTCTATTTATCTAGTTTTTCAAATGAATACACTCTATTATTGAGTGAATATGCATCCATTTAGGTGAATTAATCTTGTGCATAAACTCATTTCCTAGTCTTTTAGGTGAATCTTCTCTATCCTTGAGTTAATCTACCTCTTGATAGGAGAATTTTTCTTGTATATAATACCTTAGTTGAGCCTATCAAGTGAATCTGACTCCACTAAGGTGAATCCACCTTGTATATAAATCCATTTATCTAGTGTATTAGGTTAATAAAATCCATTCTTGAGTGAATTTCCCCTTGAATAAGCGAAACTACCTTATCTTGGTTTATTCTAACCATCAACATTCCAAAAGTGTGTTTGAGTGAAATAAATTTCTTCTTGCATGAATCTAATTCTACTTGGGAAATTCCACCATATTGATAGGTGAGTCTTCTTTGTAGATAAATCACCTTATCAATTAGAATCCATGATAAAACCTTAAGCAAATATATGACCTATGTAGATGAATTTGTAGTATTTTAGGTAAATCCATGATAAAAAATTCTTAGGAAAATTTATGACATGTGTAAGTGAATTCATATTAAATTAAGTGATTCCATGATAAAACCTTCTTAGGAGAATTTTTCACTGTAACATAGATTTTGGAACCCACTTAGGGTTCTCTAACACTTCTAAGGTTTTTCACCTAAAATGAGAGAGGGATACCAAAATGCTAATGTTAACATTCAAAGTTTATGTAGATGATGTGATGTGTGATAATCTGTGTGGAATGTGATGATATAAATACAAAAAACTAAAAAAGAAATGATTTATTGATGCTAATTCTAAGAAATGCAAAGTGTTTGAAAAAATAATGTTGTATGCAAACATGTACAAGATGACCTAGAAATGAACTATGAAATGCAAGTAAAATATGATACAAATGAAAGAAGAGGGTGAGTTGCACATGTAATATGAATATGAACAAGATGGAGGTCTGGAATCCTGACAAAATTGTTGCAGAAGCCAACTGGGACACTTGTGCCAATCTGGGCGACTTAGTCCGAGATCTGGAAAAATTGCCCAAAAATCTATTTCTGCCAAATGGGTGTTTGAATATGCAAAAATCACTGAAAGGCATGTCCAGTGGGACTAATTCTCCATTAGTGGTGACTTATTCCACTTTTTATTTCTAGAAATTCAAAAAGGGAAATAGAAGCCCTCGGTCTGCACTTCGGTTCTTCATAGGTATTTTCTTCTGAAAATCTGATTTCCAGACTTGAAAGTGAATTTTTTGACTTTGAAATAAAGGAGAGGTCTTTAAAAAATATTCAAAGCCTATAATGTACCTGAATCTACAAACACACCAAGAGAGAAAGAGAGAAATGTTGATTGTTAGGGCATGGGGATTTGCCTTGGTCAAACCCCTTTTAGGTACCTAAACCAAAATAGATAAATAATGTAATGAAGCATGAAAAAATGGAGTTAGTACCTTTCCATGATGATTTATCTTGAGTTGTTGCAGAAATGGAGGAAGATTCAACCCTTGTATGCCTTGGAGAAATTTCTTGATGACTTATAATGCTCAAACCCTAGCTTGCTTGAGAAGAATGGACAATGATGAAAGGAGATAGAAGAATGAGAGTTAGGATGGAGAGAATAGGGTTGAAAATGAGGGGAAAATCCTTTATTTATACATGTTATGCCCTAATTTCCCAAAAATACCTCATCACAGGCTGACCTTAGGGTTTAGGAGACAATATCCCGCAAGAAATTAAGATTAAATTTGATTTTTATGCCACATGGGACTAAGTTGCCCAAGGTGGCGACTTAGTCCACCTGAGAAAATTTTAGTGGTTGTCGAGAATTAAAATGTGATTAATGTCGCTTAATGAGATTGTCTCCTGAAACACACTTAATTAAGACCTCTAAGTGTATGAAGGGGTGATTTTTAACATAAGAAAGGGTTGATTTATTGATGACAAGCCTAGGAAAGTGTGAGAGTTTGTTACAACTCTTTACAAAACTTTGAAATAAGGTTTGGAAAGGGGTAAAAAGAGGTCCAAAATCCATAGGAAAGGCCCAAATGAGTGAAAAGTGTCAAGGCTATACTTTTTTGTGACATATTTAAACCCCACTTTAGTGAGAGGATGAACTTCCTTCAAACTCACACTAAAGTAGCCGCATGGAGATGGTGAAGAGTGAAAAAGATGAAGAAGGCAGTGAAGCCCCTAGGATTCAAGATTCTAAGTCAAATCGACGTACATGCAAGAAGACACATTCAAGGGTGAAATATTTGCAACAAAACAAGATATATGATCATACGATGACAAGAACTAGAGGGAAGAGAAGAAGGAAAGTAGAAAGGTGGATCAAGATTCAACCATTTGTCCAGCTAGTTATGGATTAGATCTAGGTTTTTTGTCCAAGAAGGAAGATGCATACTCACTTTGGGGAGACAAGACTTTTGGTTGTCCGTCGAGTGAGAAGGCCCAAGAAGGTGAGAAAAATACACTCGATTGGTATGTACTCACACACACACATGTGGCTATGGGAAATTCGTGCCGTTGGTTGGGCTTTCCGCTCAAACCATACCAAAGTTATACTTCCTGACAACTTTAATAAGGCACCACAAAAGAAAGTGACTTTTGAAATGTGAGAATGGTGTACAGAATGTTCAAATGGATTTTCTTAGTTTGTGCAAGTCTCATCTTAAGGAACATCATGTGTAATGTCTCCAAGAGAGGAAAAGTGCAAATGGACTCATCTTGTTCGTAAGAGAGAAAAAATGCAAATGTCTCATCCTGAGCAACATTGTACCTAATGTTTCCAAGAGAGGAAATCGCAAGAAAAATAAAATTGTGCAATGAAATGTGAGTGTCGATGTATGCCCCCACTTTAAAATGGTTCCTAACACCATTAGTGTGAGAAATTTCTTTAAAGTAGAAGAGGAAATGGATGTCTTGAGAAAGATAGTATGCCACATGCGAGTCAACTTAAGACATGTCATCCACATCCCAAGCTTTCTTTTATATGTTAATGGAAGGTTAATGACTAGTCAAGAGAGACAATGACAAGTGACATATGAGGAAAAGGATAACTAACCCCTTGCCCCCACTTATTGTAGGACAAGGATGAGCTGAAAGGATTGATGAGATGCAAGGTAGAGTGAAAATCAATATCAATTAGAACACCAAAATCCTTAAGATGTTGGATTTTACTACTCAAAGCCTTACATTCATTAATGGAGTGACCATGGACTCTGTGATAGGCACAAAATGAATTCTTGTAATAGAAATTCTTTCAGGTTTTTGGAGGAAGGGATATCAAGTGATCTTGGAGGAGTCTCGACAAGATACCCTCTTGATCAATGGTAGAATATGTTCATTTATCATGTCACAAAGAAGTGTCTTTCTTAGTAAAAGATCGCATACTTATTCAAGGCACTATAGATTGTGAGATTTTGTACGCTCCTCTAGAGGAGTATGTAAAATCTAAGGGTATGTGCAGGATCATCATGGAAAAAATAGGCCCTTAAGTGGTGATGAAAATTCAAAAAATCAAAGTTAGGAAATGTGATGTAAAAATTTGAATAAGTTATCTATATTATTTCAAAAATATGTAAGAATATAGAATCTGTACAAAATTGAATGTAGTTTCTAAACTACTATGTTTATTTAAAAAAAGAAAAACTATTTGGTGAAAATTTGAAATTTCAATGCAGTAGTACTTCAATTTTAGGGGAAAATAAGAAGTAGGTGTTTGTTTGACCACCCTAACCACAATAAAATGATAAAAAAAAATTCTAATATTTTAGATATAAGTAGAGGACTCGTGTCTCGATGGGATGCATATTTTTCTGTAATTTTTTTTCAAGTAAATAATTAATTATGAATTTTTTACTACAACTTTTTAAAAATAAAAAAACTCGTATGTCTAACCACCTTAACTTGGTCAAAAATTCATGAAATTCAATACATTTTTTAATCCTTTATTATGTGAAGCATAGAATGTAACACATGTTTCAGATTCAAAAAATGTGATATCGTTTGAAAGCTATAGATATTTTTCAATCAACCTATCAATCAGGACTTTAGTCTTAATTCAAATAGAAAATGAATAATAATTATTTATTAAATTTAAAGTAAAGCATAACTTATATTGGTAGAAATATGAGAATATCCTTTAAAAACCCTTTTTTGTTTCATCAATTTTGGGCTAAAAAAAAGTCGTTAACCACATGGGCCATCATATCACTTGCATATCGCCACTTTTTGGCCCATCATGATCCTGCGCATACCCCTAAATCAGTAGTGTTTGGTGAGATGACATTGACATTAAGGGAAGATTTCTTTGTTTGTGTCATGTTTTGCAAAGGATCACATTTGAAACCACTAGTTTCCAATAGTTCAGGATGCACTAGTGTTAAGGTTGGTTTAGAAGGGTGGTTTGGGATAGTGTTGATGTGAGGTGAAGGCTTGGTGATTTTGATCAAAGGGAAATAACCAAGACCATGATTTTTTGTTTGTGTGTGAGGCTCGATAGGGTTGCAGATACCTTGTTCACTAGCACCACATCCTTTTCCACTGTAACCAAGTTGTTTCATAAGTTCATAACCTTTCCCAAGAAGATTTTTCAAGGCTTTTGGATCGGGTGATTGTTCATTGTTTGCATCTTTGTCGAAAGTGGATGAGGTGGATGCTTAAGAAGGATCTGCCAAGTCTTGTGTTGACAAGACTATGCTTCCCTTTTTAGAGTCTTTGTTTGTGATCTTGGATTCTCCTAGTAAAGGAGGTGTGAAGTGTAAGGAACCCCAATTATCATCTAAGAGCTTCATGCTTTACTCAATAGGTTTTTATTTGTTTGTTTGTTGTGTGAGTTCCACTTGTGTGGTTGGTATCAATGTGTTCAAGGGATTTGATTCATTTTTCTAAATGTTCAAGCAACCGTTAGGTTTAAGTTCGGCTTCAAGTGTGTATACTTTGTTGTTGTAGATGTATGTCATTTTATGATGAAGACTGGAAGGCACGCCATTCATTGCATGAATCCAAGGTCTACCTAAGAGAATATTGTATGAGAGTTCGTGAGGCATAACACGAATCTTTGTTTCCAATGTTTCCATTCCAATTGTAAGAGGTAAAGTAACCACACCGAGCGATTTCTTAGTGACGTTGTCAAATCCCATAATAGATAGAGAATCAGGTTGAATGTTTGATCGATCAATGCCAAGCCTATCTAGAAGGCTCACACTACACACATTGAGGGAAAATCCAGTATCTACAAGAGTTCTCTTGATCCCTTTTGTTTTTTATTGAGAGATTATTATGAAAGCTTCATTTTTTTTTTTGCACATCCAAAGGAGGGAGCTCACATTGGTGAAAAAAAATAGCAACATTTATTCCATGAATAATAGTTGCTAGGTCATTTGGTTGTGCATTAGAAGGCATAGGAACTTGTTGTAAGGAATTTTGCATCATGTTGTGATAGTGAGGGGAGGATTGAATAAGATCGCATAATGATATTTTAGCAAGAGTATTTCTTAGTTGGTCAACAAGATCATACTCCCTAATGAGTGAATTTGATCGAGGGGCAATAGGTAAGATGGGATAAGGTAAAGGTAAAGGTGTTGGGGTTGGTTTTTATGGGCACAAATTGTTTCTTGTGTAATTTGTGTGAGAAATGGAATTATAACTCAATTGCTACGACACATTATTTGTAGGCGGATAAAGGATAAGTTCGGGTTTTCTTTGAGTTTTTTGTTTGTTTGAAGGTGGATAAAGGATGAGTTGAGGTCGAATAATATTAACATCCTTGAGAAAGAGAGAGGTTAAGGTTGTCTCTTCATCTGTTGCTAAGGGCACTGCAATATTATTATTGTCAATGTTATCCTTATCATGTGTCATGATATCCACCCTAGGAGGAAGGGTTTTAGGAGAACTACAAACCAACTGCTCTTGACAAGCAATAGTTGGTTCTTCTAAAATAACTTCATCACAAGTAGCGGAATGATCAATGGGTGAATTACCATGCTTAATAAGGATATCACTAGGTGAAGGGGGACACCGAAGATTCTCATGACCTTCACGAATTGTTTTTCGAATAACAAAGTATCTTCTTCACAACATGGAGAAATACTAGGGGAAGAACATATTTTATTGTCATGATTAGCTATGTTTGTGTTGTCTTGTTCATTAATGTCTTGTCCACTAAGAGAGGTAAGTGGAGAGAAACAACTAGGATTCTCAAAAATCTCATTGATTGGTTCTTGTACCAAAATATCTTCATCACCAATAGGAGAGATATTAGGAGAAGAACAAATATGAGAGAAAAAGAGGTACTTTTGTTAAGCCTCAAAAATGCCAAAGACATGGGAATTGAACTCCTATGTGTTAAAGGGGATGTGGATTTGATCGATGAGCCAATCAAAGGGTATTTTCAAGTCAGAAAGGATCATCTATTGCATTATAGAAATCAGGTTTTTAATGCGATCGATTGGTTTGAAGAGTTCGACATGAGAGACATCCCATAGTTTGGCAACAGGGACATCCCGTAGATGAGTGACAATAGAGTTGATGACTCAGAGGTACCTGCTTCTTTCCTTGCACCATATTTTGACTTTTGTCAAGGTGAATTTTCCTAGATGTATGAAGATATGAGAATCTACATCCCAGAAGATTTTTCTCCTATGATACCAATGAGAAAAGAAGTAAAGCCTTTAAGGAAGAAATGACATCCTTCAGGGATTGAGTAAATTTCTCTTTATGTTTCTGTGATGTGTTTCCCCTTTCCATAATAGTTTTGTCATGTTTTAGGTGATTAGGAGTCTTGTTTTAGGTGATTTTTAGGCAAGTCCAACTATTAGGTGATTCTAGGAAGTCTAATCATAGGTGACTTAAGGAAAGTCTTGCTAATAGGTGATTAGGATGTAATGCTGACTTTGATACCCAATGGACTAGGCACTGGTTTAAGCTCAAAAATCAAGAGATTTTATAGTTATCCTATGCCAAAAATATCTGACATGGTCCCTAGACGGAGCCAATGTTGTACCCCAAGTTAAAAGTTTTGCTACACTTAGGCATTTTGAAGAAATGAGTCAAAATCTTGTCAAAAAGGTCAAAATTGGGGTTTGCATGTCTTGCATGAGGGTCAAAAACTTGGAAATTTAAAAATAAAACAATCTAGGTCAGCTTAGAATGACCAAATCTACAATACCCAGATTTCAGTTTTTCAACCCTAAATTTTAGGAAAATTTCTATTTTTAGCAGTTTTTCTAAAAATGGAAACTTTTTCTGGGTTTCTTTTGAAATGGATACAGGCCAAATTTTCTAAAAATAGAAAATTTATAAAAATAGGAAGTTTGGCTTCTAGTGTTGAGACTGATTTTGATTGGCTCAAAATACTTCCTCATTAGGCTGGTGTAGTCAGAATCATGAAAGGATCAGTTTTGTCCTAGTGTGTCTATTCTGCCATTTTAGAAGATTTTTTTGGAGATCCAAGGTCATCAATGGAGGTCAGTCAGCTGCCAAGTGCCATAGTTAGACATGCAAACACTGAACACAAGTTGCCAATGATGAAAATGCACACAAAACGAAGAACGAAGACATGAAGCTGGAATAAGTTGAAAAATGCAAAATTTTGGCTATGTCTGGAGACTTCAAGCACCCCTGGAAAGAATAGGCACCCATACATTCATGCCTTAGAAATTTTTTCATTTTTGGTAGGTAGACAATGGGAAGCACATCAACTGAGGAAGAAACTTGAAAATCTCAAAAAAATTTCTAAGTCTGCCAACCATGGGCACCCCAAAAGGAAAGAGGCACCCAACTTTTCAGAGGATCAGATAATGGAATCAGAGTTCATGCTCCCAGACAATGTTGTTCAGTATTTTCTTAGCTCCGCAGTGAGGCCGATGACACAATCATCTAATCATTCAGTCATCCGGAATCAAAGATCAAACAAAGGACATGATAAGAGGTTTTCAACTCTAAAGGTGACAATAGATGAAATTTGGTTAAGTCTGGAAGAGATGGGCACCCCTGGAGGAGATAGGCACCCAAGTTTTTGAGGTGTCAAATGAATGAATTTATAGACATGCCTTGAACATGACTTCCTTCAACTTGATCAAGCTTTCCAATGCAACCATCAACACACTCGTCGGAGTTGGCAATCATCAGATGTTGAGGGATGAACATAGGAGAAAACATATGAGAAGTGATAGAAGTCAAAAGAAAAGGATACAAACTTCAAAGAAAATCAACTTTGAGGAAGATAGGCACCTCCAATCAAGAAGGGCGCCCAAGCTTTTGAAGCTTCAAATAGCCTTTCTCAAAGATGCAGTATCAAAGAGACCCCCTCCAGAGTCTTCTCAGCTATCCAGTAGACCTGAGAGCCAGTCGATTTGATTAGTTTAGCTCATGAAATATTGAATTCATTTGAAGGCCAGAAAACAGGCAAGAACTTGAAGCTCATAAAAATGGCTTACACTAGTAAAGATAGACGCCCTTAGAAGTGAAAGGCACCCAACATTTTGAGGGGTCAAATGATGTTTTTATCAAAAAAATTCTACAGAACAATGTTGTCAGATTTGATCAAGCTCTGTGATGAAACATTCAGCTCGTCTGTCGGATAGATCTAGAGGCCAGAATTTAGGATCAAACAAGGGCTGAAAATTGAGAAAAAGTTGGAAGTAGTGGAAAAATTGCTAAGTTTGGAAGAGATTGGCGCCTCTAGTCAAGAAGGGTGCCCAAACTCTCATGCCTTAGTCAAAATTTATGAAATTTCAAGATTTCAAATGAAGACGAAATGTCTACATTGAATACATAAGTTCAAATTAGGGTTTTGAAGAATTAGGGAAAAAGAAAGTTGTTTCTCTCAAGATAAAACTTATTTAAGGCACCTTTTTATTTCATTTTTCATATTTTTTTTGCAGGTGGCATCCAAAGAGAAGTAGAGCAAAAACTAAACACTTTTCTTTTCAAGATTCAAGAGCTCCAAATTGCTGATTTTTCAAAGTTCATAAATTTTTAGACCAACATACAAGGAGGCCTTCTTTTACATTCTTTTTCATTTAGAACATCAATTCTTTGAAGGAGGAGGTCAAGGTTTTTCAAATTTCAGCAATCTGGGTCATCTCAATTCTATCTTCTAGACAATTTTTGAAGAATTTTTTCATATTGTAGCAGCTGATTTTTCTTCGCATGTCAGAGAAAACTTCAAAATTTACAACTTCTAATATTCTGGGTCTTTCTTAAACATTCTTCTGAACATAACTCAGATCACATCTTTTTAAGAGAAATTTCAAATTGTTTCTTTTTCAGTTAGACTTCAAGATTTTTAACATCTGATCAAATGGGTTCATCTAGAATGTACTTCTAAACAATACCCAAGTGCAAGCTTTTTCGTGCTTTTTATGAGGAAATTAGGGTTTGCTGATTTTTCAGTCTACACTCAAAATTTTCAAAAATGGATGATCTGGGTTTGCTTGTAACAAAATTTTGAACAAAATCCATATCTCAATTTTTTTTTGAAAAATTCATCCGTTTGATGAAGAAAATCAACAAGCTAAAAATATAAAGTTGTGCAAACTTTGTCTGAATATAGGCAAGATTACAGTCAATCTTCAAGTTTTGCAGCATGGAATACACTCCCACTGAGTTCATGACTTCATCAAAACAATTAAGATAGACTTGTACCGCATTCCAAGAAAAGTTTCAGAGTGTTGTTTGTGGTAGTGGTAGCGATGACCTCACAGCTAGGAGGATGGGTTAGATTGCAATGATGTCAGTGAGGTTCGAGAAAGTGGCCAATGAGAATGAAGATTTCATAATATCAATTTCTGATGGAGAGGAAATCTTAGAAAAGCAAAACTTTTCTATTGATAGTATTGACACCCCTGACAGAGATGCAATTTCTCGCTTTTTGGTGGATATGATCGAGATTTAAAGCGACAATCTTCTAGAAGCTTTCTTCCTAGCTTTCCTTCTATTCTTGTCTTAATTCGTATCCACTCTTTGGAGAAGAGAAATAAAATAGATGTAATAGTTGGCATTTCCTATTCTCCATGCTTTCTTAGGTTTTCTTAGGTTGTTAGATGCTTATCTTCTTTAGTTTTAGAAATAAAGTGCTTGTGAGTTGGCAAGCCTTAGTTGTAAAAGCAAGGAGATTTTACGGTTTCCTACTCCTCTGCTTAGTTATAAATAAGAGCAACCTTTTCTCATTTTTCTTTAACCATGCTTGTGATAAAAAATTGTTGACCCTATGCCTTCAAGTTTGTTATTGATTGGTTTCAGTTCACTTTGTGTTAAGAGCAAGTTTGCATGCCTCTTTTAGCTGCAAATCCTTGTTTAGTGCATGTGTCTTGTGTCAAGTGTTAATCTGGTTTGATCGCATGTTGCATGTATTTTGCTACAACTTGTTGTCCCAGAAGTGTAATCTCTTGTGCCCAAAGGTTGAGGAAATAAAGTCTTGTGCTTGCTTCATTGCCTCGATATAAAATCTTAGATTTCCATCTTATTGTTTATGCTTATGTGATCTCTTTTTCAGCTTGCATTGAAATTGAGTAGATGTATGTTGGGAAAAGTTTATCTAAGTATATGTGTCAGAGAATCAAATCTTGTTCATTTCTAATTCTCTTGCTCTATGTTTACCTGAGAGGCTAGAAACATCATTAGCATAAGTTAGTTGTAGTTGAGAGATTTTATTAAAGAGAAAACCTCAGATACAATGTTAAGAGTTCTATAATCTTGTGTTCTTGCAGCTGAAATGAAAAGATAGGAAAATTAGCTTTATTTTACTTTCTTTTAGCAAACTTTGCAAAAGAGGGAGCTTCCCCTCCAAATTTGAAGAGTAGTTTACTGCACATAGTTGTTTGTTTCCAAACCGCATTCTAGAGGTGTGATTTGAAATTCCAACAAAGTGAATCCACATTAAGGTGAATTATTTACTTCCATAGGAAAATCTACTTTCTGCTAGGAAAATCCATTCCCTCATAGAAATAATAGAGAGAAAATCCTTCCCAATATGGATAGCCAATGTTCTTGTGAGTCTAAAAGCATAATAAAATATTTTTTACACTTGATTAAGTGGAAAATAGGTTTCCACCAAAATGAAATGAATCAAGTTGAGGAACCACTAAGATTTTCCACACAGATCACTACAATTATGAGGAAAAAAATATGCAAATAACAATTAGAAATGATACCTAGCTGTTATAGTGACTATGAGGAAAGTTTTTAGACCTCAAAGAGGTGTGTACCTTACTGAAAGAAGCTTGTTTATAGGGCAAAAAGGACTAATTCACCTTTAAGGGACAATGGGTCCCTGTTAGGGTTTTTGAAACTGAGATATTGGTTATTTTCCTAGATGTCTACACTCTTAGATTCCCAGTTGTCAGCTCACGAAAACCTATACTTAATTTTGTAGCTTCAATTATTTGTTCTTGCACTTTAAAGTTCAACTTTGCAACTTGACAACTTTCATATTTTTTCTCCAAATCTTTCATCCACTTGATCTTCACCCTATAAATTTTCAAACAAACATTCAAGGGAATAAGTTTTTTGATTATTAGTGAATAGGGGTTTGCCTAAGTCAAACCCCTTGTAGGTAATTAAACCAATTGATGAAATAAAGAAATTGAAGCATGAAACATGAAATGATGCAATGTAGATACCTTAGATGTTGTCTTGTAATGCAAATCTACAATCTAACATGTACTGTCCATGAAAAATATAGATCTTGCTTGCAAGTAGATCCTCAATGCTACATTAACTATCTTAGATCAACAACATGCATTTATGCATCAACTCCTTGACATGATGATATGATCTTGAATTGGTACAATAAACACTTGATAATTTGCCTTGAAATTCCCTTGAAAATACTCTTGAAGTGCTCTATAATTTTCTTGTAAAGTATTAGGATTCTCTAATAAAATTGTTAGATCTTGTTAGGAGAAACAATGTAAATTAACCCCTTATTTATACTAAATTAAGAGATTAAACCTGAAATTCTAAAAATTCAAGCCAACACCAGATTTGGAGATAAACATTATTAAATTCCTACCACAATGAAATTCAAAAAGGGGGTCCTCATTAAGGGAGGACCCATTCGCCACCTAGGTCGAGTGGGTTATGGCTCAATTTTCCAAGACCTAACCCTAGGTGATGGAAAGATCACTAAAAACCCATTTAGAATTAACTGATAAAGGGGGATCCTATAGAGGGATGACCCATTCACCGCCTAGGGCGAATGGGTCCTAGAACCATTTTCTAGGACCTTGATTTTTCCCAATTAATTGTTACTAAATTTGAATTGTGGGTGTGAGGATAGATCTTCAGGAGGTCTCACAAATAAGGCTTAAATTTGAATTAAAGGGGATAATTAACTCTAATTAACCATAATTAATTAAGGAGACCCTAGATAAATGTGAAAGTGTGTTACAAAACTTTAAAAAACCTAAATAGGGTAGACATTAAGTACATTTTATTAAAAGGGGCCCATTAGGCTTAATTCATTAAATAAACCCTAGAAAAGTGTGAAAGTGTGCTACAACACTTTACAACACTCTTGCAAAGGAAAATTTAAGGTATATTTTAATTAAATAAGGACCCTATAAGGATGTGAATGTGTACAACACATTATAACACTATTCCAAGATACAATTAATTCAAATTTATGTCAATTATCCAAATTAAGTGTGAAAAAGGATTAATTTTTTCGACACTACATTTTGCCCCCACATTAGTGGGAGGATGACCCCATGTCAAACTCACACTAAAGTAGAAATTAAAGACACTTAAATATGAAACAATAAAAATAAACATAATTATACCTTGTCAAAGGCCAATAAAGAAAAACAAAAAGGTCAAGCACAACTGTCCCAACGCAATGTGGAATGGGGTTTGTCCAAGAAAAAGGATCAAGCTTTGATGATCCAACGTGAGGTGGAAAACATCTAGGGTGTTTTCCATAACACATGTTGCTCACTCTAGAATAGTGGAACCTCAATATGTCCACTAGGTGAGTTATACCAACTAAGTGGCAAATGAGAGATTCATATTAGGCTCTCATACCATACCGAAGTTATCCTCCTGAAAACTTCGATAAGGTACCACAATGTAATGCTTTTGTAAATGATTTTTTAATGTAAAATCTTTCTAAAGGGGATTTTTATTTTTCCATGTAAAGGTCTTCTTCTTATGGAGAATTATGCCTAATATCTCCAAGAGAGGACAAGTAAAGGTGTCAGATCGTCACTTATGGGATGCCTAATTCACATCATGCCATGACACTAGATTGTACACTATTCGACAACATCAAACCCAATGCCACCACCAAGAAGAGGACATGTCAAAAGAAAAATCATGCAATGAAATTTTTTCAAAAGATGTCATTGATGTATTCCCCCACTTTAAAGTGGTTGCTACATGATCACTATGAGTAATTGCTTTAAATTAGCCAAAAAATTTGCCTAAGACATGGGAGATTTCATCAGAAAAGCCTATGCCAAGTCATATGTTCCCGAGATAAGTTGTATCATGAAATAGGAAGGAAGGGTCGCCCCCATTAATACATAAGGGATCTATGGATTTGGGATCAGTATGTTTGTGCTACAATGTTGTCATAGAGCATGAAACTATCATCATTTCCCAAATACACATAGAACTGGAAGAATGCCACAAAGAGAGTGAAAAGAAAGGAAAATAATTTCAAGTCAACATGGAAGAGACCTGAATGTTTCGATGCCTTGCGTCATCCCCAAAAGGAAAATACAAGAAAAATGAAAAAGATATTTAGAAAAATCTTTTGGGTCAACATGGAAGAGACGTGAATTTCTGGACACCTTGTGTCATCCCCAAAAGGAAAACACAAGACAAATGAAGTGATTACAAAATAAAGAAGAATGAAAGATACATCTAGAGGAATGCACAAAAAGAGAGAGATATATAAAATGAAACAATATGGGGGATCACACTACGCACATGCAATCACAAAAAGAAAACATGAAAATGCAAAAGACTCATAATATAGGCACATGTGAGTCGACCTAAAGTAGTTCATCCACATCCCAATCTCGGTCGGTATAAATGAAAGGTAAACAACTAACCAAAGGGACAAGATAAAGTTTCAAAATAGGGGAAGCACCAGGTTCAACACTCTTTTTAGGAGATGTGCCATTTAAGTTCATAGAAGAAGAGAACAATGTATTAAACTCATCATGTACTTGTTCATCATTTTTTTCTATGTTAATGTCATCATCTAGATTTATCACATTAGGATGTTGAATAACAATGTCCATGCAATGGTATTTTTTATGTTGTGGCAAAGGTATAGGATCATCATGCTTTTCTTTAGGTAAGTTTGGATTATGATTTTCTATGTTCTTGTCTTCTTGAGTTTCTGATTTACGAGCAATAGCACGTCGCCTACGCCTACGCTTACACTCTCTAGAAATTTGATACCTTTTGAATCTGTTGTCAATTTGTGTTTGTGTAAGAGCAGGTTTTTCAATCATAGGTTCCTCCTCTTCCTTGGGAGGAATAGAAGAAACAACATTAGGTTGTTTAACGACTTTCTCTTTGGCTTTATAAACTTGTTTGACTCTAGGAGGGCCAATGGGATTATTTGTGTTATCTCATGCTGTCTTGTAGGAAACTATAGGATGTTGTTATTGTATGTTCAAAAGTGATTTTGGTTTGATCATTTCTTTGTCATGGATAGTTTTTTCATCTATAGGTTGAGGCATGCTTCGAAGGGATACTTCTACTATTTTATTTTCCTTAAAATTTTGATATGATTTGAAAAAGAAATCCTTGCGAAACTTGATAGGTTCCATAGGCTCAAGCTAAAATTAATCTAAGGGTATGTGTAGGATCATCATGGAAAAAGCAAGTCCTTAAGTGGCAATAAAAATATAGAAAATCAGAGTTAGACAACTTGACGTAAAAATTTGAATAAGTTATCTATATTATTTCAAAAAATGTAAAAAAATAATTTGTAGAAAATTGAATGTATTTTCTAAACTACTAGACCTTTATTTTAAAAAAAAAATCCATTTGGTGAAAATTTGAAATTTCAATGCAGTAGTATTTAAATTTCAGGGTAAAAATAAGAAGTAGGTGTCTGCCTGACCACCCTAACCACAATAAAATGATAATGTTTTTGTATAATATTTTAGATATAAGTAGAGGACTCATGTCCCGATGTGATGCATATTTTTTTATAATTTTTTTCCAAGTGAATAATTAATTATGATTTTTTTATTACAAATTTTTAAAAATATAAATGCTCGTCTGTCCAACCACCTTAAATTGGTCAAAAATTCATGAAATTCATTTTTTTTTTTTTAATCCTATAGTATGCAAAGCCTAGAATGTGACACATGTTTCAGATTCAAAAAATGTGATACCGTTTGAAAGTTATAGATGTTTTTCAATTAGCCTATCAATCTTGACTTTATTCATAATTCTAATAGAAAATGAATAATAATTACTGATTAAATTCAAAGTAAAGCATAATTTATATTGGTGGAAAGCTGAGAATCTCCTCTAAAAACCCTTTTCATTTCATTAATTTTGGGTAAAAAAAAAGTCGTCAGCCACATGGGTCATCATATGGCTTACATATTGCCACTTTTTGGCCCATCATGATCCTGCACATACCCCTAATGGAAAAATCTATTTTTCTGATGTAGGATTGAATCCACTCCGATGTATAGTAAAGATGTCATCTCCAAATGGAAAATTTAGACATTTATGCACAATCGAAGGAACAACATTCATGGAGCGAAGCCATGGATAGCCTAGCTTCACATGAAATTGGGTGAACCCACATAAGTGGTGAACAGTTTTGTGGAGTAAGGGAAAAGTCATTTTTTCCCTCTACATAAAGTGAAAGGGTTCGGCCGAACCAAAATGTTCGGTCGAACCCCTTTGACATGTGAGCCGGAAATGTTAAAATAAAGGGGTTCGGCCGGACCCCTTTAATAAGGAATTTTTTTTGAAAAAACCCCATCATTTTCCCGGACCCCGTGATTTTTTTTTTCATATTTTAATGTAGATAGGTTCGGCCGAACCCTTTTTCCCCTATCTCCTTAAAAAAATGATTTTTTTTTGTGAAAAATTATCGTTCAAAGCTCAATTTGAAAATGAAAATGCATAAAAATTCAGAAACCCAACTAGATAATGATATTCCTTGGAATGAGCTATCCGTCGAATATAATTTTAATATGATTTGCTTTTATTATGTATTTTATTTTTTAGTTTTATGAAACATAGGTTTTTCACTAAAAATCAAAATCTTTGGTCTGCACATGTGGAAAAATGGAAAATTATCAAAATAAAAATTTTAAAAATATGTTGAGGCTGGGTATTGATGTCCTTGATCCATTAAAAAAAAAAATTGAATTTTGATTCATACAGAAAAAGTTATGTTGTATACAGTCCGCCTACGTCTGAATTGCAATTGGTTTGACTTTGAAACTTGATTAAGGAAAAAGTATTCAATAAAAAACTATAAGACCAAATGGAAGTGCTAGATACGATAGTTACAAATCTAAATTCGAAAAAATTAGAATTTTATCCTTCATACAAAAAAATTTATGTTGTATACGGTGAGCGTCACTTTTTAAAAATGCTATTTTTTGAAAAAAACCAGTTTTCGTGGGAGATGGAAAAAAAAGTGCAATCTGATTCCAAAAATTTTGAAAAGAATATTTTTAGAATCTAGAGACAAAATGTGATGAGACTCTAGTTTGCATCATTTTCAAATTCCTCACGGTTTAGCCACTACAAGAGCCCGAAAGTGAAGATTTAGTTAAAAATAATAATTGCAGTGTCCAGTTTGCCCAAAAATTGTAAACCACTATTGTGGGATCACCCAATTGGTTCGATTGCAGAATGATGGAGAATGATACAATTAATGTTTCTGGTCCCACTTTTAAAGGGAGATCTATCGAGCCTATCATAGGGCATGCAAATCCATTATGTGTCTTGATCCATGCTTTCATTTTTTCATATGTATCTTGATATAGTTCATGTACATATAAGAATTCTTTTGTGATCAAATTCTCTCCATAAATGGGATCAATCAATATCCCATTAGTGAGCTTATCATTGATTCAACCAGCTATGTAAAGAGGACCATCTTGTACACATTTAAGTATGACATTTTGTGAGAAAGTAGTGTCAGGAGGTTTTTTATTTGAGCCCTTATGAGGTCTAGCTTCGATAAATTCTACCAATTTCTCTATGAAATGTGGTTGCATATGATCATTATCCATATTAATATTGTTCTTAGTTTCAATAGGAGGATTGGTTGTGGCATGAATGTTGTTATTGTCTTCTTTGTTCAAGAACTCATGAAAGAAGCAACTAAGGCTATAGATGATTTGTGTTTTGTTTCGAGTTTTAAGCGCTTTTCTTAGATTTTGTATGATGGGAACCATGCTAATATCTATGCATTCACTAAGGGTATGGGCTTGTATGTTTTCTAGTTTTTAATATAGCTTGTCAATAACATCACATGCACATTGATTTTAGGAAGTGAAGTCATGGGTAATGAATTATGCAAACTATGATCCATGGAGGGTTGATTCTCAACACTATCAGAAAGAGAGTCAAAAACCCCAAGATCCGCGGTGAGAGAGATATCACGGGATGACATGAGCCTCAAACTATGTCTTACAATAGTATTGTGAATACAAAAACAAGTTGTAAAGCTCATGAAAGTTTTACAAACCTAGTGTGCAAACCCTAAAATGGAAAAGAGGAAATGCAACAACCTAGAATGAAATGCAATTTTAGATTCTAAACAATGTAATTTACTGATTATACAATGCAATAAATTGAAAATGAAATGTTTGAAAGTTTAGCAATGCACTGAAAAGAAGCAATTTAAGCTAAATGTAATGAATTTGATGAAACAAAAAAATAAGAAACTAAAACAATAAAATAACAACACCAAACAAAAGCTAAAAACTGAGATTTTAAAGTCTAGAAAATGCAGATTAGTAGCTAACAGTGACTCATTTTCTAGTAAGGGTGAATGGGTCATGGTTAATTTTTTTTGACATGTTTCAATGGATTTCAGAGTGATTTTTAATGCCTTTTTAGATGCCAGAAGGTTCAGCTTTGACCTGATCAGGGACTCATTCACCAGTAAGGGTGAATGGGTACTGGTCAGGTATTTTTAAATTGTTTTTTAATGTTTTTTCAAGCTTTGAAAAATATCTTTCAGTTGAAGATCTAAGGCAGTGAGTTTCAGTTTCAGTGCTTTTAGAAATGCAATGTGAAAATGCAAGGAAAAGGTGAATGCAAAGGCCTAATTTAAAAATTTCATTTTTTAAAATTTTCAAATGCAAATAAATGAGGTCTACATGAGATGTAAAATGACTGATTTATTTGTTTTATTTTTCAAATTTAAAGAGATGCAAAACAATGCAAATCTAAACCCTAAATAAGATGCAATTGTAAATGCAATGCAAGAAACCCTAAATGGGATCATAATTCAATGAAAATGTAATGCAAGTGAATTCAAGATCTAATTGAAGATACAAAAACTTCAAAAATAAAAAAATTACAATGTTTAATCCGTCGGTTTCACCATTTATGATTAAGCGAAAGATAGGGTTCCACCAACATTAAATGAATCAAGGTTGAGGATCCACTAAGATTTTCCACACAAATCAGTACAATTATGAGGGATAGAAGATGAAAATAATAATAATAAATGATACCTAACTATTATAGAAATTATGAGGAATTTTTTTAGAGCTCAAAGAGGTATGTACCTTGTTCCAAGAAGCCTTTTTTTAGGGCACAAAGGACTCATTCACCTTTTTTGGAGAATGGGTTCCTGTTATGGTTCTTGAAACTAAGATTTGGGTTATTTTCCTAGATTCCCGCACTCTCAGATTCCCGATTGTTTTCTCACGAAAACCTATACTTAATTATGTAGTTTCAATGATTTTTTCTTCCACTTTAAAGGTCAACTTTGCAACTTCACAACTTTAACATTTTTTGTCCAAATCTTTCCTCCACTTGATCTTCAACCTATAAATCTGCAAACACACATTCATGGAAAGAAAACCTTGTTTATTGTTAGTGAATAGGGGTTTTCCTAAGTCAAACCCCTTGTAGGTAATTAAATCAATTGATGAAATAAGGAAATTGAAGCATGAAACATGAAATGATGCAATGTAGATACCTTGGACGTTATCTTGTAATACAAATCTGTAATCTAACATGTAATGTCCATGAAGAATGTATTTCTTGATCCTTGAATAAGATGTCAACAATGATTGCAAGTAGATCCTCAATGCTACATTAACTATCTTAGCTCAACAAGATGAATGAATGGATCAAGACCTTGATATGATGATATGATCTTGAATTGTTGCAATAAACACTTGATAATCTACTTTGAAATACCCTTGAAAATAATCTTTAAGTGATCTATAATGCTCATGTAAAGTATTAGGATGCTATCATAAAATTGTTAGATCTTGTTAGGAGAAACAATGTAAATTAACCCCTTATTTATACTAAATTAGGAGATTAACCCTAAAATTCAAACAACTCAAGCCGACACAAGATCTTGAGATAAAAATTATTAATTCCCACCACAATTAAATTCAAAAAGGAGGTCCTCATTAAGGCAGGACCCATTCACCACCTAGGGTGAATGGGTCCTTGCTCAGTTTTCTCAGACCTAACATCGAGGGATGGAAATATCACTAAAAAAGCATTTAGAATCAACTGATAAAGGGGGGTCCTATAGAGGGAGGACCCATTCACCACCTAGGGTGAATGGGTCTTGGCACCATTTTCTAGGACCTTGATTTTTCCTAATTAATTGTTATGAAATTTGAATTGTGGGCACTGTCGAGATAAATCTTTAGAGGTGTCACAAATAAGGCTTAAATTTGAATTAAAGGGGGCAATTAACTCTAATTAAGCACAATTAATTAAGGAGACCCTAGATAAATGTGAAAGTGTGTTACAACACTTTACAAAACTCTTACAAAGGCCAATTTAAGGTACATTTTAATTAAATAAGGACCCTGAAATGATGTGAATGTGTACAAAACATTACAACACTATTACAAGATACAACTAATTCAAATTTATGTCAATTATCCAAATTAAGTTTTAAAAAGGATTACTTTTTTTGAAACTACAACACTTCATATCCAGCTTGTTATGACTATTTTTATCGATTCACTAATCAAAATATTTGTAATAGATACATCATCTTAAGACAAGGACATAGTTAAACACGCCACATCAATATATCAATCATCTAAAATTATAATTCAACCTAAATGACTTACTTGATACCCAAAATCCTAAATCAAATACTACATTATAACCCTTTCTTGGGAACCTAGCCTATCCCATGTTTGAAATCCTTTGTTAAAACTATTCCACCTTGAGAAAGAGGTATTGCTTGCATAAAAATATACTTTTCCTAAGAACATATCCTATCTCAAGTAGATATCTGGACCCATTAAATTCACAATTGGATCTCAATAATAGTTAAGATAACATAAGTGATCACCCATATAACTATTATACCATCAATTTAACTACATCTTTGAACTTTACAGTCATACGATCACACATAAGTGTCATCAAATCAACCTTTCTACATAGTTAATTCCATGCCATTCATCAGTTGACAAGCCAAAAAACACATGGATACAAAAGATCCTTTGAATATATGACTTTAAAGACATGTGGCCTCTTTTCATCTAATGCAAGGAGACTCTCAAATACCCCTAATACACCTAAACAATCTATTGGGGATGATATGGTAATGGAAGAAGAATATTTTACTAGAATTGAAGACTTCCTGAACAATCTGAAGAACATAGAAATGATCGACCATCTCATAGAGGATAAGAATGATACCATCCTAGAAAATTTACTCATATGTCATGTTAAACTATCTCTTAATATTGACACGATACAATTACATGACCCACCAAGATAAAAAACCTTGGGATAACCTTTCTAATATGGGGAATGTCATAGTGATGCAAATTCTAGCACATACCATTCAAATTACCCCATTTCCATTTGGATCCACCTCTAATCTTGCTCCTACTACGACCCCTACTTCATAACTTCAATTTATTATATTACAAAGTGCCCAACCCTCCACACTCTAAAATGTTGTTCATGTAATTTTTGAAATTAGTACCTCCATCTCTTTTATCTTCATCCTATCCTCTTATATCCCTGCTACACCCACTACATATTACAATCCTATCAGATACTCCCAACATTTTTATTTTATATCTTATACCTCACAACTGCATTCCACCCATATTGTGCAATCCACTTACATCTTACAACCTTAAGTACCAAAAGTTCCTAAACCCACATAAGTACCACAATATTCTAATTTAGCTCACATCCCCCAATCTGTATATCTCTCACAACCCTCCCATTTTTGAATCATAGCTCATTTGTACCTCACCACTCAACCCCAATCTTCTTCATATTTGAGATCCCACACTTATATTCATCAATATAACCCTCATATTTGAATTCCACCATACATTAATCTAACCCCAATTTTTCATATCTTAATCTACCATTACAAAACAAATACATCATTCCTTCAAGCTCAAATTGGGCAGCTCCACCCCAACCTCCAATTTTCAATCAAGAATGAAAAGACACTAAATTGGGGCTCAAGGATTTGCAAGAGGATACCACAAATAAACAATTTAAATTTTATGAATTGTTCCCTTATCTTTTTGATAAATCCATCATCATGGAACCCTTAAACACTTCAAAACTCCTAAGTTTGATAAATATAAGGAAAAGGGAGACCCTCATCACCAGGGAAAGTAATTATTCATGGAATTTCAAGAGGTTTATTATAGTGACAATTAACTCTTATTTTTTTTCCATCATAGCTTGAGTGGATAATATTTAGAGTGGTTTATACACCTCCCCCACTGATCAATTTTGTCCTTCATGGAGCTCTAAATAATGTGTTGTATATTACTCTTATATTATAAAATATGGCATCACCATGTTTGTAATGCCCCGCCACGCAACCCTAGAGGAATATTCAATTCACGATAAAAGTGTAATTATTATTTTTTTTAATTTTTAATTTAAAAAAAAAAGAAGACACAGAAACCGAAATTTCGCCATTGATGGCCTGTGTAATAAATTTGACGACGAGCTTTTCCCAAAAATAAAATAAAATAATTAATCAACATAAAAAAACTATATATATATTTATATATTATATGTATGCATATTTACCAAAAATATAATACATATAATAATAAATATATATAAATTTACATAGAATTGCTGACTCGTAAAACTGATAGAATAATTAGAAATAACCAGTCATAAGAAAATTAATAAAATTTTCTAGAATGATTTTCTAGATTTCACAAATGTTTACAAACTGATTTTAATTTAAATCCTTCATAAAATTTATTTTCATTTAAACCATTCGTTCAAATTTTCAAATAATATAAAAGTAGGCAAATTTAAACAGATCTTGTTTTTTCCATTGAAAGTTTTCTAAGAGGGTTTGTTTCCAAAACCAGATCTGATTGTTTCCTAAATGGGTATAATCTTCTTACAACAATCTAAATGTTTGATGCACAATCTAAGGTTTAGATTTAACCATGATTCTACAATTTCCCCATTTAATGAATTAAATCCTACAGTAAATTTATACAATCTCCCCCAAATTTTAGAATAATTTAAATCTAGTTTCTATTAAAAAATCCTAATTCTCAATGAATTCAACAAACAGATTACTTAAACAATATTTATTTGTTTTGAACAAACAAGAATAAGAAAAACACAAAACAAAACCTAGATTTTCGAAGCTACAGTAAAAGATGAATTTCTGATGCAAGCCTCCTCCAAAGATCTCCTGAATTTTCTTCAATCATGCAATAAACCCAAGCAATCAACCAATCCAAAACTCAATCAATGTAACAGATTTTCCTCAAATCAATTCTTTGTGCAATTTCTTTTCCCAAAAATTCTTCACTGCCTTCAAGAAGTTTTTTCCCTTACAAGATCTTCTCCTAGAATGAATTTTCAACCAAAAACTCTTCTTAATTCAACATGCAATTCCCTCCAATAAAAATATCTTAGAAAACTAAATCTAATCCTTTGCATGCAATATTGACAATTACAATATTAACCTAATTCCATTTTCGAAAACACACTTTGAATTTAAAATGCAATTTTAAATATCTTTCAATTTTTTATTTTATTTTATTTAATCCAAGATTGAACTTAATTAATTAATTTAATTATTTAATAACTAAATTCAACCCTTTTGAGATTAAATTTAATTAATTAAATAATTTAATTTAAATTAAATTAAATTCTATTAATAAATTTAAATATAACATCTAAGCATAATTTTAATTTAATATAAAATAATCACCACTTTTAACCAATGCAATTATTCTTAAAATTCATTTAATAAACAAGTGCCTTTCAAAATCAAATAACATTAAAATAAGGTACACCATGACTCAACAAACGAAATTAATGACACATTAAGGCTAGGGCGTAGACTTGACACATGTTATCTAGCTACTATCTCCTGTTCAACTTAACCGTTGGATCGACACGCTCAAACCTGTGAAACCAAGTGGAGTCGATGTCATGTACCTGCAACCTGAAACCAAGTAAACAACATAATACAATATATCCAACATATAATACACACCGTGAAGAAGAAATCACGGATTCATAGGGCGCTCACAAGCGAGTGATGCGAAACCATCCTCTTCACTAATACACTCATCAAAGACTGACATTAACATCATAATCAATAATCTCATATAAAATCTCATGCTAACACTACTAACATCATTACAACATTAAAGCATGTAAAGAATAATCAAATAAACACATCACACAGTAATAGTTCGTCGCTCAATAGTAGCGATCAAAACATAAATAACAAGGTGTGTCTAGTATCAAAGTAGCTGCAACCAACAAAGCATAAAGCAAACCAACCATGAAGCAAAACGGAGGGGTATTACATTCTCCCCCCCCCAAAGACCAGGCTTAGTTCTGGAAGCCTGCAAACAAGTAGGGATATAACTCCCTCATCCTAACTGCATCCTCCTAGGTGGATGAAGCATCATCCCTGAGATCCCACTAAACTCTGACTTGATCAATATCTCGCCCTTGAAGAGCGAGCGTTTTGTGCTCCGTTACGGCCACGGGCTCCAAAGCTAGCTGCCCATCCTCTACCTGTAAAGAATTCCAATCAAGGACGTGAGTAACATCTGGATGATATGACCGAAGAACTAAAACATGGAAAACATCATGAATACGTGCAAGACTAGCCGACAAGGCAAGTCGGTAAGCAACTAGACCAATCTTTTCGAGTATCTCGAAAGGTCTGACAAAGTGAGGCGCCAACTTAGAACCCTTTCCATATCAGATAGGACTCTTTCATGAACACACCCGCAAGAATACTCTGTCGCTGACAAAAAACTGATGATCCACTCTATGTGCATCTGCATACTTCTTCTGCCTATCCTGTGCTACTACCAGGTGTTCTCTAATCTGATCCACCTATTGCTCCATGTCCTGCAACATCTCTGGTCCCAATAAAAATCTATCCTCTAATCAATCCCAACTAAGATGAGTATGACAAGGACGCCCATACAAAGCCTGAAAAGGTGCCATGCCTATGGAACTCTGGTAACTATTATTATAAGCAAACTCCACTAGATAAAGATAATCCTCCCATCATGTCTACTGATCCATAACATACATGCGTAACATGTCTTCGAGGATTTCATTAACCCTCTCAGTCTGTCCATTTGTCTCTGGGTGATACATTGAACTGAAGTTCAACTGTGTCCCCATCGCATGTTGTAATGATGTCCATAAAGATGAAGTAAACATTGGATCCCTATCAGAAATGATTCGACGTGGAATACCGCGCAACCTCACAATATCCTCCATGAACACTCTAGCAAATAATGACACATTATAGGAAGCACACATAGGCGAGAAGTGTGCTACCTTCATCAACCTATCGACTATCACCATAATAGCATCATGTCGTCGTGAGGAGTTGGGTAAACTAACAATGAAGTCCAATGAGATAATATCCCATTTCCACTTAGGTACAAGGTGTGGCTATAGAAGTCTAGCTAGATGTTGGTGTTTAGCCTTCACCCGCTGACACTCCAAAAATCTCGCTACAAAGTCTGCAATATCCTGTTTCATCCCTAGCTAGAAATACAACTGGCACAGATCTGCATGCATCTTCTTCACCACAGGATGGGTTGAATATGGTGCAAGATGTGCCTCGGTCAAAACCAACGTACGAAGGTCACCTACTAAAGGAACGTAAATACGCTCTGAATGTCTAAGTAACCCATCTAACTCCAGTGAGTAACTTGCAAATTTTCCCTCAAGAGGTCTGCCTGCCTCAATCTCTACCCTCACATCTTGATACCAATTGTCTGCTGGAAGAGTAGCAAGAATCCTACTCCATAAATCTACCATAATAGTCAGCTCAGATATCTCATGCCTACGTCTACTGAGTGCATTAGCTATGACGTTCTCTTTTTCCTGAATATACTTCACCTCGAAGTCATACTCACAGAGAAACTCCATCCAACGCCTTTGTCTAGTGTTAAGGTTTGGCTGAGTAAAGATGTATTGAAGGCTCCTGTGATCACTATGAAGCTCAAATCTATGCCTGAGTAAAAAGTGTCTCCATCTCGTCAATGCATGGAATACTGCTACTAACTCAAGGTCATGAGTGGGATAATTTAGTTCATGATCCTTAAGTTTCCATGTCTCATAAGCTATCACTCGTCCCTCCTACATCAGGACTACTCCTAAGCCCTCTAAGGATGTGTCTGTACAAACCACAAAATCTCCCGTGGGATCAGGTATCGCTAAAATCGGGGCACTGGTCAGCTTGTCCTTAAGGACCTGAAAAGTTGACTCACATTGCTCTGACCATCCAAACCTCTTCCCTTTCCTCTGAAGAGAAGTGATAGGATGACCTATCCTAGAAAAACTTTGAACAAATCATGTGTAATATCCTGCAAGCCCCATAAAACTACGGATCTCTGCCACATTCGTGGGCATGGGCCAATCTAGAATAGCTTGGATCTTTGAAGGATCCATGGATATACCCTCCCCTGAGATCACATGACCAAGATACTTGATCTCAGTCTTAAAGAATTCACATTTTGACAAGTTAGCATAAAGTTGGTTCTCACGTAAACACTAAAGCACCTATTGCAAATGCTCCTCATGTTCCTCTACTGTCCTGGAATATATCAATATATCATCTAGGAACACAAGAACAAATCTTTTGAGATATGTGCAGACTACTCCATTCATCAAACTCATGAACACAGATGGCGCATTCGTCAACCCGAATGGTACCATAGTAAAATCGTAGTGACCATACCGTGTCTAAAACACCGTCTTATAGATATCTGCGTCAAATATATGAAGTTGATGGTATCCCAACTTAAGGTCTATCTTTGAAAATATGGTAGCACCTTTGACTTGGTCAAACAAGTCATCAATTCTGGGAAGTGGATAACGATTCTTGATTGTTACTTTGTTCAACTATCGATAATCAATGCACAACCGAAGTGAACCGTCCTTCTTCATGAAGATGACTGGTGCTCCCCAAGGAGAAACACTAGGATGAATAAATCCCTTCTCTAACAACTCTTCCAACTGCAAACGAAGCTCTTTCAGCCCCTGAGTAGTCATACAATAAGGAGCTCATGAAAATAGGCTCCGATCTAGGTACTAAGTCAATTTTAAAATCTATATCTCTCCTTGGTGGCATCCCTGGAATGTCATCTGGAAAAACATCTGTAAACTCCCGGAGAACGGGATGACTATCTAGAGATACCTTCTCCTCTCCATCTCCTAATCCCAAGTCCTCATCTGTAACTGCAAACAACTGACATCCACGGAAAACACATCTCCTCAACTGCATAGCTGAGATAATCCTCAAAGATATTGGCCTTTGAACTCCTATAATATCCACCTCACCACCCGATGCATTAATGCATTGAATCGACTTACATCAAAAATCAATAACTACTCAGTGAGCCTCTAACCAATCCATACCTATGACAACATCATAGGGTCTTAATGGTATAACCCAAAGATCTAAGGTATTAAGAAGTGGTCCAATCTCCAACCTACAGTTAGGTACTATAGAATGCGATGCATATTTTGCACCAGACGCTAACTCTCCCTGCCACCTATCGGCTTGCCTTACGGCCCCCAGTCTGCAATGTGACACTATAGATGAAGAAATGAAGGAGTCGGATGCTCTTGAATCAAATAAAATAGTAACAGGGTTACCCAATAACATACCATAAGTCTCTACCACGGTACCCTAGTGCTCTGCCTGGCGGTTATCAACTGCTACGAACACATGATGGCCTCTGCTAGCATCTCCCACTGTCAACTCTGACGCCGCTGGTCTCTGCGTGAATCCCGACGTGCCCTTATTGGGACACATCCTAGCAATATGGCCTTGCTAACCACAAGAGAAGCATCATGTGCCTCTACCATATCCTTTGCCTCTTGCTGCTGCACTAGACTGTTGTGCACTGCCTCCAAAAGTGGACTCGACGCTCTAAGCGGGTTGCTCAGAGTTGAAATGCTTCATGCATTTGCAGTTCCTGTCACCCTGTCTCTGCTGGAAACCTTTCTGTTTCCCCTGAAATGACTGCTGCTGACTACCCTGTGCTGATCCCTATTAAGTCTGTCTCCCTTGAGCACTAGTCCCAACTCCTGTACCATTGCCAATATGCACACCTGTATGACCTCCTAGTGCCATAGTCAGGTTCTCCTCCACCAATCATGCCTTCTCCATAGCTATCTCCATAGACTTGGGTTCAAAGACCCATACTCCACCATTGATACGAGCGTTTAAGCCCCTGATGAAATGTTGCACGAACATCCCCTCATCATCCCCTATTCCTACGAACTGTTTAAGTTTGTAGAATCACCTCTCATACTGATCTACCGTCATGGCTAACTGTCGTATGGCACGAAACTCATCACCTCTTCACTCACGCCAATGATCAGAGAGAAAGAAGGCTCTGAACCACTCAAGAAAGATCTCCCAAGACACCGTACTCATTTCTATATGGAGCTTCTGCTCCTCTAGTTTCCACTAAGTGGATGCAAATCCTCGGAGGTGAATAACAACACACCACGCTTTAGTATTACTGTCAAAAGGGTGCATGGAAAAACATTGGTCCGAACCTATCAACCAAGTTTTGGCCTCTAGACCGGTACCTAATCCATCAAATCGAGGTGGCTATGATCGAATCGAATCCCTCATACAGCTCACTGCTAAGATATCCGACTTAGTTGTAACTATCCTAACCATAGGGTTAACCTCTAGTACTTCCTGTCTCAGACCCAATAATGCCAAAGCCTCCTCGAAAGCTCTAAGTGCAACTTCGACCCTAGGAGGATCTAGTTGTCCACCACTGCCTCTTGGATCATTCTGCGAGGCCTGATGTTCCTCCTACTCTGGTATAGGTATGACACGAGGTTGTGAGTCATGCTGACTCTCCTCTCGATCGCCTACCCGACCACATCCACATCCTTTCCCTCATCCGCGTCTAGGATGCATACTCCTACACAGACACAAAAGGGTATTAGACAAGGTACACTTAAAAAACTACGCAACTAAGCTTAATGGGTACATCATAATCCTAGAGCACCCAGTGTTTAAACCTAGGCTCTGATACCATGTGTAATGCCCCACCACACAACCCTAGAGGAAGATTAAATTCACGATAAAAGTGTACTAAATTTATTTTATTTTAAAAAAAAGAAAAAAAGACACAGAAACCAAAATTTTGCCATTGATGGCCTGTGTAATAAATTCGATGGCGACCTTTTCCCAAAAATGAAATAAAATAATTAATCAACATAACAAAACTATATATATTTATATATTATATGTATGCATATTTTCCAAAAATATAATACATATAATAATAAATATATATAAATTTACACAGAATTGTTGACTCGTAAAATTGACAGAATAATGAAAAATAACCAGTCATAGGAAAATTAATAAAATTTTCTAGAATGATTTTCTAAATTTCACAAATGTTTAAAAACTGATTTTAATTCAAATCCTTCCTAAAATTAATTTCTTTTAAACCATTCGTTCAAATTTTCAAATAATATAAAAGTAGGCAAATTTAAACAGATCTTGATTTTTCCATTGGAAGTTTTCTAAGAGGGTTTGTTTTCAAAACCAGATCGGATTGTTTCCTAAAGGGTATAATCTTCTTACAACAATCTAAATGTTTGATGCACAATCTAAGGTTTACATTTAACCATGATTCTACAATTTCCCCATTTACTGAATTAAATCCTATAGTAAATTTATACAATCTCCCCCAAATTTAAGAATAATTTAAATCTAGTTTCTATTAACAAATCCTAATTCTCAATGAATTCAACAAACAGATTACTTAAACAATATTTATTTGTTTTGAACAAACAAGAATAAGAAAAACACATAACAAAACCTAGATTTTCGAAGCTACAGTAAAAGATGAATTTCTGATGCAAGCCTCCTCCAAAGATCTCTTGAATTTTCTTCAATCATGCAATAAACCCAAGAAATCAACCAATCCAAAAACTCAATCAATGTAACAGATTTTCCTCAAATAAATTCTCTGTGCAATTTCTTTTCCCAAAAATTCTTCACTGCCTTCAAGAAGTTTTTTCCCTTCCAAGACCTTCTCCCAGAATGAATTTTCAACCAAAAACTCCTCTTCCTAATTCAACATGCAATTCCCTCCAATCAAAATATCTTTGACAACCAAACCTAATCCTTTGCATGCAATATTGACAATTGCAATATTAACCTAATTCCATTTTCGAAAACACACTTTGAATTTAAAATGCAATTTTAAATATCTTTCAATTTTTTCTTTTATTTAATTTAATCCAAGATTGAACTTAATTAATTAATTTAGTTATTAAATAGCTAAATTCAACCCTTTTGAGATTAAATTTAATTAAATTAAATTCTATTAATAACTTTAAATATAACATCTAAGCATAATTTTAATTTAATATAAAATAATCACCACTTTTAACCAATGAAATTATTCTTAAAATTCATTTAATAAACAAGTACCTTTCAAAATCAAATAACATTAAAATAAGGTACACCATGACTCAACAAACGAAATTGATGACACACTAAGGCTAGGGCGTAGACTTGACACATGTTACCTAGCTACTATCTCCCGTTCAACTTAATCGTTGGATTGACACGCTCAAACCTGTGAAACCAGGTGGAGTCGATGTCATGTACCTGCAACCTGAAACCAAGTAAACAACATAATACAATATATCCAGCATATAATACACACCGTGAAGAAGAAATCACGGATTCGCAGGGCGCTCGTAAGCGAGTGATGCGAAACTGTCCTCTTCACCAATACACTCATCAAAGACTGACATTAACATCATAATCAGTAATCTCATATAAAATCTCATGCTAAAACTACTAACATCATTACACCATTAAAGCATGTAAACAATAATCAAATAAACACATCACACAGTAATAGTTCGTCGCTCAATAGTATCGATGAAAACATAAATAACAAGGTGTGTCCATTATCAAAGTGGCTGCAACCAACAAAGCATAAACCAAACTAACCATGAAGCAAAACAGAGGGGTATTACAATGTTGAACCTTTTCAATGTGAAAAAATACATTGGAGAAAGCTTTGTTGGATATTTATAAAGGTGGAAATCTATCCCTAGTTTTCTTCCATGGCCAATTCCTAAGAAAAATTGCTTAACATATTCATCCAAAACTTAAACTAGGAGATGTTGTTTCATAGCCAAATTCACTACACATCTTCATTTGATGAGATCTTTGAAAATGGATTTACTAAATTGTGAAATATATCATTGCCAAAAGTATGGTTAAGATATATAAGGAAAACAATGATAATTCAACCAATGAAAAATGGAGATTTTGAAATAAAAAATATCATTAATCATGGAGTCACACATGCTAATCACATACAGACCACTAAAATAAATCCATATTTTAACCTAGATAATTCATAAGGTACAAAAACCATTTCAGTTCCTCAACGACAACCCAAGAAAAATAATTCAAATAATTCTAAACCAAACAATCAAAACAATATCAAATGGAATTTCACCCCTCTCAGGGAATAATTAGATGCAATTTTTTGAAAACTTGAACAACAAACATGATTAATTGTCATGACTCAACCCTTTGATGATTCCAAATATAAATGATCCTATACTTATAGGGATGCCAAACATTGTGATTACTATCAGATCAAGGGTCATGGTACTAAAAATGTATGAAGCTTATGAACTATGCCTAAGACTTTGTTGTTAAGGGTGATGTAGTTGTGGAAGGAATTAAATATTCCTCACTAAATTATTAACTTAATATATATGAAAATGGGTTTACCAAACATTACCAAGGCCTTGGTGCCTCTACATCTAATTGTAGATCAATTAATAACCAAAGAAATAATAAAAATAATCACACCAATAATATGAAATGTAATAGAGTACCCTTTAATTATGACAATGTTGTTGGGTGCATTACAAAATCTCCTTCAAAAGTGGTCATGATCAAAGTTAAATCCAAAGAACCCCAATGTGTTATCTCCACTAGATGTGGTAAAATCATCTTTCAAGGGCCATCCAATCTATCAATTTAAATCAATCATTACAACCTTCTAGACCATCATCTAAACACCCCTACTAAGATATCCATTATAGATATGGGTATGTGTAGGATCATCATGGAAAAAACGGGCCCTTAAGTGGCAATGAAAATTCAGAAAATAAGAGTTAGGCAACTTGACATAAAAATTTGAATAAGTTATCTATACTATTTCAAAAATGTGTAAGAATAGAATCTATAGAAAATTGAATGTAGTTTATAAACTACTAGGTTTATTTTAAAATAAATCTTTTTGTTGAAAATTTGAAATTTCAATGCAGTAGTTCTTAAATTTAAGGGAAAATATAAGAAGTAGGTGTTTGTCTGACCACCTAACCACAATAAAATGATAATATTTTTTATAATATTTTTGATATAAGTAGAGGACTCATGTCCCGATGTGATGCATATTTTTGTGTAATTTTTTCCAAGTAAATGATTAATTATGATTTTTTTATTACCACTTTTAAAAAATATAAAAACTCGTATGTCTAACCACCTTAACTTGGTCAAAACTTCATGATATCCATTTTTTTGCAATCCTATAGTATGTGAAGCATAGAATGTGATGCATATTTCAGATTCAAAAAATGTGATACTGTTTTAAAGCTATAGATTTTTTCAATCAACTTATCAATCAGGACTTTACACGTAATTCAAATAGAAAATGAATAATAATAATTTATTAAGTTCAAAGGAAAGCATAATTTATATTGGTGGAAAGATGAGAATCTCTTTTAAAAACCCTTTTGTTTCATCAATTTTGGGTAAAAAAAATTCATTAGCCACATGGGCCATCATATCACTTACATATCGCCACTTTTTGGGCCATCATGATCTTGCACATACCTATATTCTCAAATAATCTTATATCCATAAGGAGATATTGGATAAATCTTTACAATAATTACAAGATCCTATTGATATAAGCCTTGCACAACTCCAAGCATAATTAGGTCATCTACCATCCACCTACCAACTTGCATTGAACCAAAATGGTATGCCACCTATTGACCCATCTCATAATCATGAATTACATATTGAGGTCTTCATCACCAACCACAAGGTGAAGTAGGTATTTTTGGATAATGGTTCTACTCTAAATCTATGTACATTTAAGTTCATTAAACAAGTGCCATACACTTTGGCTAATTTAGATCCTCTGAAAATCGTAATTAAGGCCTATGATAATGTTGAACAAGACTTAGAAGGCATCATATTCCTTTCCATCCAACTAGCCCAGAAAATTTAGTATACCACTTGTCATGTCATTGATCTTGATCTTCCATACAACCTTCTCCTTGGTCACCCATGGATTCACACAATACAAGCCATGCCCTCCACCTATCATCAATGGTTGAAGTTTCCACACAATGGAATAGAAGTCACAATTTATGATGATCTAGAACCATTTAATTATTGTCATGCAATTGAAATATCATTTAAAAATTCCCACCATAGACCTAGGATTGAGTTTATGAATTCCAACACAACCCTATTTTCATCTTACATGGATCTCAAGGTGTTATCACCTACATCTTGTCATCCACCCTTGAATCAACAATTTCTAAGATCAAGATAAATGATAAATTTTGTAGTGAATATGAGCTTCATATTGCATTCAATGTGGGATCTATGTATATTTCCCCATGCACTCATGGTAAACCATCTAATCAATAACCTTGGCATAAAATTTTGGTTAAGGTTTATGGTTACACCATCTTGAAATCTCTTATTCCATTAGATCAACAATAAATTAAAGAAGATATCAATAAATGGGTTTATAGAGAGGAACCTACCAACAATGCTACTCTCTTTGAATAATTTCAAGAGACATATTTGATTCCTCATCATATGACTCAAAAAATACATTATGAAGGAAATTTTTTAGGTGTTCATGAACAAGGAATACTAAAGCCTATGAGTTCCCTAGTTAATCAAAATAATCAAGGACTTGGATATAGATCTATGGTGGGCTAACACACTTTATCAATATACACTTCCTATAATGTTGAGATAGTTTCTAGTCTTGTTGGTGATACATTGAATAAAGTCATCATAGTTATGCATGATAATTTAGATGTATATTCACTATTTTACAATAATGTCATCCTTACCATATAATTCCATCTCCAACATATTGAATTAATAGCCTCAAACCAACAAGGATTCACTCTTATTGTTATATTCTAAAATATTGAAGCTATCCATAAATTCATGAAACTTTGTAATGAAATCCCTCACGAACATCACAAATCAAGTTTTGTGTACAAGATGGATCTTGATGCCTACTTTTGGGAAGATAAATTACTAGCTACAAAACAAAGAATAAAAATCAAAATCAAAAGTCCCCTTGTGAAAACCTCTTTTAGGTACCTTTGGACCTATCAAAAGTAAAAGGAAATGGAATATCTTCTGGTGAAAACCCCTACAATGCACTAGAATATGAAGATATAAATCTCCACATCATATGAACTCAAAGGTCTAAAATTTATATTATCCAAAAATCTAAGAGACCCAAGAAATTAACCTATGAATAGAGTTAGAATTGAAAACCACCTATATGGCATCATCTCTTATACCTAAAGAACATCAAAACATCTCAACAATCCTACAAAAATCATGTATAAACTTTTCTTAGTCCTATGTCAACATGCCTAGTTTGGATCCTTCCTAGTTATTTATCATTTGGTTATTTAGATTGATGTCAATCTTATAAAATAGAAGCCCAAAAAAATGTATGCTTAGGTCAAACTCTTGGTAAAAGAAGAGTTGGAAAATATCCTCAATGTAGGTTTCCTCCGTCTCATTGATTACTCTAAATGAATTTAAAATATTTTCTAGTTACCAAACCAACTTGGGGCATTTATATATATACCAATTTTTAAGATCTGAATAACACATATCCTAAGGATTATTTATTTCTACACAACATTCATATCATTGTAGACCTCATGATGGGCCACACAATATTTTCCCTCATGGATGGTTTTTATGGTTATAAGAAAATTTGTATTGCACCTAAATACCAACATAAGGTATCCTCTACTACTCTGTGAGACACCTTTTTCTAACAAGTTAAACATTTTGGTTTGATAAATTCTTGGTCTATATATCAACATGCTATTATATTCATATTCCATGAAATTCGCCATACCATCACGGAGGATTATGGGGATGATTTTCTTGGTAAGTCAAGAATAAGGGAAGGATATCCTTAGGTCCTTGAACAAACATTTTCTCACCTTGAGCATTACCAATTAAGACTTAACCCAAAGAAATGTATATTTGGAATAACCTTAGAAAAAAAATTAGTGTCTATTATTTCCATAAGAGGCATCAAATTTGATCCTAAATTTTTTAAGGTCATCACACATGTACCTCCCATCAGGAAACTCAAATAGTTAAGGATCCTGCAAGGTAAATTATAGTCTATCAAGAAGTTTATAGCTTGGATACCTAATAATGTCAAACTTTTACTCACTTTATTAACAGATATGGTGCATTTAAATGGGATACATCATGTCAACGAGGATTTGATACAATCAAATAGTACCTAGCCAATATGGCAATCCTAATCCCCTCAATCCAAAGGAAACCTCTGTTTTTGTATACTTCCTTAAATTTAGTGTATTGGGGCACTTATTTCCCAACATGATAAGAACACAAAGGAGAGATAAATTTACTACATCAATTGTACTTTGGTTTTCTATGATATCAATTATACACCCATGAAAAATTCATGTTTATCCATTATTTTTATCTCCTAGAAGCTTATACACTACATGCTTAGTCATCAAGTCAAGCTAATATCAAAAGTAGATTCCCTCAAGTGTCTACTATCAAGAACATATTTGACACATTGTATGGATAAATGGGTTATGCTACTCCAAGGTTAAGTCTGATATTGAGTATATGGATCACAAATCCATGATACGAAAGTCCATTGCAAATCAATTAATCTAAGACCCTATGCGTACACCCATCCTCTAATTATATATTTTAGGTTGGATTTTCCATGAACAGACAAAATAGTAGAAATAAATCCTTAGGTACTAGGTTCAATATGTTCATGCAATGGAATATAACTTATCTTTTGGTATATGAATACTACTAGCTTATTATCAAATAGGTTGATAATAAATATATTGATGATGATAATATTTTTGATTATAAATGAATGGTAGAAAGCTTGAATAAGTATTATACATACATCCAATTTGAACAAGTTCCTCATGTCAACACCAATGCTACATATGGAATGGCCACCATTGGATTCCTCCTAGATATGCATCATGATAGTCATAAAAGTGAATTTCTAGTTGAATAGATTTTAATCCCTACATATCATGTTATTAATATCAATATGGTGTGCAAATTATTGCTCCCAAGTCTTCTTTATACCATGAAATTTACACTTATCTCCTTGAAAAATTCTTCCACTCGACCTCATTCATAATAAATGTAAATAAATTTTCCAATGAGCCTCCCGTTACACTCTTTTAGATTATACCTTATATCATCATATCTATAATGGTTCTCTATTGAGGTGTCTAAACATGATATAATCTAATCTTACATTACACGAAGTTCATGATGGTATTTGTGGTGTTCATACTAGTGGCTTGGTCCTTGCAAAGAAACTTCTCAATATAGCATACTACTAGCCCACAATGGAACATGATGCATATGACTACATTAAGAAGTGTCTCCCCTACAGGAAAGCTGACTACTTGATACATGTTTGGGCTCACAAGTGTTACAACTCCCCACTTCACCTTGGCCCTTTTCCCAATGGCACTTCAATATCATTGTTAAGATACATCACAATTCCTCTAATATATTCAAGTTAATTATTAGTGCTACATAATATTTCACCAAGTGGGTTGAAGCTATCCCACTCACTCTTGATCATTATCACTCAAATTTGCATGTTCATCCTATACCATATCATCTGATGACAATAGTATTCCATCTGCCATCATATCTAATAATGGTAGACCCTTTAATAACTTATATTTTTATCATCTTTGTCAATAATTTCATATCCAACACTATTGGTTTACTTCTTATTACCCCCAAGGTAATGGTCAAGATGATAAACCAATAAAACCTTACTCAAAATGCTTAAAAATATTTTCAATGAAATTGACCATAATTGACACCTCCATCTCAACCTTTCCCTTTGGGCATACCAAAATAGTATTCACACTTTAATATGTGCCACCCCATATTCCATATTTTATGGTGTTGAAGTTATGTTTCCAATCAAGGTAAAACTATTTCATTGCACATCTCATTGAAATATTTTATCAATGATGAGGACTACAAGGTTTTATGCTTGTCGCAACTAGAGCTTCTTGATAAATGATGCCTCAAATATTACAATAATCTTTAGGAATATTAAAAAAGGCTTAAATAAAGCTTCAATAAGAATTTTAAGCCTTTTTAGCTTTAGGTTGGTCACTTGGTGCTTTGAAAAAATCTATAAAATCAAGAGGACTAAAAAGAAAAAATAAATTAAACCTAATTGGCTTGGTCCTAATGTCATCATAGAAAAATATGGTTTGAGGGCTTATCAAATGGCTACATATAGAGGAGAACCTTTGGATGAACCTATCAACATTAATTCATCTTAATATTTTGCATGCTTAAATCAACTAAGTTGAATTCTACTTTTTAAAATAAAAATATAAATCTAAAATATAAATAAAAACTAAAAAAATCAATCAAAATAATAAAGATAAACAATTCATCCTATGGTTGAAGCCATTTCTCTTGGTACCTTAGACAATTACCATGGTGAAAACATGGCAACATACACCATGAGTAGCTGGAAATTCTATTATCCGACTTGTCCCTACAATTCACATGTGTTATATAGATTCTCATGTTATCTTCCACTTCCTATATTGTCCTACTATCATTTCATAATAAACCCATGCATCTATGGAATTTTTTTTAGAATTTGATTAGTAGAATTACTATCCCAATATCTAAAATTCATACATTTATTTGTGGCTACATGTCTTGATGATCTTGAAATACTAATCACAGTAAATTATAAAAAACTAGGACCTAATATAAATACCATACTATGTAAATTTTTACATCTTATAAATATTATGTTAGTCTTGTATCACCACCTAGGACTAGTTGTATATAAGCCTACCTAGGTATCATCCATGTGGTAGTTGTTTTTGTCTCCAATATTTCGTTTGTACCTAGCTAATGCTTCAAAAAATATAGTTGTCCCCTCTGAGTATCAATTATTTTGATTCTCTCTTGTAATAGAAATCTTATCCTTAGAATCCACCCTTTTCCTTCATACGATATATTTTTCTTCACATTAGGCCACATCAACTCATTCATTAGCTCTATGAAAAAAGGTACTTGAGATGCTTGTTATTTATTTAAGGATTTTGGATCCTTTGTTTATCTTTATTTGGAACTTGTTATATTTACCTACTCTTGGTCACCATGATCCATCATATCATGGTGTACTTTGGAAAATGAAACTAGGGAAAATTATTTGAATTTCATGTAATTTTTCCTATTGGTTGTATCACATTGTATCCATCACTTGATCATTTTTTATCTTGTGTTATGATGGGGAATTCCTTTTGTTTGTGGTTTTCCAACATCGTACCCAAAAAAATTCTTTGTGACTTTGTGAGATGTCAGACTAACCTTTTCATTTATGCGAGTAAGTCCCATGCATGCAATACAAAGTCACCTTGGATCCTTATACTTGGTGCATTGTATCCCATACAAAATCTAATTAAGTGCTCACTACATGATATTTTTTATACGATGCTCAAACAACCCTCTCCATATATGATACACACCCATAAGTCTCACCTATCCATATAAATTGTCTATCAATCAAAATCCATCATTTATGTATCCCTTATTTAATCATCGATTTTTTGTGTGCATAGGTGCCCTTTCCCTCTCTCATCATATTCTATTTTTTAATTTTGAAACCCTTTTTTATTATTGGACCTATCATTCACCTATCACTAGTGCATTATTCTTTATTGATATCATCTAGTTTTAATAATATGACCTTGTTAGTCCATTCATTTCCATTCTATCTTGATCCATTTGCATTTATCATTTACATTCATTTAAGTTGTTTATATTTGATATTTTGAGCATGTGTACATCCATTTTAATTAATCATTTAGGTTCATTTAATATGATTAGATTTGTTATTCTAAGCATCTTAATCTATTTGCATATACCAATTAGGTTCATGTAAGGTGTTTTAGACTTGTATTGTAAGCATTGTTATCATTATCATTCATCATTTTATGTTAATTCATTCCATTTGTATTAGGTTCATTTAGACGATCATAGTTGTTAATTCTTTGTAGTTAAATAATCCACTTGTAATAAGTTCATTTATAAATTCATTTCTATCCATACATTCATAAACCATACATAAGAATCGATATACATCATAATAATAATCATATATGTAACTTTTTATTGCATAACAAATTATAGACATACATCCATAAATCATATATAAACATCCATATGTACACCATACACATAATTATTATCAAAATCCACATCTTGTGTCACCAATATCAACATAACAAGTATCCATCATATATCTAAAATAGGTATTCACACTCTACATCAACATCATTAGTCACATGCATATAATCATAAATCCATATTTTCATCACATAAAATATCACACAAAGCTTACAAATTATAGTCATAATTCATCCATATCACCAAAACACCATCAAATCCATATATATAATATCAAAATATAATAAAAATTTCCATCGAATGTCCATAATCATACATCATATCATATGTCCATTATAATAAATCATAGCTATCAATGTAGCTCAAAATTATAAATATCAGCAATCTTTTTATATATTGGTCAAAACTATCAAAACTGATATCTGCCTCCCCAAGACTAGCCACTACTAGCCTATTTTGAGTGTTCTAGGAAACTTGGTACACCCCCTCCTAATTATCCCACACATCCCACTCCTAGACCCATTGGGGATGGCCCCTGTCCTCTTGGCCCTCACAATGGGTCCCATGTTCTCTAATCTCACTAATCCACCAAACCTAGTTGATCTTGATCCTAATCTCATGAAACCACTCCTCACAAAGTAGCTCAGTATCCTCTATTAAGATAGTACCACTATTTCTTAGAGTGTGTGGTAATGTGTAGCCTCACTCATTGATCAGGAATAATATTTAACCAGATCTCATACCCTTTCCCCATAACCAACACTCCTCATGACACCCTTTCTTGTCTTAACCTCAATGTCTTTGTCACCAATCATTTTTTCTCTAACTCCCTGACATCTTGGGAAATTCATAGGTTATTTAACTTGGCTATTATTATCTCTCTCCATGGCTATCTAATCTATCTCCTCCTTGAGATTTTCCCTCTCAACTATGGAAGTATCCAACCATGCATCGAGTCTATCCAAATGTTTTTATAGGTCTTCCACCTAGGTGAGGGCCTATGCCAATCTCTCCTCTAAGACTACCCTATCCTTAGTGAGCTCCTATCTCTGCCTCTTTTCCACCCTCTCATCCCTATGCTTATATATCTATAATTTATCCTAGAAATATATTTTCCTTGCCTCTTCTATATCTATATCCTCCGAGATCAATGAGTTTGAGAACTCATATCTAGTGTTTGAGTTTCTAATTCTTGTCATCACCTCTTCCTATTAAATTTTCTCCTCCTCCACCCCTTCCTCACCCTCATACCTCTATGTACTCATCCTCCTCGATTGATAGGTACCAACCCAATACCTTCTTAGTTGATCACTCTAGTCCCTCTTCCTCCTATCTTGTATCTCAAACTCTAGCCATCCTCTTCCTTTGTGCCTCCTCTATGGTGGCTTGCATTCAACCCACTAATGATACTCCTAGTATCATAGTTAGTATTTCTGGAATATATTCATCCCACTAGGCCTTTCATATATACATCATTCAAGGATTGTCATCCCTCTATACATTTTTTATACGACCTACTCTACTTTTCTCCAAACATTTTTTATTGTGCATCATGCCACCTATGGCCCCTAAGATGATTTCTACCATATCAAATATGAAAATACATGTTTCCCAATAGTCACATCCTACCTCACTCCAAACTACCTATTCACTAAAATTGATTTGTATTTTTCAACCTAAAGGGGTGTCTACCAATGATATAATAGGTGGTGAACATATACAATTTCTCATAGTGTACGTCCTCTTGCCACCCTTTCTCTACTTGATATGGCCCCCAAGTCACATATCCCTCCTACATATCATATAATACCCTCCTCCAATCCATAAATCCCCTAATATTCATGTATCATAGAATTCCTTCCTAGTTGAACACCACTCGCTTATCATCATCTCTATGTATCCTCTACTCCAATTTTCATGTAACGACTATGTTCTCTCATTCCCAAATTTATAGGAGTGTCACATATTCCATACTCCATCCTTGGTACAAAATCAAGTGAAGGTACTAAATAGTATAGGTGGGCCAATGTACATGCCCCCCACATGAACCTCCTCTAGTGCTCGACTATATCGACTATGCACTCCCCCAATGTCAATGTAGAAAACTAACTGGTCTATTCACAAAGCAACACTCTACTCGCCAATATCCATGAGTATAGTTCCATCCTTGAAATGATATATAAGTCTAGTTGTATCCATCTAACATAAAAAATTATCTCCCAAATACCTCCTTAGTGTTACAACCACTACCTTTCTAGTGTTGTAGACTATTCATCCCCTAAAATGTAGGCATAGAATCCTCCACACATCCTCCAAGGCCATTTCCATTTCTCTTCTTGGGAGATGGAACATGATAGTATATTATCATCATCTCCCAATCAATTCTATTAGTAGTCCTCTATGTGTTAATATAATAGGAATCCATGGTATGTAGGCCACCCTGTAGCCCTCCAGTAAAGACCAATAAGCATCTTGGTACTATTGTGATTGATGTAACATAGATGATCGCATCTTGTGAGTCATAATTGCATAGAGTCTTTGTATAATACCCAACACCACCTATCAATCACTTTAGTCATAATCCAACATTTTCTATGTCATTGTATTCCCCCCTATCTACCCTTACTAGATTCACTCATTTACATAGTGCATTTTCCTTTTCTCAAACTGTCCTTTTAAAGTGTATTCACCCTTTCAAAAGGTACATTCTCCTCATGATGATTTTTTTCCACTTTTGGCATGTTTTCTCTTTCAAGAGTGCATTCATCTTATCATCACAACATTCACCTTATGGGATTGTTTTCATCCCCCAGTGCATTCACTCTTTTATAAGAGAATTCACCTTTTTGCTTGTGTATTCTCCCTACTAGGATGCATTCACTTTTTTTTACGCATTCACTTAACTACATGCGCATTCACCTCATATTTCACGAATTCACTTTTTTTATTTTCTTTTGATTCACTATAAAATGCATGCATCCACTTCAAAAAAAGTGCATTCATCATTCTAACACACATTCGGTTCATTTATTATGCATTCACTTAAGTGTGTCTATATTTTCCTAATCCTATTAGGCAAATATGTGACACATAAGTTTTCACGTAGAATTTAATGCTTAAGATACTAGTCTAATGAAATTTTCAATTTGTGTACCTAGCCACCTAGGCCTCCTCTTTGCCTTGCCACTATCACCCAATTTGGAAGATGCTCCATAGTTGACTGTAAGTGCACCCTTTTCACTCCATTTCTCTTCTACTCTCCTCACAAATAATTTATTATTCACTTATAGTAAAAATGAAGTGATTAGCTACTAATCACTATTTATATAACACCATTCACATTTCCTACTCCTATTTCCTCATCCTAGCTTTTTGTTTTGCTTTGTTTCTTTTGTGTTAACCTCTATCTTTTTATCCATATCTAGTCCTTTGCTAATATTTTTCTTTCAAGAGGCCACTCCAATCCTTTTTCCCCATCCATCCACTTGAAGGGGCATCACCTACCTTTTTTCCTTAGCCTTTTTTCTCCATTTCCTCCACACAGGAGCATCTATCTAACTTAGTTTACTTTGAATGTCAACTATTATTTTCTTTGAAACATCATTATTATAATGTTACTTCAAAAAGGGGTAAAATGTAGACACTCAAAATTGACCACTTGCACTTTCACAATCATACCCTATTTCATCCAATCTGATTTTCAACTACTCAAGGGATTTGTCATTAACGACAAAGTGGTTGCTTAGTACTTCACTGGAAAGTTGGCATGTACTAAAAGGGTAATAAATCCCTTTGAATTTGCATTAGTATTTCTCATAACAAGATGAAAGTCTAGAAATAATTTCCTCTAGATGGTTGCAATGTACTTTAGTGGGGAGTTGGCATGCACCAAAAGGTTAATAAAGTGCTTTGAAATGAATATTTTGAGCCAAACCTTCACTTTCAAAAACTTATAGATACTAAACCATAAGGAATTTGAAGATGATGGAAAATAGTGATTTGTGACATTTTTTCTGTAGATTTTAAATATATTTAAAAAAAATTGGAATCAAATTGCGTTTATTTTTCGATATCCTTTGATAACTAGTTTTTAATAGTAAACACAATTTTTAGATAGCAATGTGTACTACAAACCACATAACTTATTTTCTATGAAGGATAAAGTTCTAATTTTTAAGAATTTAGCTTTGTAGTTGAAACATAGAAAAATGAGGTTCACCAAAATGAATTGATAAAGGGGGGTATGATGGACCTATTTCTCTAATTTCATTCTTCAAGGAAATGAGATCCCCACCAAAAATTGACAATAAACCCTTAGGTGAGTCAACTCAAGATATGAAAAAAAAAAATTCCTATCTATGCAAGGATGGGGGTCTAAGCTAAATAGCACTTTGGGGAGAAATATTAAGACTATCAAATAAACTCCAAATTACAAGCTATACAGTGTGTTTAGAAGCCTAGACATAATATTGATGGAACCTATAGACTTTAGGGGGAGTTTGGAAGGGATAAATGTTGTGTACCTTTTGCATAAAGTTTTTTTTCATGGATCACTAAGGACTCATTTGCCGTATGGTGAATGTGTCCTAGCTAGGGGGGCTTCTGAAAAAATGGTTTTTGGGTTATGTTCCTCCGTGTTTACACTCCCATTTTCTAGTCAGGCACTATAAGAAAGCCAAAAATAAATCCTATAGCCCAGTTTCTGTGACTTTGCAAGAAAGGTGACAACTTTGAAAACTTTGGAACTTTCTCCAATTTTTCTTTCCAATTGATCTTCAACTTAAAACATGCAATCACACATCAAAGAGAGGAAAAATGTTATTTTGTTAGGGAATAGGGTTTGCCTTGGTCAAACCCCATTTTGGTAATTAAGCCTTGAAATGCATGAAATCATGAAAAGAAAGATGTATGAATAAAATCCAATGCCACTACTCACCAATCCTCAATTGAAACCTTGGGATACAAATCTGCAAAGTAGCATGAAGTGGCCTCAATTAATGTAGATCTTGATCTTAAAACTTGGCATGAAACAATGCCTTTGAATATACTTGACTGATCTTGAATGCTACATCAAAATATTAGATCAAACAACATGCATGATGTAATCCACCTTTGACATGAAAATTGGAATCTTGATTGCTGCAATAATCTTCTATGAATTTTCCCTTGAATGCCTTGAAAATTCTCTTGATCTCATAAACTTGTTATTAGGACTTACACATTAAATTGCTTAGTGAAACATAGTGAAATGACCTCTTATTTATACCTTTAACATTAAAATTCTCGAAATTTAAATATCACAAGACGACATCAAATCATGGATTTGAAATCATTAAAATATTGTGAAAAACATATTTGAAAGAGGGGTCCTAGGTCTAAGTGAGGACCCATTTTCCATGTGGCGAATAGGTCCTAGGCCACTTACCTAGGATACACATCAGATAAGGTGAAATTTCATGTAAAAATAGGGTCCTAGGACTTGGTGAGGACCCATTCGCCATGTGGCAAATGGGTCCTACGTCACCTACCTAGGACACACACCCTATAAAATTAAGTGTTGTGTAATGACATTTATGAATGTCGATTTTATCCCTTAGAATTTGCATTTAATTGGTCTTGGATTTGAATTGAAGGATCCAATTAAGGAAAATTAGCACCAATCAATTAATAAAGACCTAGATTAGTGTGAAAGTGTAAAGTTACACCTTACAACACCCTAAATAAGGAAAAGTTAAGTCCATTTAGTTAAAAAGGGCCCTAAACTTAACGTGAATATGAAAAACATATTACAAAACTAAATCAATGCAACATTAGGCTCATTTTAATATTAATTATTCTCAAATTAAGGGAAAAGGGATACTTTTTCCATTAATAAAATTTTCCCCCACTTTAGTGAGAGTATGATCCCATGTCAAACTCACACTAAAGTAGACACTCAAGACACTTACATATACAATAATGAAAAAGATACACAAGAATACAATGTCAAAGACTAAAAGAAAGGAAAAAAATAAAAATAAAAGTAAAAATGGGTGGATCAAGCCTTGATAGTCTATCCAACTCGATGTGGATCAGGTATCAACACTTTTTCCAAAATGTGCCCTCACTTCGAGCTAATGGAACCTCAGGATGTCCACTAGGTGAGCCCCCATAAAAGTGGCTTAGTGAGAAAGTCATGCCCATGTGTGGCTTCTCATCGTATAATGAAAAAGTAATAACTTTGTGTCGGATTCTCATCATACTAACCATACCAAAGCTATCCCTTTGATAACTTCAATAGGGTTTCAAAAATTGAAACTTCGAGCTTATGAACAACATGCAAGTAAAGGTTTTTGTTGAAAGGGACTTTGATTAGTTCATGAAAGGTCATTTCTTAGGGAACATAGTGCCTAACATCTCCAAGAGAGGACAAGTCAAAGAAATATCATACTCTCAGAGGAAATCAAACCTAATGATGCCATTGAGAAAAGGATGCATCACAAGAATAAATAAAATCATGCAAAGAAATATGAGTGTCAATGTATACCCCCACTTTAAAGTGATTGCTAACACCATTGTTGTGAGAAATCTTCTTTAAAGTAGAAGAAGACATGAGATCTTTTTCGGAAATCCCTATGCCAAGTCATATGTTCCTGATTGAAACTACATCATGAATCAGGGGTTGCCCCCAGAATGCAATACTAAAGATAACACAATATGCCACATGTGAGCCAACTTAAGGCATGTTTTACACATCCCAAGCTTTCTCTTACATATACATGGATGGCGGTCAACTAGCCAAAAGAGACAACAAGTGCCATACGAAGACAAAGCTACCTAACCAGTTGCCCCCACTTAGTGAAAGACAAGGATGAGCCAAGATGATTGATGTTATGTCGCTCCTTGCAAAAAGGAAATGATTTGAAATGAATGTAAAACATGAAATAGTGAGTATGTTATGATCCTACAACTATTACATAGAAAGGATCAAAATCTATTGTTATTGATTATAATGAGTAGACAAAGTTTCAACTTGATTCCTATCGAATGAGATATTCCCACATGTAGTATCTATCAGTTCAAGATGCACCAAAGTTAAAGTTGTCATGGAATAATCTTTTGTAATAGTTTTGGTGTTAAGTGAAGGAGTTTTAGATGTTTTTTTCTTTTGAGGGACAATAACAAAGATCACTAGTTTTTTCTTGTGTGTTAGGCTCTATAGGGACACAAATACCTTGTTCTCTAGCACCACATCCATTCCCACTATATCCAAGTTGTTTCATAAGATTATAACCTCTTCCATAAAGCTATTTCATTTATTTTGGATTCAGTGGTTGTTCATAATCAACTTCATCAAATTTTGTTGTGTAATTTGTTTCCTCTTCTAAAGTGGTTGAGGTGGATTATTTTAAAGGGTCTTGAATTTTTTGTTGACATTACCACTTTTTCTTTTCTCTTTTCACTCTTTGTTTATGATCTTGTATTCACCCATGAATGTTGGTGTGAAGTCTAAGGAACCCTAATAATCTTCTAACAACTTAGTGACTTCATTAATGTTCTTCTCATGTTCTTCTTCCTTCATGACTTTCGATTTCAAAACTTTCAAAGGATCTCATTTTTCTTACTCGACAATCAAACAAATTTCAGGTTTAGGATTGACCTTGAGTGTGCAAACTTTTTTCTCATAGACATACTTAATTTTATGATGAAGGCTACAAGGAAATCCATTCATTGCATGAATCCACTGCCTTCCTAAGAGAAGATTACTGGAAAGATCATGAGGCATAACATGGATTGGAGTTTGTAATAGGACCTTTCCAAATTTAATAAGTAATGTGATGACTCCAAGTAGTTGTTTTCATACATTATCAACTGACAAATAGATAAAGAATCAGGTTGAATTTGGATTTTGTCTACTTCAATCTTATCTAGAAGGTTTATGCTACACACATTAAGGGTTGAGCCACTGTCAACAAGAGTTCTCTTTATTGCTATTCAATTAACATAAGCTATTATCATGAAAGCTTCATTTTGTTTTTTCTCTTCTAATGAAGGTAACTCATCTTGACGGAAAGTAATGTCTAAGTTGGTTGGAGTTGTAGCTTGAATTTGGGCTGCCACATCATTTGGTTGCACATTAGGAGGAGCAGGAACAAAAGAGCCAAAATTTCATTAAGATTTTAAAGGAAAAGCCAAAAGGTGAGTAACAAAGAGCTTATATTAGAAAAATGGAAGTGAAATGTTTTGACCAAGTCTTAGGCGCTAAGTATGGGAAAAGGATTTTTCCGTTTGTCTTTATGAAGACTCACGTATAAAAAATTCTAGGGTTTTTCGTTCAGTTGTTGGAGTCCAAGGAAGCTTTTCTCATGGCCTTAAACCAATAGTTGTTTTTTCAAATTTCACCCACATTGTAGGGACATTGAAAGAGTCTATCTCCACACCTAGCTTCCTTTTGCTACAAACATGACACATTGCAAGATAAGGAAAAGCGACATGGAGTTTGAGAATTTTGGCATGTATTTGGGACTTGTGGAAGCTAGTGCGAGTTTTCAGGAGTTTGTTGAAAGCCTTATCATACTTTCCCAGGTATGATTTTTACACATCTTGAGTTTTATATTTTGTAGAAGTTCTCGAGTGTAAAGAGTACTTGATTATTGTCAAAATCCATTTCTGAATTGACAGAAGCCTTGTCAAGAACTGTCTATTACTATCACATGTATGAAACCCTATAGGTCTCATAGAGTTGTTGGGGAAAAAGAGCTTGTGTCGTAAGGATCAACAAAGAACCATGAATGGTTGTGTAGGTCTATTCTATGTGGAAGATGGACTGGTTTGTTTGTCTTACGGCTATTTACTACACTACTTGTGGATCTGAAGTAGCTAAAATAACATTGTACAAAGGTTGTGCATGTTTGCTTACTAGATAGAGCAAAGGCAACTCTAATGCTAGTTGTTCCTCCTCGTTCACTACCTTGCAAGAAATAAAGCAATGGATGAGATAACGGGATTTGAGATGGGGTGTCAGGGATTGGAAAGACAATAACTGTATTAACAGTTATGAATAAACTCGGGGCTAAAGTTGATGCTAAGTATATTCAGTCTCTTTGACAATGATTGTGGCTGCCAACATCCTTCATTACCTTGAAGTTGTTATTGTCCTTATTATAGATTATGCAAAGCAATCACAAGAGATGACACAAAGATGCATTGACAAAGGTCATGGACTGAAGAGATGATTAAATATACATGAAAATTGCAAATCCCAGTCATGATATAGTAGTCAGATTGCATGATGAAGAGCAGAGTTGCTAAAGAGGACATTCAAGTCAGGGATGTTGAAATGCACTGAAGAAGAGAAATATATGATTTGAAATGGTTGAATGTTTGCGAAAGGTATGCACCAAATCCATCATGGTCAAGTTACGGGCCCATTGAAGAAAACAGTCACAAAGAAACCTCTTCTGATGTAGATCACCAGGTACCTTCGTGGGAGGAACCATTATCAGTTTCTTAAAGACAAGTGATGTGTTGCATGCACCAACAGCAGTTAGCTTTGCTCTGAATCAGCAAGGGAAATGACTTATCTCCATAATGAATCCAATGTCGTTCTTCATCGCGACTTAAGACAAAGAAATGCATTACTGATGAATCGAAATCATTTGAAGGATGGTATGTGCCATTAGAACAGCCGATGATTAAGACGAGTCTCATTTAATGAGAGTATACTCTGCTGGCAGCACATTGGAGACAATATTTTGGAGGTTGTTAACAATCTGCATATAAAGTTTTTTGCTTTCAGGGTAATTTCTTTTGTTTCTTTGGCATTTTACGAGTTTGTTGTTGAGTAATCAATGTTGCAAGCAAATAGAAGTGAACAGAACAGAAATGATGAAAGTGGGATTGCTACTTCGAAGACTTTGTGGAATACACTTCAACTTCATCAGAGGTACGAGTTCAAAAGGATCATGAAGAGTCGATTGTTTCGGGAAACCTGGTTTTGAATCTAGCATATCTGCTCGTATATGTGCAGCTCTTACACATCAGACGGCTGCAACAACTTAGTTTCACTTTACAAAAGCATTAATCACGAGCAGTTGGTAGATCTTGAGCATAGTAGCATTTTGTCACTTTTAAGATGTTTGTGCACCGTAAATTGAAACCAGAGAACTTTTGTTTTCTAAAAAGGATGAGCATCCACCTATGAAGACTATTGTTTTTGGGCTTTCAGACTCTATCTGACCAGATGAAATATTAAATGATATAGTAGGTAGTGCATACTATGTTGCACTAGAGGTTCTTCATCGATCTTACAGTCTTCAAGATATCGAGTCAAAGTCCCATGCAAATGGTTACTCGGGAGATTGTTTTGTTGCTTATATGGTTCCAGAATTGAAGTGTAATCAAGAAGATCTTAAGGTATTCCATGGAGTATACAGTCATCCCACTGTTTTAGTTGAATGTTTAAAAAGAATATATAGTGAAGGCTTCCAAAAGAGTATTTTATACTAGAATTGACATGTAAATGGTCTATCCTCAATGAGTTTAAATGGACTGTGTATCCTTAATGATAGGGTACAGACATGGTAGATGAGATGCTTGATAGTCTATAGGGGCATGGGTTCTGAGGCACAAGGTACAGATTGGAGATCACTTAGGGTAGTGAACATGAAGTATTATAGTCCTATGAAATGGAAAGTGACAATCAAAAGGGATTGTGATGGTATTTAGCAGAGTTTAGTTTGACATTCTTGGGGATAGAATGGTTAAAAGGGTTGTATGTATTGACGAATATGACTGTCCAAACCCTTACAACGGTAGTCACCTTTTATTAATTAAGGTACACTCTTCACCATGACTCAGAGCAGTGCCAAGTGCTCATTGAAGAGGGGCAGTGACATTTCTTGAATAGTCAGCACCAAGTACATGACAGCTACAGGATAACAGAGGTTCTACAGGATAGTTTCAAATGTTGAAAGGAATACCTATGAGGAATAAGTGTGACTAGTGGACAAAGCTATCATGAACAAAGGATTGGTTCAAGTTCCAAGAAGATAAACCACAATGAAGTGATGAAGATATGTTCTGGCTATAGAGAGTTCCAAGAAAATACTAGCAGGGTTTGATGAAGAAGCTCACATTGGATCTGATCATGAGACCATGGAGTGCTACTCTGCAACATTATACTTGGTTGCATTGCATAAGTTAGACGTATTTGGGATGATAAAGCACTGTATTGCTAAAGATGACTTTGCTACAAAGGGGAATGACCATGTGACAGAGGTTTATGTATAAGTAGTGAGTGTATAGCAGGGATTAGGACAAATGGCTTTAGGACATGAGACAAGTGGCATTTGTTTACCTACAAACCTCTTCCCACATGCCCTATCATCAGCAAGCTTGAAAAATTTGCAGCAGTTGGGAGTTAAAGGAGCATTCATAACCTCTTTTCATTCATTTATGAGCAGTTCCAAGCATATAGGGGAGGTTGAATGAGCTGTACAACAAATGGAGCATATCTAGGGTAGTTTGAGCCTTTTTCCAAGAATCTAGGAGCTGTATTGAGAGCTTTAATGCTACACAAGGTAAAGGCATGACTTTTTCAACATTCAAATGCTTTTTTGGAACTTGTTTAAAGGCTGCAATGTAAGCATAAAGGTTTTGAACAACCAAATGAGTTTGACTCAGCCCAACTCAAGAAAAGACTTATCCTTCTCTCTCACATGTTCCTATTCTCATGTAAGTTGTTGAACAACATAAAGGCAAGCCTTAGGCAGATTTTTCACTAGTTCTTTTCTCTCTAGTCTTAGTATTGTAACTTTTTGGAGTTCTTTCTAGCTGGAGCAGCAATGAAACTCCACTTTCAGATTTGTACATAGCTATATAACACTTCTTTTTATCAATAAAAGATAAATAATTTTCCTTCTCCAATCTATTTTTTGTGTGCATGTATGAATGATAGATGTATTTTTTGTGATTTGATTTGAATCCTCAATCTATGTCTTGTTCTTTAAGCACCTTCTTGCAGAAATATGCATGCCTTATGCAGGTCATAGGTTATGATAATAGTTTTGGAAACTTCTAATTGTCAAGATAATTGTTTTTTCCTTTTAGAATTGAAAAAATACTTCATCTTTCCTATGAAATACTTATATGTAAGTATGTAGAAACTCGAGTTGTGCTAAAGCAACTTGTCATTTTGGTCATATTGTAAGTTCCAAAACAATAGTGTAGGTTTGAAAGAATCATTCGATGCATCACCTTTTAGAGTTTAGGTTTCATTTTCATGTTATCCTTCTCTTTTTCGAGAAAGCATCAATGGTTTACTTATTTTAGGTGGTACCAAGGGAACCAACCCTCTCTGGAGGTTCTAATCTGTTTAGGTGACCCATAGCCTAGAAAAGTCCCCAGGTTTCACCAATAAGCTAAGTTCTACAACTTAGCAAGGGCACAATATTGAGTGACAAAACTTCCTACACTAATCTTGAAAGGAGAATAATGCAAAACTTTACAGATCTTTAACAGTAACAAAAACTTAAACATAAATATCATGCATACCACAACACACTGATTTACATGGAGAAAATAATTTGAAGAGAAAAACCCCACACTCCAAAAGCCGTCGGGTGATCCCACAAAGTTGGTTTACAATTTCTAAGAGATTATGATATTTACTGAAATCACATATTTTTAGAAAATATAATGATTTAAGCTTTTAAAAGTTCCATTTTAAGGATTCTTATTGAAGAGGGTTTGATCAAACCACCTTAGATCAAACCCCCTTGGATAGAACCCCGCTAGTTTTAGACCATACTTATAACAGAGTTTCCTTTACACCTATCAAAATGCTAATAAAAAATCACTTTTGATTTACCTTTTGGGGGATCAAATGCATTCATTTAAAATTTATTTCAAATAATTATGGTAGTCCTCAAAACGAGCTATCCAACAAATATAATTTTAATATGTTTGTTTTTATTATGTATTTGTTATTTTAGTTTTATTAAACATAGGTTTTTCACTGAAAATCAAGTTGTCTGTTATGCACATGTGAAAAAATAGAAGATTATCAAAATAAAATTTTGAAGAATATGTTCAGGCTGGGTATATATGTCCTTGATCCATTACAAAAAAAATTATGTTGTATATGATCCACGTATGTCTGAATTGTAATTGGTTTGACTTCAAAACTTGATTAAGGAAAAAATATTTAATAAAACATGCTATGAAACCAAATGAATGAGCTAGATATTGTAGTTACAAATCTAAATTTTTAAAAAATAGATTTTTATCCTTCATATAAATTTTTTTATGTTGTATACGATGAGCATCACTCCTTAAAAATGTTGTTTTTTTTGAAAAAATAGTTTTCGAAGGAGATGGAAAAACAAGTGCAATCCGATTCCAAAAATATTAAAAAAATAATATTTAGAATTTATAGACAAAATGTCACAAATCACTAGTTTTCATCATCTTCAAATTCCTCACAGTTTAGCCGCTATAGGAGTCTGAAAGTAAAGATTTAGTTAAAAAAAATTAGTTCAGTGTCCAATTTGCCCAAAAATTGTAAACCAGTATTGTGGAATCACCCCGTCCAATATATTATTCAGAAATAATGAAGATTACAATATACTTGTAGAGAAATATTCTTATAGGAGTATCTCCAACCAGAGATTAAGAGGCAATGCGACCACTATCAAACTCTCAGAATACATCACAATACATAGCCATAATATATCACTCTCACAAAATAGGGTTGCCTTCTAGGGAAAGTCAAGCTAATAAAATATCGACTGTTAGATCCAAGACCTAATGTTGAATCGTCCAGATTTACAATAATAAATTATAAATAAAAATTTCCTTTATGTAATTGCAAGGCTGAGACACATTTTCACAACACAAGGCTGGGTGTTGGCATACCGAGGCCGTGAGATATTTGGTGCATGTGTGAGTAGGGTGTTATAGTGGAATAGCTTACATACCTCAAAAAAATTTGCACGTTGTCAATAGCACAACATAGAGCTTTGACATGTATGGGTAGCTACTTTCTAATAAAGGCAAACAATTTGGAGCCTATGTTTAATCTCCAATGGATTATGGATTTTGACACGAGTCCTATAGTGGTATAAGCAGTGTATCCAATCCCCTGCATAAAAATGTCCTCTTTGTATTTTTCTCACACTCTCTGGTTTAAGGATTTTATTCTATTTTGGTCTCCACATGTCGAGCATCTGGAATACGAGGCATTGACTTTTATTTTGGGCTTCCTAATTGTCCCTATATTTTGTAACTTTTTGTAAGCTTTTACACTATATTTATGTGATTTTTAGAAATTTTATATTATTAATAATATTCAAGCTTTTTCCTTTTATCTAAAAAATATCCTATTTCGTCTCATTCTCTATTGCCTATATTAATTAAATAATATTTTATTATTTAATTAATATCCCCTATTTTCTTATAATTCTTCCTAATCCCGAAAGCAATTAATTAATTTAATTACTTACCATATCTCTACCTTTACCACCACCTCCCTCTAAATTAAATAAATATTTTCATTTATTTAATTTACCCTCATATAAAACCTCACATTAATTAAATAAAGGTTATTTAATCCCCCTATTTTCTCTCGCAAAATGTCACTTATTTCATCACACCCACTTGCACTAATCCTAATCCTCACCTAGACTACAAACCAATCATTTGCACCTTTTTTAATCCATGATTAAGGGAGAGGTCAACCTTTTTCCATTTACTATTTGCTTAGCTTGCACTCTAGCCTCAAAAGCTTCCCCATTTTGAGAAGGAATTGGATAAATAAGTCCTTTTCCCAAAAGTACTCCCAAAGGAATTTAAAATCCTTTAATTCCTTTCTACCCCATGCTTTTGGAGTGCATGGACAAGGAATGCCTTTATGGCAAGTTCCTCCCCATACTCCAAGGATACAATCTCCCTCCCAAGCCCTCTTATTATGTCACTTGGCATAATCTTGTGGCTTGAGAGATCACATTCACTACTCACTATTGATATCCCTCAAGCAATCCTATCCCTCTATTCATTTTCACCCCCAACATATATCCAACACTTATCCATTTCATAACAATACACCTATTGATTAATTAAGCATTATTATTTTACCAAAAGTACCAGTGAGCACACATCAACATCATGGGCACATCTCTATAATGAGAGGTTCAACATAGTAGTAATTCATGTATTAATTTTCTTGTTATTTGTGTTTTTCTTTATTGCAATTTTCCATTCACATTTGCACAAATTTCATACAAGCATTTATTTTACCATCATGTTTTATTGATAAAAAGAGAAAATTAGGGAATAGGCAAGTTTGATGCTTATTGGAGTTCAAGATGGTTTCAAAAAACCCATTGGATCCTAACAAGGTTCTCACAATCTTGTTGGAGCCCATCATACTTCTTAAAACCTATTGAAAGTAAAGTGGCGATGAATGAAGATGGCATGTTCATTTTATTGGTGAGGTTTGGGATGGTTTTATATACATATGAGGTTGTTGAACTTGGTTTTTCCAACTAGTATGGAAGTTGGATAATTTTAAATAAGACCAGGAAGAAAGGCTAAGTGTTGGAATCAATGGTTAGGGGTAGTTTTGAAACCCCTATTGGATTTGACATCATTTTCACAACCTCATTTGTAGCCCACAATTTTTTGTTAACTTTGTGAAAGGCTCCAATATGGCTCAATGAGGCCTTCACCAACGTCCTTGGGTGGTTTTGCAACTGTGAGAAGATGTCGATGGGGTTGTGACAATCCATCTCTTTCCTGAAATGTTTGAATAAGGGACCCATGTTATTTTAAAGGTAATTTTAAATGGGTTTTGGGTGTTTAATGAGTGGCATTGTGCCTTTATTTTCCACCTAATCACCTTAATGGTGGTAGCTCTTCATTGTAAATGTTGTTGCTCATCCACCTACCCAAATTCAATGTTGTTGTTGTTGTTTGATCTAGGATACCCATTTTGCGTAAGATTGATTTCCTATCATGCATATTAATGTTGTTATAGTACAAAAATTGGGGGTTGACACCCTACACGTGTTAAAGCATGATTTTGATCATTTTTGAGAGGATGGGTTTGGTTGTGGTCTCCAAATGCTAGAAATTTGCAAGACAACCATTGATGCCATTCCAATTCTTTTGGGCCAAGTACAAACCCATGGAATTAGAGGAGATTACTATTGTAACTAGTGTTTTTGAAAGAATGTTTCCACGATTGTATGTATACATCTAAGAGGATTTCTTAGTCACATCCAAGAATTTTTATTTGTCAAATTACTAGCATGAATGTAAGGTTGAGTTAGATTAATATGATAATATTTTAAAAATATCACAAGCTTTGTGGTTATTTATCTCTTGTTATGTATGAATTTATGTAGTTCTATTGTGGATTAATAAACATGTTCTATTATAAAGTTCCACGATCATTGTTGTATGTAAATGCATAGCTCATTAGTCCTTTGGTTTCAGTTTCTTCTTATCCTATTGAATTTTGACTTTGTTGCCCACATAATAGGCAACAATCTAGAACCATGCACCAATCTCACACCATCAAATCAAAACCATAAATAAATAGTTTAGAAGTAAGTGAGTCCTTATGCACCTTATGACTATCAATATAATGAGGGAATTATTCTTAAGTGAACATTTAGTAGATATATTTTATGTGGGTCATTCTTGCACAGTTGTATCAGTTATATAGCCCAGGTTATATGCAACTAGTTTTTCTTGCCCTGTTGACATCCTGTAAGATTAAGATTGTAGTTGGGTTTAGTTGTAGTTTTTCGATCCATTTTGTTTGAGTCAAATACCTATTAAAGTTTACTACTAATAACACACTCCTGAGTCTAACTTGAGCTCAAAGCATAGGAAAGATAGCCTACTTTTGTCAAATTGACTTTTAATCTTTCATAAATGAACCAATTTCACTTACATAATGACAACTGTAATCTTGTGAGTGAAATTTCATTCTAAAAAGTGAAACAATGCTTTTAAGACCAAATATTTAATATATAAATTATTTAACTTTATTTTTAATTTAATATATAATTTCTTCTAACATAATCATTGGACCACCTTAAAGCAGATGTGCGAGTTACATTTAAACAATCATTAATCTTATCTGCAGCGTTTACTTTACACTTAAATCAGAATAAAGTATTTAAAGAAGCGATTCAGTGTACACTAATTAATATCAAAATCATTTTTCTTTATTATAAATACGAGCAAGACTCGTTCTACGGAAATTAACTAGCTGGGATTGAGCAGGAGTTCGACGATTTAGGAATTTCCTAGAATGGCAGCCCATTTTACAGGCAGAGAAGGTCGTCAAATTTTTAGCTTATGGTTAAGGTCAAATGAGTTTGAAAGACAAGAAAACATTATTTTCTTTCATGGGAGCCACTTAACCACTACATCATCGGCACAATTCTTATTAAAACAAATGAATCTTGGCCATATCCTCTTTTTGGATTATGCCAATTGTCAACTGTAATAGTTCATTGATTTTAAAAAGAAAGTAAGAACCGTCTATTATTAATCGAAAGGACGACAATGAGCAGTCAGTCACGTCAGATAGCAGGTGGCGAAATTTGAGGTAGGCTTCTAATGAAAGTCATTGAATTGTTTCATGAGATGTTAATGCCCAAACCCATTTTCTGGGGATGGGTTTTCTGTGAACGTTCGTTGCATTGACTGACAGTAAAACTTTTGCATTTGAAGGAGAAGAATATCCTTATTCTCAGACTAATTTACTTCTACGGGCCCAATTTCCAAATCCGGCACAGAGTTGGAGGTAAGTTTTGTTATCACTCACTGCTTTAGAGTTTGGGTGTTTATTCATATAAGATTATGTTTTCTTGGCACAGTGCTTTGAACTGGAGGGGTGCCGAGGTAAACATCCAAGGATATCAAATCTTATGCAACATGGCGGCTGGGACCAGAAGGGTTTCTGCTAGCTCTGCCCGATCACACACCAGGAAAGGAAAGACTCATGGGGCATCTTCATTTGGTAGAGATAACTAATACTAGATCTTTTCTCTTTTAACTTTTAAATTACAAAGCATATTATAAGTATCATTTGAAATCATATTTAAATGAAGATCCTTCTAAAACTTAATCAAACAACAATATCATAATAGATCAGTGGTAGTAATATGAAGAATTTGGGTAGTACTATGAAGAATCTATTTAAAAAATTAGTGTAATTTCAGATGATCCATCTTAACAATTTAAAACTTAACCAAACCACAATATCATAATAGATTATCCTGGCCAGTCCATGGTAACGACAGTTTTTTTTTCTGATCCACAAGGTTTGAAACTGGGTTTTCGTCTCCATTTACTCTGCAGACTTATTCAACCATAGGCATATACACCGCTGCTATCTTGCTTTTCTTGCTAATTCTGTTATTATTGAAGTCAGACCTAGTGTTTCTAGCTTATCAGACTACAAAAAAAGCTAAGCACAGGCATCATGAGTGCAGGTATATTACAGAAACTGTTCCTTGTTTTATTTGTGGGGTTCCTTGCATGGGCATACAAATCCATCCAACCACCGCCTCCTAATATTTGTGGATCCCCCAATGGCCCTCCTGTAACCGCTCCTCGTGTTCAGCTTCGAGATGGTAGACATTTGGCCTATAAGGAACACGGAGTTCCAAAAGAGGGAGCCAAGTACAAGATTATTTTGATGCATGGTTTTACGGGATCGAGACACGATTCCCTTAATGTTTCTAAGGTAAGGCTGACATAAAAGTAATTCTTTTATAAATTAGTGGTTTATAGTTCTGAATGTATGACAGTAACATATCTTAAAGCTTACTGTATATATAATCCTGCAGGAACTGCAAGAAGAACTGGGTGTGTACATTGTAACTTTTGACAGAGCCGGGTATGGAGAAAGTGATCCAGATCCTAAGCGATCCGTCAGAAGTGCAGCACTTGATATTGAAGAGCTTGCAGATCAACTTGATCTTGGCCCAAAATTTTACGTGATGAGCGCCTCTCTTGGGGGATTCTCAATTTGGGGATGCGTCAAATATATATCTCACAGGTTTTTATCTTTTTTTTTTGTGTGGAGGGCGCCCAAGGCACTGTTTAGGATTGTACAATTTGAGATACAAAAGTTCATACAAAGCATCATAGGTCTCTGTGATTGTGATTGAAGTACTTTTGTTAGATCATTTTTTCAAGGAGCTTTTGGCATTTCTTTTTTATATAACTGACAAATGGATTGCAATATCACAGATTAGCAGGTGCGGCACTGCTAGCACCTGTTGTAAATTACAGGTGGCATGGATTCCCTGCTAATTTATTTAATGAAGCTTATTATCAGCAAGCTCTACAAGATCAGTGGGCACTTCGTATTCCATATTATACCCCTTGGTTAACTTATTGGTGGATGACGCAAAACTGGTTTCCTTCTTCAAGTGTTATATCTGGTACTTTGAAACATCTTAACCGACATGACGCTGAGATTTTCCAAAAACTGTCTGCCAGTCGACAAGCAGCTGAAGTATATATTTTCTCTAGTTCCTATCAATATGGTTATTATTATATTTTATGACGAAAATTTCTGATTTATTTGCTGTTGACGTCATCCACCAATAAGTTAACCAAAAACTGTCTGCCAGTCGACAAGCAGCTGAAGTATATATTTTCTCTAGTTCCTATCAATATGGTTATTATTATATTTTATGACGAAAATTTCTGATTTATTTCATGTGGCTGGCAACTCACAACATGTTTCTTCTTAGTAGGAACAGTATCAAATATCATGTCAAAATGCTGTTGGGTTCTCTGAATTTCCATCTAATTGATTTTTTTTTTTCATGGAGGTTGATTACATTTCTTTATTCCCATTGAAATAATTTAGAGCTTATACAAAGGATTCTATGAAGATTGACGATCCTAATTTTGTGATGTAGAGCTTGTACTGTGCTTACTACTTGCATTTTACATTTGCAGCGTTTGAGGGCAACATTGCAGCAAGGAGTCTTTGAGTCTTTGCACAGAGACATGATGGTTATGTTTGGTAAGTGGGATTTTGATCCCATGGATCTCCAGAATCCATTTCCCAATGATGAGGGTTCTGTGCATGTATGGCAAGGGGATGAGGATGCACTTGTACCAGTGTTGCTGCAGCGTTACATTGCTAAAAGGCTCCCTTGGATTCAATACCATGAGCTTCCCGAGGCTGGTCACATGTTTAATTTCCTGGAGGGCATGCCTGATCGTATATTGAAGAGTCTTTTGTTGGGACAGGAATCTCCAAACAATCCGAGTTAGACCTTATGAAGATTTCTATCCGTTTTCAGTTTTCTCCATTATAGACCAGAGGAATTTGTAGTTGTTAATATTCTGATATAAACAGCTTTGTGCTTTGCAGCTATTAGATTTTCCTTATCCTTCTCTGTGTAGTCCTTGGATAGTACATACAATGGTTTTGTGTGCATTCTGATTAGGAGGGCAATGTCCGAAAACAAAAACTTATTTTCTCTAAAACTATACAAGTTAATAAGTATTAAATTTCTTTAACAGTTTTAATATTATTCTATACATTTCTTGCATTGTCTAGTTATAACCTTCAAGAGATATGCAATCTTCTCTGTTATAAACGTTTATTTCCTTCGAGAGATATTAGTTATTAATTGGCGTTAATGTTAACACAGCTAAAAATGACCGAAGACGAAAACAATTTCACGCCATGCATCAAGAATTAAATTCATCCGACACATCAATTGAGAAAGTTGAAGGAAAATCAAAATTATAGAGCGTGATGGGAAGCCTCGTCTTTCTCCACCAAATTAGTCTAGGCCCCTATAATTTTGTTGACTATTTCAACTTTTTAGTGTACTATTTACGGTCCATAAAGGACTAAAAGAAGAATCACAACTGAGCTTAATCAGAACACTCGAACGATTGATTTCGTACATGCCCCAGTCTTGTTTCGTTTTCTCTCTTTTTTTCTGTTACACTTCCTCCCTTTCACTGTCACGCAGTCATTGTCAGAAAACATACTATCATTAATGTCAGAAAATAAAAGTCTAAGGAAGTTTGTTATAGATCCACCTTCAACAAGTCTCATAAGAGAACATGAAAACAAAAGGTCAACAAGAATCAAAAAGAAGAATATCAAAAAGAAGAATATCAGCCTAAATCATGATGGAGTAAAATACGTTTTGAGCTTTGGACTAAAGAAAGAGATCCCCACTCCATAACGTTTCATCAATGATCAACATCAAAAGCTCGTTTAGCCAAATAATCAACAACAACATTCCACTCACAAGAAATATGAATAAAAGAGATGGAATCAAAATTCCAAGCCATGCAAAGAATTTGAATCACATAATGAGACAACCTCCAAGAAGATTGAGAAGCTCTTCCATTATTCAAGAGGGAAACCAACAGCATTGAATCCATCTCACAAATAACATTAGTCCAACCCAACTCACAAGCTTTCTCTAGAGCTACTAAGACAACTTGAGCCTCCATGTGATTATTTGTAGCAATGTCCATAGAAGATGAAATAAAAGTGAACTTTACCCAATGTTATCTCTTCCAATTCCACCAATACATGCTACCCTTAATTTACCTTGTGAAAAACTATTGGTACTAATTTAAAAAGTTCCTAAAGGAGTAAGAGACCATTTATCAACTCTATCTACCTTATTCAAAGAGAAAACCTTTGACTTAGGGCTAGTGGAGAAAGCTACCTGATCCAAATCTAAATTTTGAAAATTAGATTATCAAAGAGAGAAAAAACACCATCAAACGAACACTTAGCTTGTAGGGTTTCTTTCAGTGAACTCAAAACCTTTTGCCAAATATACCCAATAAGACTTTGATATCCTTGGAAAATCTAGCGATTTCTCTCCAACCAAATTTGCTAAAGGATGAAAGTAGGTCCTATATCCCAAGCAATGAACATAGTAGAGGTTGAATTAGGAGGTTGCCCCTAAGTAGCCCAAAATTTGTTGGTGTGGATAAATGTCTTGTACCTAGTTAATTCACTCACTAGGTAATTAGGGGGCATATTCACATGTTAAATTTACTTAAGTTCTAAGATTCATTCTAGAATCGTAGTTGTCATTTCTAGATCTTATCTTATCCTAGGTTGTTATGACTTAGTTTCTCATGTGATAGGATTAAGACACTTTTCATGATCTTGTCTAATCCTATTCCTCACCTTACCTATGTAAGCAAGGCATCATATGTAAATTACCATATACTCTGTTTGGCTACTATTTTGGTATTTTTGCATCCTTAATCATAGAATGATATTTCTCTCATTTCTCTCTTGTGGAAGTTATTTTGTCTTGGAGGTGATCCTGGGGTGTTGAGGAATTCACGATAAACTCCTACATGGTATCAGAGCTTTAGTGTTGCAAATGTTTTTGTAGATCTAAGGGACAAATCTTAGCATGATATTTTTGGTGGGTGTGAGTTGGGGTCTTGATAACCTCGCCATTGAATCTAGGGTGTCAGAGAAAGTCATATTTCACTTTCACTTTGTCAAAATCTTATATATTTTGTCATATCTACAAGGGTTTGATCAAAGGTTTCAATTGCCAGATCTGGAGGGTAGTTGATATTTTAGAGTAGTTTGGGTGAAAACTACTTTGCCATTGTGTCCAGGAGGCCTAAGAAACTAAGAATTGACTACAAAATCATCGAAATATGTCACTTTTAGTCGAGGTCCAAGCTAATTATTTAGGTCATACGACCGTATTGTTCAGTACAGATCCATACTTGGTTGTACAACTCGTATGATCCCTATGCTCAAATCAAAGGGGGAATTCATGAGTAAGGAGTTCTCTCACTATCTCTAAGAGAATGGGATAGAAGGTAAATTGAACACTACATATATACCTAAATAAAATGGTGTTGTAAAGAGGTATACTTGTACTAATATTGAAATTTTGTGAGTTATTTTGACAAATGTAGAGGTTATTGATTCTTCAACTAAATAATTTCACACAATAATATACTTGTTTAATTGAGAACCCATAAAATTTATTAAAAAAAATACTTGAAGAAGCTTAGATTGGGAAAATCTATATCACTTCTTAGAGTGTTTAGGTGTATAGATTCCATACATGTTTCCAAAGTACAAGGAAAAAATGAATAACGATATTAAAAATATAATTTTCTTGGGTATAGTTCAAATTCAAAAGGTTCTTGGCTAAAGGATGTAGTGACAAAGAAGGTGTACATGATTAGGGATGTTTTTTTTTATGAGGAACGATGATACAACATCTCTTCCTCAACTTATCATACTAGTTCTCAAACACCAATAATTCTTGAACTTGAAGATTATTTAGGTTGTATGACCGTATTGTTCAGTAAGATAATCTCCCCCTCTTTCATCACTTCCATGATAATATCATATGCAAAAAATATTTCTAAGTGGTATCATTCCACAATGAAGGATGCTAAGAATCGTGTAGAGTTACAAATACATTTCTCACTAGGCTTAAAACATGCAACAAGTATCATTAGGAGGTAAATATAGATCTTGTGAGTATATTCATTAAGAGCTTAGAACTAGAAATAGTTTAGTATGCTTTGGCGTCAACACATTCAAAAGATGATATGGATGTAGAATTTAAATTCTTACTAAGGAATAATACATGGGAACTTTTTGGTCTTCCTCTAGGGAGGAAGGAAATTATATGCAAATGGTTTTTTCATAATTAAGTATAAGGTAGGTAGTAGCATTCAAAAGTACAATTTCCAAATTTTGGTTAAGGGCTATGCACAAAAATAAACAATTGACTATGATGAAAATTTTTCCCCAATAGAAAAAATGAAAGCTATTCACATGGCTTTAGAAATGGTAGCATAGTTTGATTGGAGATTTTATTAGATGTACATCAAGAATGCCATTGTTAATGGAGAACTAAAAGAAGTCTACATTACTCAACTATGGTGTTATGTTACACTTGGCTAGTAGAACAAATTGTGTGAACCTGAAAAATATCTTTATAATATTAAATAGGATACTCAAACTTGGTACATCAATATTAATGAGTATCTCCATTAATTCATCAGGAATCCTTATAATCAAAATCTCTATCTCAAAGAGAAAGAAAGGATATTATCATTGTTATTGTATATATCAATGACTTGGGCATTATAAGGAGTTCTCCATAGATGATTAGTGCAAAAAAATAATGATATTAAATGATCACTTGACATGATAGATCTCAACATCCTAAATTATTGTCTTAGGCTTGAAGTCTTGCAATAGAATAATTAGATATATTCTCTTAGATGAAATATGACAAGAAATTTCTTGAAAATTTTAGAATGAAAAATTGCAAGCCTATGTTGACCATCATAGAAATAGAGTTGAAAAATAATCACCATTTTATTTGGATTCTCATCTTGCCTACTTACATCAGGCCCAATATAAGCTATGTTTCCAACAACGTTTCTAGATTTATTGAAGAACACACAGTTTTTATTGGAAAAAAATAAAGCATGTTTGGATATGCATCAAAGATAAACATTTGTGCATGGCCTAGAATATAATATTCTTGTATCTTATTGATCAATCAACAACTTTCACTTGAGGCATCTTCCTAAGTGATTATGTCTTATACCATTGTACATGCCACACATGTATGCACCTATTAGATGGCCTATAATTTGTAATGGATTTAGAAAGTGTGTCATCGTGTTGTTACATAATTGAATAATTTAATTCAACACTCAATAAAGGATCAATAAAAATATAATAGGTGGCTAATGTTCATCATTGTTCTTCCAAATCTACATAATATAGATAATATAAAATAAAGAAAATAATTTTTTTTAGAAGGGTTTAGAATTGTTAAACTTAGTGCAATAATGAAACTTCTTTAAGATCTTCCTTCATCTTCACAAAATATTCAATTTATTCATCACTCCATGTGATTGGTTTCTCTTTTATCAATGTCTTAGAGATTTATTTGATCCTTTTAGCAATATTGTGAATAAAATCCTAAATAAATTTATTTCTAAAAGGACTAATTGCACACTCTTAACTATTGTGTTCCTAATAATGAAGTTAATTACCTTAGCTCTTTTTCAATCTATTCTCACCTAATTTTTTGGAAAAATATTCTCTAATAAATTACCTTCTTCTATACCAGATATTTACTTCAAGGGATTTAAAAATCCAATACTCAAGATATATATGTTGAAGATTAATTCCAATTACTTTCTATGATCCTTTATATCCATGGATTAAGATGTTAGATAATCCATGATCTCATCAATGAGGCCCACTAATTCAACATCCATAGTCCTAAAATAAATGAATCTTTTATTTTTTTTAGTCCAAATGGAATCTCACATAGATATAGGTGCCCCAACAAGTAGTAAAAAAATTATTATATTTTTTGACCCTTTGACCATCACCCTATTGTATATAAAGAATATATTCATCATGGATATCAACTCTAATTAAATTACTCTCTATAGTTGATAATTTATAATTTTCCTTCACAAAATTGATGTTTATGTTTATAAAATCTATACATAATCTAATCTCTTCAATATTTTGATTAACTACGACAAGATTTGATAATAATTTACAATTTTACATATATTTGAAAGTGCATGTTGTAGGTGTTAGTGTCAAAAAAATTGGCTAGAAGGGCCTAAGAAAGGTTTCATATAAACTTTCATTGATAGGCTTATGTGTTTGGTTGATATTCAAAAAATATTAATTTTTTTTCATACACCACAAACACTATTCAATCCTACCAACACATTTCCATTCCACACTTTTAAAATATGAAATTTATTGTTGGTTTGTAAAGTCCTAATCTTATTTTTTCTCTTTGGACCATTTGTAGATATACTATTGTAGTGTGCAATTAAAATATTTCATGTCAAGCCTTGTGCATGGTTTTGTGTTACATTGGTGGTTACCATTGCACCAAAAGACTGACTTTTAATGCTCGATACAACCAAAAAAATTATACAAGATCCACAGGAGGTAGTTAAGTCATGTCATGAACCCAAGTTTTGTGTTACACATAGGAGACCAATGGACACACCATATTGCAAAAATCCCCCCTAGTGCAAGCAAGGGGTTTGAACCTATGACCTCAGCTCTAATACCAATTGTTACATTGGTGGTTTCTTTTGCACCAAAATATTGACCTATTAATTCCCAATAAAACTGTGAGATTTATACAAGATCTACATGAGGTAATTAAGCCATGTCATGAACCCAAGTTTTGTATTGCACAAAGGAGACCAAGGGACACACCATCTTGCAACATTCTGGTGATACTTCTCATTTCAAACCCCCTATTTAATATTGCAAAGAGTTTAATGCTATGAAGGCTTGGTTTCTCTACAATATGTTTATTTAATTATAGCTATGAGTGTTTGGTGGGTTTTCCTTGGTTGGAATTTTTTTGAAAGGCTAGGTGGGAATTTTAGATGTTGTATATGATTAGATATGCATTTGAAATCACCCTCTATAAAAAATAATATTGATTTCTATATATTCATGGTTGTTTGAAGTGTTAAAATTTATTTTCTAAAGAACTACCATCTTTAACAATCATACAAAGAGAGTATTTATTGAAATAAAGGAATTTTCTAAAATTGTCCCTTATATGCCTAGGGATTATTATCTCTATAATCCAAATTATCAGTTTGTAGTTAATAATTTTATGTTTAATAATTTATAGTTTATTTGGGTTGTTAAAAATTAGGCCTTAGAAGAAAATTGGTTGTAGATGTTTTTTTCATTTTTTTAATAAATTTAAAATATAATTATTATTATATTTTTGTGTTTGATCCTTGAGTCTAGAGTTCTATCAATGTGGGTAAGCTAAAAATGAAAAGTAATGAAAGAGATTGTATAGCCTTCAACATAATTTTTCGCAAAACAATGCTATACATTATTGGAGAGAACTATTTCTAATTATTTCTTGATACATGAAACTTTAAAAATTATGTCAAATAAAAATGTAAGATTAACTTTTTTGGATAATATGATTAAAATGTTGGAGGAAAATTATTTTTGGAAGAATTTACTATTCATGGAGAAATATGCAAGAAGTTATAATTTAAAGGGATACATAAATTATTTATTACAATTAGTTGGCAAGTGGTTTTGGTGTTTCCTATGCTAAAGAAGAAGAAATGATGTAGAGTTTGATAATATATGGTTATGTAAATGGTCATCAATTGAGGATTCAATTAAGGGTTAAAAGTGCATGGAATCATAAGGGAAACGGTCATTGTAGTTGGTAAATGCAGAAACTTTCTCATACAACAGATTGTGTAGATGATTAAAACATGTTGATTGGAGAGTTTAGTATGATTATGATAGGTAGCATTAGGAAGAGGGAATGTCTATTCAACTAGTAGGTGTTTCTCATATAGGAATATGATGCAAGGAGATTAGTCTTAGTTGATACATACGCATGTTAATAGTAATTGATCAATATGGAGAGATAAGAAATTAAGTTTACAAAGTGGTTGCATGAGTTAGATTGATGATCACTTTAGATCATCATTTGGTCTCCTTTGGATCAGGGGTGATTTGTGAGGTTCCGAGATATTAGTTCATAGTTAATTATTTTTTATTAGTTTAATAGTTTATTGTTTATGTTGGGTAGTTAATTTAGTTGGTTGTAAGAATTAAAATTGTGGAGGTCTTCACATAGGTTATTGAACAATGTAATCAATATAAGAAACCTAAAAATTATATTATTTTTACATTTTATTGCTATTTGCAAATATAATTCTTACTTTTAGTTGCATACTTGAACCTAAAACTGACAAAAATCATACCTTTAATTTTACATTCTCTTGTAAAATTGATAAATAACTAAAAATCCACCATATCATATTTCAACACATATTAACATATTTGAGAAAATAATGTCATATTTAATAACCCATTAATAGATTTATCAAAATAATGGCCCAACTACCCATAATCCAACATCAAAAAATATGTGATTGATATTTGCATAAATATTATAAGATTTAAGACATGTAAGCTTGTAGTGCTCTACATGTAGATATTCATCTAACATCTTATTACTCTAAGTAATCTTTCAAAGTTTTGGCACCCAACGAAAAGGGTCAATAAATAAAGTTTATTTTATATCTTACATAAATACAAAGTGGACTAAAAAATTAAAGCTAGAAGATTTCCACATTTATATCAAAAAACAAATGAAGATAAAATAAATAGAAGTTAAAATGCTTAACGTTCATTTAAATAATAGAATAAATAAATTTAGATCCCTTGTTACTAAGATGCTTTGTATACCTCATAATTCTTTTCAATCTCATTAGGAGGAGGATTTTTTACTTCAATTTGGTGTTGTGTCCTTTATTTCCATAAAAAATAAAAATTGACATATAAAATGCTAAAGAAGTTATTTTTTACTTGGACATCAATATGATTGGAGGGAGCCCTTCTCTTCATGCACACACGCTAATCTACTAGACATTCTGATTTTGTTTGTTACGACTCAAAAGTCATGAATGATAGATTGGAGGTGCCAATAAAATAAATATAAAATTAAATATCAATAATTAAACAAAATCCTAGCTACCATTTACATGTTTTCATGTTTCTTTAAATAGAAAAACAGTAACAAGTTATAATTATTTTTATTAGTTAGGAGGTTTGACTTTGGAATTTACCATCATTACTCTCTTATCTAACCACTTAACATATTAAATTTTTAATTATAGTTAGCCATCATTAAAATCTGCCTTCTTTTCATTAAAATCCAACTGATGCAAAATACACATGATTCAAACTATCCATATTCAACCGACAAACATTCACCCACTACCAATTAATCTACTAACTAGACCCAACATTTAAATAATTTTAAAAACTAATAATTATAATATATATATATATATATATACCAAATAACTATGGCCATAAAATATAGAAAACGATAAACCAATTAAGAATGTTAACAAATTCTATCAAATACATGGGCCCATAGCATATACAAAATTATATGCCGGTTAAGAATGCTGAACAAACGCTACCAACTAAGTTGATCCACATCACATAGAAAACTATAGCCATAAGAACAGGCGGCTTGAGTGCTGGTTTCTTTCCAAATAATTTTTAAAGCCATTTCGAAGGCATTTTCTCTGATTTTGACGTCTTGTAGGAATTGAACATCCAAATGGCTAGATCATCCTCCATTTTTAACAGTATTTTCTTGATAAGTAAAATTCGTTCACACATCTTCGCTGTTACGAAAATAAATCATTCCAAACAGAAAATAAAAGGCCAGGTCATGGATGATATCACCCTGGAATCTTTTGTTAATCTATCAACTAGGCTGAGACTTCGAGGCCAAGCACTCTCAGGAAGTCAATAACTTTATACTATAATTTGAAAGAACATGACATCTATTATTATTTTTAAACGTAATGATTTTGTTTGAACCTGCGTTTTCTTGTTTTCAACTTAATTGTCCTTACCATTGAGATTCCATCTGAATAAAATCCCTCTAGTTTTCGTCGTTTCTAGTTGACTAACATTACCAGTTTAAAGTTAACTGTATAATTTCTGCTAAAAAAATTACGCTCTCGTGTAGCCAAGCAATAAAGAAAGCCTTTTAAGGCTCTCACCATCCCCCTGGTTTAATAATTCCATAAAAAAAAACACTATCAGATTACAAAGAGAAAGGGAAAAAATTATAAAAATAGAATAACATGTGATTGAAAATGGTAATAGAAACATTTGTTCTGGCCATCAAATCAGTGGTGACATCAATGTACTAGGTAAAGAACTAGAAAATGAAAGTCGTCGTTGTTCAATTGTTCTATTGATGCGCCAAGACATACAATAATAGTGCTGTTGGTAGAATACGTACTCAGAGATTGTTGGCAACTGTGAGCTCACATGATACATACACCTGGCATTTTGTTGAATTCGAAGTCACTAACTGGTGTATATAGAGCCTATATCTTAATTTAGTGGAAAGTTATGACTAAGGGAAACGATGGGAGTGAAATTGGTAGCAGCAATAGTATGTGTAATGTGTGTGTGTTTAGGTGTAGGGTGGAAGGCTCTTTTGAGCGTGTCTCCAATAGATCCGCTCCCTGTTCACCTCCCTCCGCCTCCAGAACGAGTGGGCATCTTGTCTTACAATGAGAAGTTCCTCTCTGCATTCAAACTAGCTTTTGGGCAGGTGTTGGGACCAGAAGATCTGGCAGTTGATTCTCAGGGAAGACTTTATACGGCTTGTGCAGATGGCTGGGTTAAACGCATCTCGTTTGAGAGCAACGACTCGTACTCCTCTCTGCAGGTCGAGAAATGGGCATATGTTGGAGGCCGTCCTTTGGGGATCGCCTTTGGCCTCCATGGAGAGTTATTAGTCTGTGAGGCTTCCAGGGTCTGTCTCTGTCTATGTCTCTGTCTCTGTCTTAGTCTTAGGTAGAGTATATTGCGGAAAAATTAAGAATTTCCAAATATTTATGTGGACTGCAGGGACTGCTAAATGTGACACAGGAGAAAGTGGAGCTGCTCTCTGAGGAAGCTGATGGATTGCCTTACAGGTAACCCACTTTTCTTGTCTTTCGTCCACAAAGGTTTCCTATTTTTAAATTGTTAGGGATGTTTTGGCCTTTAAGTGTTGCGAAATCTGAAGCACTGGGAATTGAAGGCTTGCAGATGGAGTAGATGTAGGCAAAGATGGGGTTGTTTACTTCACAGACGCCAGCTACAAATACAGATTGGGTATCCATCACTTAGATGTCTTTGAGGGTCGACCTCATGGCCGGTTGCTCAAATATGACCCTACAACCAACACTACTAGTGTCCTTCTCAGAGACCTATATTTTCCCAATGGACTTACGCTCTCCCCTAAGCAAGATTTCCTCGTCTTCTGTGAAACACCAATGTCGGTAGTAATAACCCATTTCACCTCTAATCTTCTACAGTCTGATGATTGCATTACCTGTTTTTCATAAAATTTTACTCGTGTTTTCCATGGAGATTGAAAGTGAAACTGCAAATTGCAGGCTCCGATGTAGGAAATTCTGGCTGGAAGGACCCAAAAAAGGAAACACAGAGTCGTTCATTGACAGGCTTCCCGGATTACCTGATAACATCCGTTATGACGGACAAGGAATCTTCTGGATTGCACTTCCAATGGTATTCTTAATATGAATACTATGAAATTTGTATATATATTATAAATACTAAGTCGATTTCCTGACATCTGTGTAATTTTTTCAGAGCTGGAGCATGTTGGGCAGGACGATGGTAAGATACCCTAATTTGATTCATGTTATTTTAGCGATGGGGGCAGTGGCGCCACGTATACTTCAAACAACTATTGTAAAAGAATCGAGTGTTTTAGCCGTAAATGAAAATGGGGAAACAGTGGCACTTTTTTCTTATCCAGGTCTTACTTCTATCTCTGTGGGGTTGAGGATTGGAGAGTTTCTTTACTATGGGAGTCTTGATCTCGAATACATTGGTCGCCATCGTATCGAAGATAAACTATGAAAAATACGCACCAGCGATGATTCCTATAATAATCATATGTAGGCATAGAACTTTATCATTCTACCAGAATATTGTGTCCTCGGCTTTGATTGAAACAATTGAGCCGACCAATGAGGGGGCTAACTAGTTTGCGAGGAAATTGAAAATAAAATCCTCATTTATTTGTCAGTGAAAGTTTTTGGTGGTGCATCTAATTAGCTTGATTTCATCAAGCACTTTTAGTCAGTTCCTGGTAGTTCATCAATCCACGGTGCATAAAAAGATTTTTTTTTTTGATAAAGATGATAGTGGGTAGGATTTTTCTGTAAACACCTCCAATTTTACTAATGTATGGGGAAAGCAAGGTGATTTGGATCCTCCTCCTCCCCATTCTATTAGTACTTTAGCCACCTAGCAGTATTGTAATTGTTTATATGTTTTTATTCTATGGACTTTAGCTTCATATAGGCACTAAAGATGTGATTTTTTAAATCATTTTTAGTTTGTGAATGTTTATAATATTGTTTTATAATTGATAATCTTGACATTTTAGATATGTATTTAAAGATTTATGTTTAATGGTTAAGTATAAATTAATTTAGATTGAATTTAAGTATAAGGAAGGTAGAATAGTTAGGAGAGTGTGCAAGATCAAGAGTGGAAACAAATACATTAGGAGAAAAGGTAAATTGAATTACCCCAAAGTGTTAAGGTATATATTGATAGGAGATCTAACAAGGTAAGAGAAAAGATAGGGAAAGGAGTAAGATGACAGAGTTTGGAAAGGAATGGGGTGAACAATAAATGTAGGTGGCAATCAAACCATTGCACCCCAAAAGGAAATATAGATAAATCATATAAGAGTGTGAAGGGAAATGAAGGCCACACAAATAAAGTTAAAAATAAACTTGATTAATATATGTTTCCTTTGTGGTTGGAGTGAATCATAATTTATAAAATATTTTTAATATTTTTATTGTTTGATAAAGAGTATCATCAAGAGAAAATTAAGAAAAGTATGAAAAGACTAGTAAGATAATATCAAGGGATAAGGAAAATGAGTGTAAAGTTTAACCACAATAAACCTATAAAAATAGTCATGAAAGAGGTCATGATGAAAGAAGAAATCCTAGAATGAAGTTGGGATCAAACTATTAGTAAAAACTAAAAGAAAAAGTTGAAGGAAGAATATGAAAAGAAGACACATGTAGACTTAAATAATTGAGAAAGAAAACTAGAATATCAAAATTCAAATAAAGTGTCACTCTAGTGTAAATTTTGTATGTGATCCTAAATTTATGCAATAAACAATCAATATTTTTTTAATTCCACCTTCTTGTAAATTGTAGTGAAAGAAACGAGGTAAAGGAATATAGAGAATGGTAAATAAAAAATGTAGATGACATATAGGAATAATAACTAGAGAGTAGAGTTATAAAATATTTTCCATTACTCAAGGATATGGGCATTGATGCCAATAATTTTGAGAAAGAAAGTGAGATTTGAATACTATGAGAGGGTTCAAGGAATGGAAGAATGAATGGATGGAAGAAAGGAATGCTAATGTTCTTGTCCAATTTTAATCATTTTTTTAGAAGAATATACAAAAAGGAACCTTGGTTCAAAATATCATTCTAAGATGACTTATAGACACATCAATAATAGAAACCAAGGAGTGGGAATATACTAAGCTATTTGAGTCATTTTATTTCTTTTACTTTTAGAAATTTCTCATTTGAGTTTCTTTAATAGAGATTTCATGGTCATATCTTAGACTTATGTGCTTTTTTCGGTTCTTTTAATTTAGTACACAAAAATCAACATGATTTCTAATAGTCAATACTTGATGGGAAAAGAGGAGAAAAAGTGATTTGATAAAAGATCTTAGGATTCACTAATTATTTTTAGCCATTAAAATATTAAAAGGAGAAATAAATGCAAGCCGTATAGATAGCATATGGATCATAATTATATGTTGACCAAAATATATGTGCATGATGGCTATAGTGAAAAGTGTGAGGAGCCCAAAATTCAAAGTGTTAAAAAATACATTAAGGCATTCATCATGACAAATTGTATGGCTATTAAAATAAGATATTGTGATAAATTGAATGAGGTAAATATAAATAGTATAGGTGAAAAGGTATATATATAGTAGGATAGGTACACATACAGGAATCAGGGTGTAGGTAAACTCTTTGTAATATTTTAGACTAGAAATGATGGAACTCTTAGTGTGTGTTGATGGTGATTTTAGCACTACAAAATTTCAAACAAAATACAAGTATCCTATCTCTCTTGAAAGGTAAATTTCTATTAGCAAGCCTCAAGAAACAACCCCAAGGTCTCTAATGTCAAGGGGTAAGTGCAAGAAGTTGAGTCAATGAAACATGGAAGTTTTTGCCTCAGCCAGAAAAATGAAATCGGCATTGCAAAAATGGGATCCCATTTAGGTTCAAGATCCCAAGCCTAAAATCAAAAAAAGGAAAAAATAGGATCTCGCTTTTCAAAAAACGGGATCACGTTTTGAAAATTTTCCATTTTTGGAAAGTTTTCAAAATGGGATCTCGTTTTTGAAAAGTTTTCATTCTATGAAATTGTCCATTTTTGGAAACTTTTCAAAATGGGATCCTATATTTTTTTATGAAATGGGATCCTGTATTAGAATGGGATCCTAGTTTTAAAAATATAAATTTTTGGTCGGATTTCTGCTTTGTTTTTTGGTTCGGGAAAAGGTGTAGAAATCTGAACCTAGGCCCTGCATCTGGTTTGACCTGCAAGCTGAAGATCCTAGCAATGTCACAAGAACATAGTGACTTTGGGCATACATCTGAAGACATCTTTTGTAGAATTTTTTGACAAAATTAAAACCCATTATAGATGAGACAATGTAGATTCCAAATATGTAATTTTTTTAATTTTCCATTAATTTCTAATGAAACAGGTCCAAAAAATTGAATTATCAAGGTTTTTAAATATTTTAATAACTTGTTATTAACATAATTTTTTGATGAACGGATTGCACGAAAGCGTACTTCAGACAATTATTTTCAATTTAAAAATAAAATAAAAATTTATAAGTTTAGGTCATTTTATGCGTGATGCACACAATGATTTTTCAAAACAACAAATATGGCCAATAAAAGATTAACCAAAAAAAATTACAAAAAAGGGAAAGCATGCTTCATTGAGTTAAAAATATTTTCCCAAAAGGATTTCAAAAAATATGATTATTTAGGCCAAAATATGGATGACGTACACATGCATGGTATGGTATGGTAAGAAAAAATAACTTTTAAACAATAGTTTTTGGAAACGCCTATTGAAAATCGATTTGTATCATCTGGGTATTGAAATAAATTAGATATTTGGAAACTAGACTTTGAGTACTAAATTCTATGATTATTTACTTTTTCCAAGATTCCATCTCTAAGTGCTTCAAATTTTAAGGTCAAATGTGTCAAATTCTAAAAATAGGGGAAAACACTTCTACTAAATGGCCAAAAAGTGGACTCAACTTCTTGCCAACACCCCAGGTCTTGACAATGCAATAAACAACTCAATGAAAAATTTGATTTACTGGTAATAACATGGGGCCTTACAAATTAACAATGTAATGCCCCACCACGCAACCCTAGAGGAAGTTTCAATTCACGATAAAAACATTTTTATTTTTATTTTTTATTTTATTAAAGTGAATTAAACATACATGTTCATCTACAATTGAAAACATCCCCTAAGGCTATGTAACTGAGATTACTTAAACCCAACTAACATACATCATCTAAAATTCATTGCATTTAATTACGCATGTAATAAGCATTACTTCAACATACATAAAAAACAAAAGATAAGAAGATAAATATCCATAACATAAATTCATTACTTGAACAACTGGTTACATCACACATTCCCAGAATGAGTCAATATTACATAAGTGTTACAATTACATAATTCCACCTCATAAATACAAGAGGGGTAAAATAACTTATTACAATTTGAAATACAACAATGAAAGAAATATAATAAGAACCATGAGTTGTCCAACTGGATGTCTCGCCACCAAGTATTGAAGATAAAGGGGACCCAATGGTGTATGCTGCATGTTCCACCCAACCAAGTGGTAATCGAAGGCCCACCCCCCATGCTAGGAGATAGTAACAATGTAACATGGAAAAATATCTACAACCTCTAACCATAGGCAGACTCATACTAACTCATACTGACACAACCAAATACAAGTACAACTCTCACATCACTGACATAGGTCACATTGCTTCCAGACACAAAATAGAATTGAAAAATAATGACAAGGAATCCATACACATATCACAAAACCCAATGTTATCCTAGACAGAGTGTCATCACATAGTTAGTCATGAGATCTCCTTTGGGCATTCTTCATAGGCTCCATATTTCTTGGTGACCTCAACCGAACCCCAACCCTCATGCTAACCCATGCAGAATCAAATACCTCTCATAAGGACAAGATAGATGACCATGCCATTCCAAGCCTTCCCACTCATCCCAAGTCTAAACGAGCCCTTGTGTCTATGAGTGAGGATAAATTATCTTGATTAGTGTGAAATGCATCCTAATCATCTAAGTACATTAATTTAATTATCACTTGATTAAATCACTTCTGAAGGTTACCCGGTTTACCTCTTTGGGCTCCGACGCCTAACAGAAGCCACTCTTCTAATGGATAACACACAAACAAAACTAACCACCAAGGGAATCACAAGTGCATACAACCTAGGTATCATAACCAATCCAACTCAAGGAGGAGACAAATAATAGAACTCACTCCAAACATCTTGGAGGCAACAAACACATAGTCCACTCCTTTCACAGGAGGTACAAAACATCCCCGTTCGTGGAAACCAGGTAAATTATTGAAAAGACACCATGCACTACCCAAGAGAAAAATAACCGGTTGACATAATGAATCGACAACCCTCATCCTCTATGATCTTCTGGAAGACTTACAACTTTGGACTAACACTTAATCCCATATCCCAAAATGCAACTTGTCGACATAGCTACAAAAATAATTCTAATCATAATTCAAATCTAATATTTGGATTTCCTAAATCCATCCTCAATCAATAGGTAACATTGACAAAGTCAAATACACAATGATTGGGTTAACTCAAATAACCCTTTTTCCCCTTATCATGAACGTAAGGAAAATAATAACAATAAGCAAAGGCAAGAAAATACACTATTTTCGGATATCTGAAATCCATTTCCCTATTTAATACTTCTCGTAGAAATTAAAATAATAACCTTCCAAATATTCATTAAAACGTATAAATCCCTTCCATTAAAATAAATATCTTCTTCTATCTATATAACCATGCACACTATTCATTTCAGTTTAAATCATTAGCTAAATACATTGCATGCAATTGAAATGCCTAAACAAAATATCTAATATATATACAACACTATATATTATATAAAACCTACATTAAGCATTGTTTATAAAACTTCTATTTTTTTCTTCTAAAAATTATGAGACTATAAAATTGATTACTTCAGAATAAACTCCATACACAAACCCCCACTTACTAGTATATAACTAGATATATATAATAAATATTATATATATTAATATATAATAATAAAAAATATATATATAACATTTATATTAAATTAACATAAAAAAAAAACTATTTAAATAAACTCCAAATGCAAATTTTAAAGCAAACACAAAATTTGCATTAAGCAAAGAAAGTATAGAAGCAGACGGTACACCGTCGGCCCCACTTGCTTCGTTCGCTGACTGTACATAAGGTACAGTGGCCACAGGTGTTGGGGAGGCTGCACTCCCCATGGGAAAGGTGGGTGGTGGGGTCATGACCACTGTCCACCACAACCTTAATTTTTTTATTTTTTTTACTTTACTTAAAAAAAAAAAAATTAGTATGTTTTTATCGTGAATTGAAACTTCCTCTAGGGTTGCATGGCGAGGCATTACAAACAATGTTGGAAGTATAACTAATCATCAAATGCAATAATGTGGTGACAATTTCAATCTTAAAACTAACCCAAATTCAAAAAAAGATCAAAAGAGGTAAGGATTCAGAGAGATTTAATAACTAACACCTAAGATCAATCACAACAATGGAAAATGTTTCAAATGGATAGATCCTCAATAAACCAGTATTTTCTTGATCAAGGACAAGCCCACAACTAGACAAAAATGATGCAATATTCTAAGGAAATTAGAAGATTTCTAGACTATGAACATTCATCCACATACCCAATTACTAGCACAACATGAACAAGCATTCATAGTTAAACTTAGCAAAAAATAGGGCCCAGAAAAACATTACACAACAACTTACAATCAAAAAATTGCTATAAGTATGGATTGGAGATCAATCAACATCATTAATGTTTCAACATCATTGTAAAAGAATTGAAAACTAACATCGAACATTGAGAATCAAGAACAAGAAAGCATAAGACTATTGAAGCACATAACAAAGTTTTCCAAATACACAACTCAATCGCATTAACTTCTCCAACAATTACATAACAGTCTTCTAACTCTTTCTCCTCCTATAATTACTTGCAAAAAACTAAATTCTAACTTTGCCAATTCTAGATTTTAACTCAATTCTCACCCTTTACAAATGAGAAGGCACAATCTTTTATAGATATTACATTTCAGAATTAATGGAGAGGTTTCAAATAACCCAAGGGCTCAGATTGGACTTCTAGAAGCACCATGTGGTTACATTAAGTTTGGTACACTTGATACATCATCATCCAATCAAATAATTTTGTTTCATCTTGGAGCAAATAAGAAATAACCAACCTTCCATACAACTCATAATAAAAATTATGATTGGAGGAGAAAACAACTCCACATGTGATCTTGATCTTTCCAGAAGTCTTCTCTAGCTAGCACAGTTGTGGCACAGATTCTTATGCAAGCCCCACATTTAACATTTGAGGTTACACTTAATATCTAGTTACAATCTTTTCCAAATTTTTCTCTTTGCACAAATCCATATGCAAGTCCCCTTTGGAATTATTTAATCTTGAAAAATAAATATCATCATTAAAAGCTCACATGTGTAAATCCAATCCATGAAATATCAAAATTAAGCATTAAATAGTCCCTTGGAAAAATTAACTCTGTCATAAAATTTTGAAAATTTCTTAGGGAAAATCCACCCATGAAGGATTTTTTAGAAGAATTTGACTTGGGAAAAATCCACCTATAAGAGAGGGGGACCAACCACTACAAGACCCCAGGTCACGAAAGGCCAAGAGAAGTATGGCTGCCCTAACTTACCTCAGTTTAAAGGAAGGTTAGGATAGACGGGATGAGAATGATGAAAACAATGATGTCCTTCGACTACTCTGTGAACCCGAGAGTTGGAGGGAGACTAGACGAGTCACTTTCCAAAGTCAACTTTGCATCTCGAGTAGCTCTCTGTCAGAGGACAAAAGCATAGTTCTTGGATGACAATATGGTGCATTGGAGTCTCACAGGTGCGTTGGTGTCCGTACGACTAGAAAATCAGAGAGACGAGGTTAAAATCTAAAGGAAGGAGTGACAGTCTAGAATCAGAGAGACAAGGTTAAACTCTAAAGGAAGGACTGACAGTCTAGTTTAGATTTTTTGGGAAGTGAAGAGCAAGACTAAGAAGAGTGAAATATATAGATGAACATGATAAGGGAGGTATGTTATCCCAAGGGTGATGAAGATGATTTCGCAGAACAATCCTTTCATCAGCTTTTTCCAAGATCTCTCCACTTGCACATAGAAAAGTGGGAAAAAGATGAGGGGTTTTTTAGGGGTCTACCTCAGTCAGGCCCATGATTTGGTGTTTCCACCTCCACGGATAACCAAGTTTGCAACAATAGAAATAATGATAAAGAAGAGAATACAAGCTACATAAAAAAAAGACACTAAAAAACAATACATGCTTACTCAACCAAGATGATAGAGAAGAAAAGAGGAGCTTACCACCTCTGTCCAAAATGCTCAAGGCTTGTGGAGGAGAAATTCAAAGGGACTCAAGCCTTTGCTGTAATGGTGGTTGTCCTACACTTGCACTATCAGAGTGATGGAGTGGTAGATTGCTGCAATGGAGTGTAAAGTGATGCTACAAAAATTGAATGAATGGATGGAGTGGAGAGCGTGCTCAAATTGATCTTGCAAAACTTCTTTTGAAGATCCTAATCGATAGAATGGTCAAGAATATGAAGGAAAGGATGAAAAATGGCCATATTCGGGTCACCCAACCGAAGGGAGGCATTACACTTCGACTTCCAAACGGAAGTGTAATGTCTGTGTAGACTCCAACCGCAAGAACCTGTGAGGGATGTAAGCACGTTGCGCGGACATCTGCGTGTCACGTGGGTGTCCCTGATAGAAATGCCTCCATCGAAACACAAACAGGGCACCAAGTGTGATGTGGAAAATGAGCTTAAGTGGAGTTAAGCCTCCGCCTTAGGTTTTCTAAAGTGTAAGGGGTTAAAAGGGGAATTTGCATTAGGGGTGCAAATTCACACTTATACATTTTGCCCCCACTTTAGCGAGCATGAGTACTGATGAGTGCTTTGATAAAGTAGAGTAGTCAAAATTAACAAGGTAAGAGATGTATACTTGAACCGATGAGGAAGCAGAGCATGATCTAGCGAACTTGAAAGTGTAAGAAAAGACTTCATAGTTTCATGAAACTACAAAGCTGAAGTATGAAAGTGCCTCACAAGCTCACGGTCCTATGAGAAAGGTATCCTTCATAAAATATCACATGAAGGAAACTAGGAAGAGCACCTTACAGACCCATAGACCTGCAAGGAAGGTATCCCACAATAAATCTCACATCGGGGAGATTTAGCAAAGGGAACTCCGCGGAGTTAGAGATGGCGACATGTTTACTCGTAGATACAATAGATCAGGAAGCGGCTGTGTAGGCCAGTGAATGGATAGTCACATAGACCATAACTAAGTTGTAAGAATTTCAAAGGGGTCCCTTGGGAACCTTCCAAAAGGAAGGAGGGTCCACTCAAGGGACACTTTTTTTTAAGAGTGAATTCTAGTCGGGCTGCCACCTAGCTAGATGCAAGAATGTGAAGAAGGATTAGGTTATCTACCCCCGAGCTATATGCCAAGGTGTGAAACTGGTCTAGTCGAGCTTCCCCCAGACTATATGGGAAGATGTGAAGTAGGTCTAGTCAGGCTGCCTTCAGACTAGACACGAAGATGTGAAATCAGTCTAGTCGAGTTTCCCTCAAGTTAGACACCATAGAGCCTGTTGAAGGATTTTGAAGGGGTTGTTTGGGAACCCAACGTGAGGAGGAGGGGTCTACTCAAGGGATACTCTATTCAAAATTTAATGCCTTCCTTCTCCAGTTGATTCATCATCAAGGAATTTTTTTGAAAGATGTTCACTTCATCAAGGAATTCGAAAGGAAGGACATGCACCCATATGAGGGGAAGGTCAAAGTTGTTCGCACTTCGAAGGAAAGTTCCCAAGTCCTTTCTTTACGAACACATGATGAAGGAAACATGCTTCGTTAGGGTTTCAAGTTGAGAATACGACTCTAGAGAAGGAGTGTATGAAGGGTCTTGAGGAAGGATTCATTTTTGCAAAGAATGCGCTTTCTAAAGACCAAATAGTGTAGAAGTGGCTTTGTCACGCATAAGAGGGAAAACTCAAGCAAAGAAGAGAGAAAGATCAAGAGAAAACAAAAGAACAAAGAACACACACAAATGGCATAGGGGGTCTAGTTTTGTGAAGTCACATCTGCCTTTATTTATGAACATGATAGGTAATTGTGGTAAGAGGTGAAAGATCATCAATCCCCAACTAGATCATGAAGAATGCATGGAAGACAAAGTAAAAATAAAAAATTGGGTCAACATGGAAGGAGGCCTAAATACTCTTGACACTTTGCATCATCCCCAATTTACTGAAATTCAATCACAAACATGGAATAATGAAGATACACATAGAGGAAGGTTTACAACACAAATACTATGCCTCTATCCAAGCACCAACAGGGGTGATGAGGGTCATCCACACACATATAGCATGATCATGGGGGAACACATCACAAAACACACATGTCTAATCTAGAGTTCAAGAAGAGGGTCTCCCCCTAACACTGGTCAACCAAGAGATTGTTAGCTTCCCACTCTAGATCATCGTAGGGGGAAGGATGATGAGCCTACAATGGTATAATGTTAAGGGGAGGAGATTGTGATCCTTCTGCAACAACAGCCAAGGTGGAGGGACCTGTGAGGTCTCTATCACTCAACTCTTGTGGGTCTAAGGTTAATGAATTTGCGAAGATCATTCACAAGGTTGGAACTTCATCCACTGAGTTACATATACAGTTAATAGGGGTGCCATGTTTCACCTTGATAGACAGGGGAGTTTGCACTCGAGGTTCACCACTAGGCTCACTGAGAGACTTAGGAGAAATGACAAACTCAAGGGAGGTTGGAACTGGTTTCTTCACCAAGACAAAACAAGTCAGCATGGGACCACCTTTCGAAGAAAGTGGGCTCTTCCTATGTCCTCCATCGTTGGAGGGACCTTGCTCTACCTTCTTTTTTGTCAGAGGAGGTGAACTCCCCACAGACGAATCAAGGTGGATAGAAGAGGATAGAACCATAGTGGATACAACCGAAGTATTAAACATATCCATGGACTTCGAAAAGGGTGAAACATCTGAGATGAAATTCAATAGGGGCGGCTCCATGGAAGGAGTGATAAACACATGCAACTTTCCAGGCACATGTGCACTCACAGTGGAAGCGAGAAGGGATTCAAAGCTAGTTTGGATAGGGGTAGAAGAGGGGAGAGAGGAGGACACAATAAGAAGTGCGGTAATCTCCTTCTCCTTCTTATGCAAGGAGGCTTTCTCAACTAGGAGAGCCTTTTGCTGGCACTTACACTCATGCGCGAGGCAGTTTCTATGATTCTTCAAACTAGAAGTTGGGGTTTTTGAAGGGACAAAAGGTTCCAACTAAGCCATGGGAGTTTCCTCCATGGTCATGTCATATGGAAGGACATACTACTGAATGGGAGTAGAAGGAATGGGTTTAGAAACGGTACGAGGAATTGACTCCAACATCTTAGTGGTGGACCTTTTTCCACTTCGGGGAATGGGAAGAGGTCGTGGAGAAATTTTCTTTGCGAGCCTCTCTTCCTACCATACAAATAGAACCAAGGTCCAGGGGACTCGTTAGTAAGATTTGATATCTTGATCTTGGGCTTTCGCCAAGGAGGTAGCATCAAAATTAGTGGGTAAAGCCTAGACTTGTTCATCCAATAATCCTCTTAAGAAAGGAGAGTAGACAGGTCAGTTGGAGAGGAAGCGAGCTTCTCTTTTCCCTTTTGGGAGAAGGAGGCAGCTGGTGGCTCGGCGATAGGAAGGGTAAACTTTGGTTGTCCTTTGCCTCTAGTCTTATACTTCACATAATTCTTGTAAATTAGGTTTGTTCTTTGTGGGAGCAGACCGACTAGAGTGGGCCAAAATTGATCTAATGAGTATCCCCCATGAGATACCACAGGCTGATATCTAGTATCATCCACCACATGAACAAAACCTTCATGGAAAAACTTAAGGAACTTATGAATTACAGAGGTGATCCCATTCATGGAATCTAGCCAAGGTATACATAGCTTCACTCTGAATAGGTCTAACTTGGGAATAACATTGAAGACCATGTCTACGTTCCTAGGTCCAACCAAGACAGACAACATTATCGATCTGTAAGGTTTAAGAGAAAGACCATCGTGTGTATAGATGATGGATTTTGTTTTTTCGTATTCGTCCCTTTGTAGGGAGTTCAAGAGTAATGTCTCCTCTCAAATGACATTCACTCTACTCACGGGGTCGACTAAGACTCCTATCACAATGTTGTCATTGAGGCGAGTGAGAAAGTAAAGTGAAGAGGGTTTTTAATTTGCTGGTACATCTTGCAAAGTGAATGTCACATCCAGCGAACCAGTCGTAAGACGAGGAGAGGGAGTAATAGTAACCATGTTAACATACGCCTCGGGCTAACAAACAAAATCAACGAGATCGATAATCATGTTAGCAGAATGTGACGGAAACAGGTCCATCTCTATCTACAGTTCACTATTAGCTTTCGTCCTTGATTTATTTGTGTTTTTTTTTCTCCCATCAAGACAAATAGTATCGTCCTTGATGCGATTCTCTATCTCATGGTGTAGGTGCATGCAACATTCAGTATCATGTCCGTTAACTCGATGGTACTGAAAATATGTGTTTTCTTCATACCAATTAGGATATGGTTCTCTAATTGGTTTAGGGGTTGACAAGCTAAGGATCTTATCCTTCAACAACTTTTACAAGATGGAGGAGTAATATTTTGATAACTTCATAAACTTTCAATCACTACTGAGGCCGTTGTTATCCACAACGGCTAATACATTTTTGATGACTTTACCTTTTCTAGAGATTTATATTATAGACTTCCCTTCAAAACAAGAGTGCGAGGAGGAATCCCCGAAATACACCATCATCTGATGGTACTCTCGTAAAGTTGCACACAGGTGTGCGAAAGAAGGGTATTTCATAAGGGCGAACTTCTCTTGCCAAGGCCTTTGTTAGTTCCCTATGAACACTTTTAGCACATCGAAGTCAAGTAACGGGTATGATATTTGTGATCAGAGTGCTTGACATCGCGCTATGAAATCAGTGATCTTCTGATCATCTCCTTGTTTACACCGAACAAGGCCAGAGAAGGTCATCTTCGATCTAATGTTGGCTTGGAATTGTCATAAGAACTGGTTCACAAGCTGGTCAAATGAAAAGATAGAATTGTCAGGAAAGGAACAGTACCACTAGAACATTGTATCTTTGAGGGATCGACAAAACAGTTTTGCCATCAATGCATCGTGATGGAATTTTTTTTTGCATAAGGCGTTGAAGGTAGACACATGTGTCTACAGGATCCCTTTACCACCATATTTCTTGAATTTAGGAATCTCCATCCCTTGTGGGAAGGGAGTGTTTAAAATGGCCACCAAAAATGGGCTATGTCAGAAGCAAGGATGAAAGATGGGTTGGGTCGAGGCCTAGGAAAGGTTTGCCAACTGATTCTGCATCTTCCCCATATTCTGAAGAAGGGTGTTCAGAACAGGGTCATTAGAAGACATAGGACCACTAGAACCACCACTAGAGCCACCACCTAGACCGTCGTCATGACTAACGCCAAAGCCATCATCAGTGCCACCACCACCAATCTGACCTCTGTTTGACCCACCGCCACCTCCAAGGCCACAACCATGACCTCCGCTAGAGTCGCTACCGCTACTACCACCTCCACTGCCAAAGTTTCTGCCACCATAGCCTCCACCTATTATCCCGCCAAATCCTCCACCACCGGAGGTGGTAGAAGGGGTGAAGTGGAAACCTAAAGGGTTCTTGTTTACTTTGACAGTTTCAAAATTCTCAAAAGTAGTGGGTATACTGACCAAAGAGACCGTGTCAGCCATGTATACGGATGTAGGAGGCATCAACATCTCTAGCTATCTCTCACATTCTTCGTAGAGGCCACCTTGTATCAAGCGACTATGGTTTGAAGGGGCACATGCTTTGGCTAGATCGACAAGACTATACAGGAGTTTTACGCCTGTTTAGCCTTTTCCTACCATATATCTTATTTCACTGATTACTTTAGTAGCCCTAGCCAACTTTGGGTTTCCTTTCAGGTGATTTTCCAATGGACCTAACCCTTTACTAAGACTGAGAACGTAGTCATAAGGGATATGGATGACTTCATTCTCATCTATTGATGAGGAGGTCGGTGATGCACGAGGGGTAGAGATTCAATCAATTTTGTCAAGGAATCTAGATTTGCCCTGTGATATGTGCTCATGTGTGAACAGACCAATTGCAAAACCGAAGAAAAGGTCGGCAGTGAAAATAGAAGAGACCTTCATCTTCTCCATCAGAAGGTGCCACAGACTTCTCCTAACAATGTTCCTAGAGGTTGTAGACTGGGTTTTGATGCTCATAAACCTTCACAATGCATAGGAGTACAATGATTATAAGGTACAAGGGAAAAGCTCAGAACACCAAAAATGGGTAGATGTTGGTTCATGTCGGGTTCACCAAAAATGTAAGAGAGGGGTACCAACCACTGCAAGACCCTAGGTCACGAAAGGCCAAGAGTGGTATGGCTTCCCTAACTTACCTTAGTTTAAAGGAAGGTTATGATAGACGGGATGAGAATGATGAAGACTATGAAATCCTTCGACCACTTTGCGAACCCGGGAGTTGGAGGGAGACTAGACGAGTCACTTTCCAGAGTCAACTTTGCATATCAGGAAGCTCTTTGTCGGAGGACAAAAGCGCATTTCTGGGATGAAAAAGCGGTGCACTGGTGTCTCATAGGTGCGTTGACATCCTTCTGGCCATAAAACCAAAGAGACGAGGTTAAAATCTAAAAGAAGGACTTACAACCTAGTTTAGAAGTTTCAAGAAGTGAAGAACAAGACTAAGAAGAGTGAAATATATAGACACACATGATAAAGGAGGTATGTTACCACAAGGGTGACGAAGATGATTTTGCAAAATAATCCTTTCGCCAGCTTGCTCCAAGATCTATCCACCTGCACATAGAAAAGTGGGAAAATGTTGGGGGGCTGTTTAGGGTTTTGCCTCAGTTAGATCTCTATTTTAGTGTTTCCACCTCCATAGACAGCCAAGTTTGCAATGATAGAAATAATGATAAAGAAGGGAATACAAGCTACGTAAACAAAAGACACTACACAAAAGTACATGCTTACTCAACCAAGATGATAGAGAATATAAGAGGAGCTTAACATCTCCATCCAAAGCGCTCAAGGCTTGTGGAGGAGAAAATGAGAGGGACTCAAGCCTTTGTTGCAATGGTGTTTTTCATGCACTTGCACTATTGGAGTGATGGAGTGGTAGATTGTTGCAATGGAGTGTAAAGTGTTGCAACAAAGCTTGAATGAATGGATGGAGTGGAGAGTGTGCTCAAATTGATCTTGCAAAACTTATGTTGAAGATCCTAATGGATGGAATGGTCAAGAATATGAAGGAAATGATGAAAAATGACCATATTCAGGTTGGCCAGCCAAAGGAAGGCGTTACACTTCGACTTCCAATCGGAGGTGTAACGTCTCTATAGACTCTAGCCACAAGAATTTGCTAGGGATGTAAGTGTGCCGTGCAGAAGTCTTTGTGTCGCGCAGAAGTCTTTGCACTGCATGGACATCCTCGATAGAAATTCCTCCAGCGGCACACAAACAGGGCACCGAGTGTGATGTGGATAGCGGGATTAAGTGGAATTAAGCCTCTGCCTTAGGTTTTCTAAAGTGTAAGGGGCTAAAAGGGGAATTTGCGTTAGGTTTGTATATTCACGCTTATACACCACCCATGCAATATTTTTTAGAAGAATTTTACTTGGGTAAAATCTACCCATGAAGGATTTTCCCAAAACCCACGACAACTCGAAATCCCCTTAACCCTAGAAAGTTTTTCTCGAAGAATTTTTTGACAAGTTCAAAAAGCAACCTAGCCTAATTTTTCATTCTCTATCAATGGGTGCAAAATTTTTTATATGACATTGAAAATTCACTTTAAAATCCCAATTTTCAAAATCCATAAGAGGTGGATTTCTCCAAAACCCTCAAGATGCCTTAAACTATTGCCTTCATCAAATCAAATCTAGACTTAATCTCAAAATATCCTCCCAAGAAGAGTAAAAGTGAAAATTGACAAAGCCAAGATGTGGAGATGTAAAAGAGAAAAAAAGGGGGGTCCCACCTCCAGTGGGGTGTGTGTGTGCAAAATTTGCACAATAGTGTGGAAGATATTTTTGGAGGATATTTTTTTCTATCATTGCACATTAACTCTTATCCTTTTTATTTTTTGAGCTAGGAAAAACATAAGCACACCCTGGCAAGGAAGATTCAAACAATGTTGAATAAAATCCTTAAAATTAGGAAGAAGATTCCACATTATATTGAATATCTAAAGGGAAGGGGCCTTTGGGCCTCAACTCCTCCCACCTTAGAAGAAGGGCACTATGATTTGAAGTAGACTTTGGAAGGGTTGAAAGATGCAACTTTGAGAGAATTTCCCAATCACTTGAGATCAAAACCCTGTCTAGCTTGACTTGGATGTGGTTGTGCCCTTGGTGTTTGTTTGACCAGGTAAACTTGGATCCTATGATATCGATTTCCAAAAGGCCTTGAAAAGAGATGCAATTAGCAAATTCCAACATACTATTCGAGTAGTTGTCCAAACTCCCTTATTTATCAAAAAGATAGAGAGGGGTGTTAATGTCCCCAACCAACATCTAATGCAACTTGTTGTTATTTGACATGAGCATATATAAGGACTCCCAGAGATGAGCTCTAGTAGCCTTAGAGTTAGGAGCGTAGATATTGAGAAGATTCGATTTAACAACATTCCTTCCATATTCCATGATGGTTTCTAAGAAATTTCTACTATAACTTAACCTTTGTTTCCTTTAATTCTTGTAGGGTTCCATAGGGTAGAAAGGCCACCAAATGCACCATCCACATTTCTTATACAATATTCTACCATTGGCCATATGTTTTTAATAATCTATTCAAAGGTCCCTTATTATGCATTTTAGTTTCTTATATAAGGAGGGTGTCCACTTTTAGATCCATAATAGAAAATTTAACAATATATTGTTTCAATGGGCTATTCAACCCATGAACATTCCAAGTCATTAACTTTATTAAGAAAAAAAAAAGGAAGTCAGTATCCACCAAATACGAACCAGGAGAGGTCTAGCCTCCCCTAAACTAATTTTTGGTTTTCTTTTGGCTAGAGAGACCCTCAAGGGTCCTCTATGTCCACAAATCCACCTCACGAGTAACCTCTCTACATCTAGTATCCCTCAGAGAAGGTCTCCCTTGCTTCTATCCACCCCCCACATCCACTTTCTTTTTCTTTTTTGATTTTCCATTTACCTAAGTCCAATCTTCTAAAAGAGCATCCTTCATGGAGTCTAAGCAAGAGGATAAAGGGAACTCCAAACCCTCAAATTGAGTAAGGCTAGGGAATCATTCATACTCCTTTTGTTGTTCTCCTGATGTAAGATGTCTTCCTTACCCAAATAAACACACATACTTCTTTCAACATTTTTCTCTAAGGCTTCAACAGAGGAGGGGGGAGGTTCAAAACACATTTAATGGTTTCTTTAGAATTCATTGCATTGTGTTGGGCCTACAGGATATTCTCCTTAGAGGAAGCTAGTGGTTCCTGTCCTTTCTTATTTTCTCCACTATTTGTATCTTTTTGTATCTCCGATTCCAACACAATCGAGAGGTTAGCCTTGGGGAGATCCAATTCGTCCTTCTCATTCACACAAAGGTCATTTCCCTTTGGGTGGGAGAGAAGAACTTCAAAAATCGCTTTATCTTTTTATGTATGCTATTTTTACAGGAGTTGCTAAGATGTCCAAACTTCCTGTAAAGCTAGCATTTTCATATTTTATAGTTTGATTCCATGCCCCAAACCTTAATTTTAATGTTATCAAAGAGGGCGGGACTTTATTAACTACCATATTCACACATATTCTAGCAAAAACTAGCCTTATTTTTGCAAAGTAACTTTATCAATTGCTAAGAGACTCTAAAAGATTTAGCAATTCCTTAGTAAGCATTTTGATTCCATAACTCTAAAGGGAGCGTAGGAAGCTAGATCTAAGTAGGGGAAATCGAGCCAAGATTCATAGTGGGGTCAAAGCTAGGCTTCCACTTGCAAAGGGAAAGGTAGTTCTTGATATTTTTATCCAAGGCCCACAGGCCTCCCGTGAGAGTCATAATCAGATATTTATGATTCACAAAGCTAAAGAGAAACAAACCATTGGACATTGCGCTAATGATCACATCACCTTTAAGTTTCTAAGTTGAACCAAACCATTTTCTCACTTGATCAATATTTGGTCTGAAACACAAAGACTTACCTATGAGGGACATTTGAAAACCCACAATAGTCTCATCCATGATTTTGTTTGGTACTTGAACCTCAAGGTCATCGATCACACAACATGTGTTCGAGGATCCTAGATTCTTGGAGTACTTCATAGATAAAGGACCGTCTTTGATTCACTTGTCCACAAAAGAAACTAGGGTTTCTTTCGCAAAAAATCAATCAAGCCCCAAATAGGGGGGCAGGACATCTTTTCCTGCATCCCGAAATGTGACACCGAAAGATGATGGGGTGAATTTGATTTTCACCTGAGAATTACATGCCACTAGATTGGAATTCCCACCATTAAACACTGACATACAAGGTGTATTTTTGGAAGTGGACACCAGCAGCACCACCCCGCCCTCCCCCCCTCCCCCATGGCAGATCAGGTGGGTATAGGAAAAATTTGAATTTTGTAAAGGGTGCGCAAAGAAAGAGTGGGAGAATTTTTTTGTAAATATTGTCAATGAACACGTAGTTTATAATGTTATACTATTTAACAATTGATTATTTATGTTGGGTAGTTAATAATTGATTCCTAAAAAATGATTGTAAGAAATAAAAAAGTGAAGGTCTTTATTAAGATCACTAAATGTTATCATCAATATAAAAAGCTTGAACATAAGATAATTCATATATTCTTTTATTATTAAAAATGTAATTCTTGATTTGATTTCCATATTTTAATTGAAACCCACAAAAATTATACATTTTATTTTATCGTTTACATTAAAATTTATAAACATCCCAAATTAAAAATGATAAATTAAAGACACTAATAATTAAAATGTAAACTAAAATATCAATAACTAAACGAAATTTTAAACACCATTTACATGTTTTTTTTTATATACAATAAAAACTAATTACAATGTTTCATTATTTTTACTCAATTCTAACATTTACCATCATTGTTGTTTCATCTAACAATATAACTAGTATATATATATTAATTAATAATATATATAAAGAACGCTGAAAGTTATCAATACTTAACATTGTTTATTATAATATTAATTAATAAAATATATGAAAAACTAATAGTTTTTTATATATATTAATTAATAATATAGAAAAAAAATTATATAGAAAAAAAAGAAATCATTTGATGTGCTTGTTATTCTTAAGCAGCACATACTTCCACTTGCCTGTCATTTTCAATGAAGCTTCAAAAAGTTTACGAATATTTCTTTGTTGTTGAAAATTAATGTTTCATTATTTTTACTCAATTCTAACATTTACCATCATTGCTGTTTCATCTAACAATCTAACAATATAACAATGTATTTGCTTTTAATTGTGCTTAACATTCACTATAACCCACATCTTCTCAATAAAATTAAGCTAACATCAAAACAAAATACAAGATTCTAACTGTCCACCTATAACTGACAAGCACTCAGATACTGCCAATGTGCTCGCCACACCAGCCATTTACATACTTTTAATAACTAATAATTACAATATGAATATATGCATATCTATCTAGATTGGTTCTTCGGGAATGCTGAATAAATGCTGCCAAATAAGTGGGGCCACAGCATATAGAACACTATAAGCCGGATAAGACCAGCCGGCATGGGTGTTCGCTTCTTTCCAAATATTTTGAAAAGGTGAGCTCATATGACACATTCACCTGGCAGTTTATTGAATTGGAAGTCACTAATCGATGCATATATATCTAATTGTGGTGGAAAGTTTTGGTTTCAAAGAAAGATGGGAGTGAAATTGGTAGCAGCAATAGTATGTGTAATATGTGTGTGTTTAGGTGTAGGGTGGAATGCTCTTTTGAGCGTGTCTCCAATAGATCCACTCCCTCTTGACCTTCCTCCGCCTCCAGAGCGAGTGGGCGTCTTTTCTTACAACAAGAAGCTCCACTCTGCACTTAAACTTGCTTTTGGGCAGGTGCCGGGACCAGAAGATCTCGCAGTTGATTCTCAGGGAAGAATTTATACGGCTTGTGCAGATGGCTGGGTTAAGCGCATCTCCTTTGAAAGCAACGACTCGTACTCCTCTCTGCAGGTCGAGAAGTGGGCATATGTTGGAGGCCGTCCTTTGGGGATTGCTTTTGGCCCCCACGGAGAGTTATTAGTCTGCGAGGCTTCCAGGGTCTCTCTCTGTCTGTTTCTGTTCCTGTCTTGTAGATAGATTTTATAGGTTAGAAAACAAGAATTTAAAAAAAAGTATGTGCGCTGCAGGGACTGCTAAATGTGACACAGGAGAAAGTGGAGCTGCTCTCTGAGGAAGCTGATGGATTGCCTTACAGGTAACCCACTTTTCTTGTCTTTCTTCACCATAGCTTACCCACTTTTAGATTGATAGGGATGTTTATGTTATTTAAGTGTTTAGAATTTTGAAGTGGTGGGAATGGGAAGGCTTGCAGATGGAGTAGATGTAGGCAAAGATGGGGTCGTTTACTTCACAGACGCCAGCTACAAGTACGGATTGGATATCCATGCGTTAGATATCATAGAGGGTAGACCTCGTGGCCGGTTGCTCAAATATGATCCTCCAACCAAAACTACTAGTGTCCTTCTCAGAGAATTATATTTTGCCAATGGAGTTGCGCTCTCCCCCAAGCAGGATTTCCTTGTCTTCTGTGAAACATCGATGTCAGTAGTAATAACCTATTTGACCACTAATCTTCTACATTCTGTGATAATTGCATTACCTGTTTTTGCCTAAAATTCTACTTGTGTTTTTTATGGAGATTGAAACCGCAAATTACAGGTTCCGGTGTCGCAAATTCTGGCTGGAAGGGCCCAAGAAAGGCAACACAGAATCGTTCATCGACAGGCTTCCCGGATTTCCTGATAACATCCGTTATGACGGACGGGGCATCTTCTGGATTGCACTTCCAACGGTAATCTTTAATATATGAAATTTGTATAATTATTAAAAATTCTAAGTCGGGGTCCTGACATGGGTATTAGTTTTTCAGAGCTGGAGCCTGTTGGGCAGGGCGATGGTAAGATACCCTTCTTTGAGGCATGTGGTTGTAGCGATGGCGGCAGTGGCACCACGTGTGATAGATGCAGCCCTAGTCAAGGAATCGAGCGTTTTAGCCGTAAATGAAAATGGGGAAACAGTGGCACTTTTCTCTTATCCTGGTATCACCTCTATCACTGCAGGGTTGAGGATTGGAGAGTTTCTTTACTATGGGGGTCTTGATCTCGAATACGTTGGTCGCCTTCATATCGAAGGCAAACTATGAAAAATGCGCACCACCGATAATTACGAAGAACACCCGAGGACTTCGTTTGTATCGCTGATTAGTCTAATTGAGGTACGATGCTGGACGGACCTCGGATTTGGTTGAAATGATTGAGCCGACTGCCGAGGGGGTTAACTAGTTAGTTTGGGTAATTGAAAATCAAATCGTCTTGTCTTTTATCTTTGGAATTTTTCAATTAAAAAAGGACTTATATTTAGATATATCTTAGAGAAATACGAGTGTTATGGTTAATTAAATAAATGCAATTATGAAGTTTAAATTAGATTAAATTAAATTCAGTTGGATTGGTAATTGTAACAAATATTCAAAAATTAAATTATAGTTTACATGGATATTTCATTCTTAAATTGATAATAGAATAATATCACTAATATTATGAATAATTGATTTGGTGTAGTTTCAAAATCTATGTTCTTGGTATATGTTCTTGGTATGATGATTATCTTGGAATTAGAGCTTCTAGAAAAAGTTCTCAACTTTAATCTTGAGTATTGTGGGTTCAATCCCAACAATTATAGAATTTAGTTGTGCATGGTGGGTGATGTGGCATCTCTTGGTTAGTTGTGCAATTAGAAGTCCCTTTTTAAAGGCATTCTTTGCCTACATAATTTGTCTGAGTACAATTAGATGGTTCATAGATCTTGCTATCAATTTGATCTTTAATGAAATGTGAGTTGTTTTGTTGCAGCACTGTGAAGACAAGGATGATTGCTTTTGTTGATTAACAAGATGAACAACATAGTGAGAATATAAGTCAATATAAACAAGTAATATCATTTCAAAAATGAGTAGCGTTGGGTGGGAATCTCTTAGTTCTTGGGATTCCCTAGTTTTTCGTCGAATTTTTGTTGGGAAGTGATGCATTAGCCTCACCACCATGCAATGTGTTGACCGTCGTCATGCACTACCATGCATTGTGCCTTCTCTATGACACACAGTTACATAGTTTTTTAGATAGTTTATGTTAACTATAACTTTGTATGGAGATAACTAAAAATAGTCTTTCAGTTTCAATTTTATTTTTCAGTTAGTTGAAGCTAGTGCATGGATGATAGATGTGATAAAAAGAGGCTACAACCTCTATAAAATAATGTCTTATTATGCTTTGAAATATACAACCTATAATGAGAATAGTGAAGTCTGAGGTAGTCTTCCATTGAGGCATGATGTAATCAGGTTAGATGAATAAAATTTTAGTGTTTGAGTAAAAGGATCAGTGTTTACTATTTCTTGTTTCTATCAATCGTTATTGTGTTTTCCTGGGTTTAAGAAACTACACATGGTGCTTAAGAACCCTTTTCTTTAATGCACCCTAGTGTTGATATACTTGTTTGTCAACTATATACCTATTTTTCATCAACTAAAAATACATAAAATTTATGGAGTAGAAGCACAAGGCCGTGCTCCCTCAAATTACAAGAACTTGTTGGAACAAGAAAATAATCTATCCATAAAACAATACCTTTCACTTTAATTACTATTGAAGTTTTTTGCTTACCGTTTCTTGTTTATGTCAACCTTTATTGTGTTCGCCTAGGCTTAAGAAATTACAATTGGTATCAAAGCCATATTTCGTGTTTTCTAGGAGATTACAAAAGCTTGAGATCTTAAAAATATCAAAGCAAGTTAGATCAAGGGTTTGAAGATAGATTGAAAAGATTTAAGATTGCAGTTTTTATTTGAAAGTAATTAGGAGATTAGAGGCATCAATCCATTTGAAATCAAAGAAAGAATGATACCCTAAACGCTGCCAAGGAAAGTTTGCAGAAGATTGTTGCATTGAAGCAATTTGAAATAAATAAAAGGTCATTGTTAAAGAAGATTGACATCATGCAAGGAGAATGATCACTATTTTTTTCAGATAGAATGAGACAAAGGATTGCATGTGTAAAGGATATAATTGCCAAGGAAAATCAATAGCTTGAAGAAAGTATATAAGATCGGCCAAGTTGTTGCTTGCAAAAGAAAGGTTTAAAAACCATATAAGATTGCATATATCACAATATTGTTGAAGTGTAAAATTATTGCAAGGTGATTGGAAAAAGACTGAGTATCTTGGAGAGTTAAAGGTGATAGTTGCATCTAAAAGAAAAATATGAAGAATTGAAGGTAAAATAAGTTGTTTTATTTAAAAAAAGAGAAGTTGTGCAACCTACAAGAAAAAGAAAGGTATTTGAATTTTTTGTTGTTGAAGCCACTTGTGTAGTAGCCATTTTCATATATAATTTAAATCATTTTTTTCAATGGGAAAGATAGGAAAAAGAGTGAAGTAGGAAAAAATGTTTTGGAGGAAGAAGTGATAGAAATGAAGAAATATAATTCATAATTGATAGAAAAGATAATATAGTTTTCAAAAGAAAGATGTGATATTTCTCTGAGAATGAAAATCTGGAAAAAGAATTAGAGAAAGTGAAAAAGGAAAATGAAGAGCTAGAAAGAAGATTGTAGCTGATTGATGAGATCAAAAAGAAGAATGGAGATTTGAAAGAAAACCTAAAGAGATTAGAGGAAGAAAATAGTTTACAAAAGAAGGAAATATCAAAAATTAAAAGAAGAGAATGATCAATTAGAAGCATGCAATGAAATTCTAAGGTCAAAGCCATTGTTGTGTGTTGTCTCATGTGATAAAAAAGATTTGTGTTCTTCATTTGATATCGGTGATGTAGTTAAAGATTTTTCAGATAAAGTATGTGAGGATAAAGGTCGGGATGTGTCTGACACTACAAATTTTATAGCTTGTGATGCTAATAACAAATGGTTTGAAAAGAGTGTTGTTTTGAAAATTATAAGGAAAATATGATATGAAGGAAAAGATTTGGGAAAGGAATGAGAGAGCCCATTTAGCCAATTGTGAGGCCAAAGAATGAAGGAATTGGATATAGTGAGAGAGAAATAAATGATGTAACAAGTGTTGCATGTACATGATAATAAAATCAAGAAATATAGTATTTGCAATGTTCACATTGTCACGAGGAAAGACATAAAAAAGAGAAGTTTTGGGATATTCATCCTAGTAAAAAATTTAGAATGAAGAATCATTCTAAAAAATCATGTCGGATTAGAGAGTGGAATGCATAATCTGAGAAATATTGTATGAAGATTGATTATGGATGGAATAATACATCCAGTTGGAAAAAAGTTACAGATATTTTCAAAAGGTTTTACAAGTGCCTAAATGTTTGCATGTTAAAAGAAATGGATGGAAAATAAAGTTTGAAGGTTTGAGTCAAGTGGTTGATGACTTCTTGTTATGATTGGCATATTGAAAGGTGTCATTTGATTTTAGAGAAAGTGAGTCTTCTCTATGCTAGAGAAAGGAAGATAAAATCTTTTGATCTCTCAAGAGGGAGAGAAACAAGTAAATGGGTACTTAGCTTCTACAAGAATGGTACTAAGAGAGTCTATAAGATTAGAGTGAAAGTAATCTGGCACATTGAGTTTCTCAAGTCCAGATTACAAAACATTAAGATCAAATTGTCAGTCTTAGTAGAAAAGGGGAGTATGTTGGGAAGTGATGAATGAGCCTCTCCCACATAATTTTCTGACCACCATCATGCACTACCATGCATTGTTCCTTTTGTGTGATGCACAGTTACAACTTTTTAGATAGCTATTGTTAACTATAGTTTTGTATGGAGATAACTAAAATAAGTCTTTGTGTTTCATTTTTATTTGTTAGTTAATTGAAGCTATAATATAGCCTATAATGAGAATAGTGAAGTATGAGGTAGGATGCAATCAGGTTAGTTGAATAAAATTTTAGTGTTTGTGTAAAAAGATGTGTTTATTATTTTTTCTTTCTATAAATCTTTATTGTGTTTCCTGAGCTTAAGAAACTACAAATGGTACCTGAGAACCCTTTCCTTTAATGCACCCCAGTGTTGATATACATGTTTGTCAGCTATATACCTATTTTTCATCAGCTACAAATGCATCAAATTTATGGAGTAGAAGCACAAGGCCATGCTCCCACAAATTATAATAATTTATTGGAATAGGAAAATAATCTGGCCCTAAAACAAGATCTTTCACTATAATTACTATCAAAGTTCTATGTTTACTATTTCTTGTTTATGTCAATCTTTATTGTGTTTTCCTTGGCCTTAGAAACTACAAGTTTGAATGCCTTCAGGATTTTCGTGCCCTTCGTCATCTCCATGGGCTTGGTGGGTCACCTCTCATCCCCTCTCATGTTTCCTAATTTTTAAGTAGTTAGAATCCTAAGTCAAAGTTGGAAAGCCCTTTTTTAGGACAAAAAAATGTTATTCTTTAATAGGGTATATATTTTTCATTCTCAAGAAGGAACAACCATTAAAATTAAGGATTTATCTATTGACTGCTTAGTGGGAAAAAATGGAGAATTCTCTCATTGAAAGGTTTTTTGGAAAGTGCTCTCTTATCATCTCTATTTCAAAATGGGAAAAGGCTAGATGGCCAATTAAAGGCTCCCTCTCAATCTCAGCACTCCCTGGGGGACTTTTCTATTTTTCATTCTCCCTTCAAGAATATTGTTTGCAATCTCTAACTAGCACTCCTTAGTTCTTTGGGAAGAGAGTCTAGCTCTATCCAAGTGGTGCTTTTGTTTTGACCCCTTTGCTCACTTGGGGACCACCCTCCCTAATTGGGTTAGAATCCTAGGCCTCCCCCTGAAATTATAGGATGAGAAGATGATTACAAAAGTGCCCAAATTCATTGAGAAATGTCTTTCCTTGGACAACATCACCAAGGATCAATCTAGGTTTGTGTTTTCTCACTTTTATGTTAGCATTGAACCTAACAAGATTATCCCCACTTTGGTTGCTCTAGAATAAAAGCTAGGAAAATTGTCTCAAGATTTCGTGTATGAGAACTCATCTCTCTTCTATCATATTTCTTCCTTGGTGGGTCATCACTACAATACCTTCAGGTGATCACACAATACTAGTTTACAATTTATGGGCAAACTGGACACTAAATTGATTTTTTTTAACTAAATCTTCACTTTCAGACTCCTATAGTAGCTAAACCGTGAGGAATTTGAAGATGATGCAAATTAGTGATTTGTGAAGTTTTGTCTATAGATTCTAAATATATTTTTTTCAAAAAATTTGGAATCAGATTGCACTTTTTTTTCATCTCCTTCAAAAGCTAGTTTTTATTAATAAACAACATTTTTAAAGAGTGATGCTCACCGTATACAACATAAAAAAAATTGTATGAAGGATAAAATTATAATTTTTTTGAATTTATATATTTAACTACAATATCTAACAATTTCATTTGGTTTCATAGTGTTTTATTAAATATTTTTTCCTTAATCAAGTTTTGAAGTCAAATCAATTACAATTCAGACATAGGTAGATTGTGTACAACATAACTTTTTTTGTATGTATCAAAATTAAAAAAAATATTCTTTAATGGATCAAGGACATCAATACCCAACCTGAACATATTTTTCAAAATTTTATTTTGATAGTCTACTTATTTTCCACATGTGCAAAATAGAGAGCTTGATTTTTAGTGAAAAACCTACATTCGCAAGAAATAAAAATAAATATAATAATCAAATTAAATTTTATTAAAATTATAATTTTTTGGAAGCTTATAATAAGGATTACATACTTACAAAAATAAATTTTAAATGAATTCCTTTGATCCCCCAAAAGGTAAATCAAAAGTGGCTTTTTATCAGCATTTTGATAGGTGTAAAAGAGACTCCATTATAGGTATGTTTTAAAACTAGCAAGGTTCTATCCAAGGGGGATTGGTCTAATGTGGCTCAATTAAACCCTCCTCAGTTGAAATCATTTAAATGGAATTTTTCAAGGCTTAAATCATTATATTTTCTAAAAATATGTGGTTTCAACAAAAATCAGGATCTCCCAGAAAGTGTAAACCACTATTATGGCATCACCCCTTCCCAAAAGGGAGGGTAAGATTACTCACCCCATGAATAGACATAAAATTATTGTGAACTCTTCAAATTCCTCAAGCATGTTCAGGAGGAGTGCTTTAACCTCCCCCTCCTAAATATTTGGTTAAGGCTTCTTGGTTCAAAGCCTCATTGATTTTGGTTAGTGAGGTAAGGTCTAAGGTGATGTATGCCTCTTTTGTAACATTGATCCCCCTAGTGCTTGAGAAAATGACTCCTTTCAGATCCTTATTCCAAGCTTCAGTTGTTCCTTTACCTTTATTTCAAGCATTGGTTGTCATCTTCAACTTGGTGTTGGAGACATGCCTTCATTAGTTATTCCTCTTCCTACATCAAAGATTCAAGGGCCCCTAGAGATTAACCTTCCTCTTGAGTTTCCCCCTTATTAGAACCTTCTTTGAAGGTATTTTTTAAATTTCCATCGAAAGGGTTGATGCAATTTTCTTCAAAATCATCTCCTTTATGGGGTTTGTCTCTTGCCAATCAGTCAATAGCTTGTTCTCCATCCCCATAATTTTTTGAGATTGGGATGCATAAATCAATAGGTGTTGGAACCAATTCTAAACTAGGTCAAAAAATCTACTAGAGAAAAGAGACAAAAAAAATACGATGAAAGATATTACCAATGAGAACCAAACAACTTTGGAGCATTCGGGCTCTAGAAGATCTAAAAATTGTTGAACCTGTCATGGATTGTGAGGGGTCTAAATAGCCTCCACAAAAAGCATATCGTAAGGGATCTCATCAAAGGTCTTAAGCTTGATATAATGCTCATTAAGAAAACTAATATAAGTGTCGTTGACTTTGACAAAGCAAGTAATTTCATCTAGCTTAATTCCTGGCTACTAATGTGGATGTTTCTTTTGATGGTTTAGCTACCATGTGAAAACATAATGGTTATATTATTTGTAAGGATAGAAATATTTTAATGTTATTTTATCTAATTTTATGGGTATTCAAGATTAGGTCATGACTAATGTTTATGCACCTAATAATATTATTCTTACAAAGGAAACTTGGATCAGTCTTATAAGTTGTAGAATCTCTTATATACTTAGTGCCAATAGATTTTGTTTAGATATTTCAATACCCTGTTCTACCCCTTGAGAATATGGGAGGTTAGCAATACTTGTTTGATACTATGATAGATCTCAACAACCTTCTTTTGTTGGGGGGTCTTCTTAACATTTGCTTAGAATTTTGTCAATTCACTTGGTCCAAAAAAAACATTTGGAAATAATTTAACCTAAATTAGACTTGAAAAATTCCTATTTTCCTCTTTAAGTGGGATCTGGATTCAAAATTCTCCCTTTCATCTCAACTAAGAATGGGTTTTGATCATACCCCTCTTCTTCTCAATTGGAACACTCCTATTCCCAAATCTAAATATATTTTTCACTTGGATTTAATGTAGACCCATAATCCCAAACTCATAGGGGTGGGTGCATGGAAATGGGTAGCCATTTCATGGAAACCTTTCAATTTTTTTTTTGAAAATCCAGAATGCGCTCGTGTTATGGTTTCTTGTGCCGAGCTTGAAGCTCGACAACAACAAACCAAAAACACGAACGTGTTATAACGCACTCGTATTATTGCTTGTTAAAAGCAAAAAAGAAGAAGTGAAAACCTGTCATTGTTATTTTGACTATGTTTTTCTTGTAGTTGCAGCCAAAACCCCCATATTTTCATGCTTGCATTCTGGGAGGAGCAATTCAAAAAATTTCTTCACCAATAATTTCTATTTCTTCGCAATGATGACAACACAACGGGGAGGAGGTGTGAGAGGTAAGGATTATGTGGTTTTTGTTTTGAATTAGTTAGTTTTAGGTTGAATTTGATATATATTTATTTGAATTTTTAGGAGATTCAAATCAACCTACAAACCCTCAAGATCCTCAATAGGAAGACCAACCAAATCCTTGAGAAAAAAATCAACCACAACAACAACCTCCTCCACCAATCACTCAACCCCCTCTTGGCACTCAACAAAATTTAATGAGTAAAATTGAGAACAACAAAAAGAAAATTGAGGATTTGATCAGTAGGTTGAGTGATCCAAATGGTTCAACTGTAGAAAGAATGACCCTAGAAAATTCATTGAAAGATATGTTAAAAAATGTAGATTCAATTAGCAAGCAAATAACTGGATGGCAAGATAGGAGGTAGGCGGCTAGGAATTATTATGCAAATAAACTATCATACAAAGATGTAAAGGATTTAAAAATTATAAAAGCTGATTTGTGCTTATTATTCACCAACCTAGGCATAAATCAAAACCTTAACCTCAATGCAAAGAGGTTTCCTATCCATTGGTGCCACCACCAACAGATTAGGGACCGGTTTTATGATAGGTGGTACATGGTATTCGATTACCCACTGTGCAATAATTGTGAGCTCCCACAATATTTCCTTAGGAAACTATATAGTGAGTTCATATTGAACAAAATATCAAATTATTTTGATATGAGGGATTTACAAGGGAGAGGTGAGGGGGTTAGCTCAGGGTAGACCTGGTGCATAGCCGGATCCTATGTGACAAGGTAGACGAGCTCTCCCTAGGACACCTCGTGAGCATGTTTTTATGCCTTTCATCGCGAAGGAAAGTGCTGACGTAGAGAAATTGTAGACGATCAAAACTTTGACCCAGAGTTTCATCCATAATACTAGCCCTATTCTACAACTCCATCCAGGGGAGTCTTCGAGTAGTGGCCTTTGAACACATGTGTGTGAATCTTGCGGGGCTACTTGTTCATATGACCCCACCGAACCTCGGGAGAATGGTATGTAGGATCTGTCTGTAGCTATGGAGATGGAGAGGGCAACTGATATTTTGATTGAAGCATATGGCATTGATAGTTAGGTAAAATTTAGTGCATGTTCATTGAATTTAATTTATTAAATTTCGATTTTAAAAGGTAAGATTAACTAAAAATGTTTTATGATTTTAATAAAATTGTAGGGTCGTAGTGCTGAGACTGGATACACTGGCCCCCCACCAACTTATTTCTACAATACACCTATTGCTAGGGTATGTAACTAGTAAACAATTATAAATTTATTGCATGTTAATAGCATTGTTTTATGAATGGTAATTTAATATGCGATTTTGGATGTTGAACAAACTAATATTGAAGGTTTTGATGGAACACTTCCTAGTGGTAGTGGATTTACTCAAACCTACACGGAGGTAATAGAATAAAGAGTTTAACTAATGAATCAAGTACTTAATATATTTGTGTAGTTTATATGCACATCATTGATTACGTTGAATAATTTGTTGTTTTATTTTCAGATGTTGCAAGCCAAAACACCTACGAATGTGACAAGGGAAATGGAGATTGGTGTGTCATCTACTATGGAATCCTTGATGGCTCTGACAGGAGAAGTATGAGGCAAATTAGTAAATTTACATTTACATTTGTTGTTATAGATGATAGTTAGTGAAAAATCAAACCATTATTGATTCGCGTAGTTTAATTTCTATTTGTATGGTCTATATAAGGCTTGAGCATGCCTGAGTATGGGCATGACAATATTTCCCTCGTGGAGAGAGATCATGAGATCGCGGTAAGTGATTATTTTGTCAAATATATCATTTTTTATAATGTAATTTTTATATATTCATGTCTTTACTTCTTATTGTAGCAATTAAAACTTTACCATGAACTAAACCCTTGGAGGAGTAGCAAGAGCACTCCTCGAGTGCAACAAAAATGAGTGATAGACCTATCGCCATCCGATCGAAAAGGAAAGGGAAATAATTTATTCTCAATTCATGGAAAGCAATGACTTTTGATTCTAGAGCCCTTTGTTGTATGCCTACATGGAATTTTTGTACATATTTTGTATTGGATATATTTAACATTGTATGTCTGGGTGATCCCACAATACTGGTTTACAATTTTTGGGCAAACTGGATATCGAACTCATTTTTTTTAACTAAATCTTCACTTTTGGGCTCCTATAGCAGCTAAACCCTAAGGAATTTGAAGATTATGAAAACTAGTGATTTGTGAAATTTTGTATATAGATTCTAAATATATTTTTTTCAAAATTTTTGGAATCAGATTGCACTTCTTTTTCCATCTCCTTCGAAAACTATCTTTTTTTTAAAACAACATTTTTAAGGAGTGATGCTCACCATATACAACATAAATTATTTTAAATGAAGGAACAAATTCTAGTTTTTTTGAATATAGATTTGTAACTACAAAATCTAGCACTTTAATTTGTTTTCATAGTGTTTTATTAAATATTTTTTCCTTAATCAAGTTTCGAAGTCAAACCAATTACAATTGAAATATAGGTGGATTGTATACAACATAACTTTTTCTATATGTATCGAAATTCAACTTTATTTTTTTAATGGATTAAGGACATCAATACCCAACTTGAACATATTTTTTAAAATTTTATTTTGATAACCTGCTATGTTTCCACATGTGTAGAACAAAGAGCTTGATTTTCGATGAAAAACCTATATTTAATAAAATTAAAAAAAGACACACATAATAAAACTAAAATATATTAAAATTATATTTGTTTGATAGCTTGTTCCTAGGACTACCATGATCATTTGAAATAAATTTTAAATGAATTCATTTAATCCCCCAAAAGGTAAATCAAAAGTGATTTTTTATCAGCATTTTGATAGGTGTAAAGAAGACTCTGTTGTAGGTATGGTTTAAAACTAGCGAGGTTCCATCCAAGTGGGTTTGATCAAACCATCTTAAATTGAAATTCTAAAAAATGAACTTTTTAAGGTTTAAATCGTTACATTTTCTAAAAAAATATAATTTCAGCAAAAATCAGAATCTTCCAAAAATTGTAAACCAACTTTGTGGGATCACCCACCTATATGGGATTATCGTAAGCCTATATGACTATTTTGTACATATATTTCATACTTATATAGACATATATTGATTTATGCCTACATGGCTATTTGGCTAATGCAAATATCTTTTATCGATGCATGTCTATATTTACATTCTAAATTGATGGTTCAATAGATATGAGTTACGTGTATTCAAGTGTATACTTTACAACTTACGTGTATACTTTGTGACCTATGTGTGTTCGAATGTATACATTGTGGCTTACATGTTTTCATACGTATCCCTTGTATTCGTACATATACATTGTATTAACTTGTGTATACTATGTATTCATGTGTATAATTTTTGAGGCTTATGTGTTTTTGAGTACTTGTGATTCCCTTATTGACATGTACATGCTTGAATTATTCATGTGTATAATTATTAATTGGTTATCCCTAGCATTGATCATTGTTGTCCTTCATGATTTGTCTTGAATATTAATTGATTAATGCTAAACAACTTTATCTAAAAGAAAAAAAAATGTTTACAATTGGCATTCCATGAAATGATTCATAAAATATTCCAATATGTTCTCGATGCGTCACTATTGAAACATTTATATGTCAACTTTTTGCAATATTATTTTTTGTATACGAAATGGACTCGGGAGAAAGCAAGTTATAATTTATAATACAAATAAGAAATGGACTCAACATTGTCCTAGACCCTCGAATAGGTCTATTTAACAAATCAACATGCTATCAATCACTCTTTGAATTACAAAGCACCATTGGTGATGTAGAGTGGCTCAACCAAGTTGTGATTTGACACAACATCTCTCAAATATACCCACTAAGGATCCAACATTCACTTGACTCAACGATAAGAAATCTCATATTCCTTTATGGTTTTGCACCAAAACACTGCCAAAAGAAAGCCAACTCAGCCCTCTTTCAATCCATGTCAGCCTTGGGACCGTACAGGAAAGTTGGAGGTCATACCAAGTACAACATCAACAATTTGGTATCAAAAATATAAAAAATAGAGAATATTGTGAATAATTCTTATTAGATCTTCTCCAGAAGTTCATCAACAACCTCCATTCAAGCCTCTCAAGGCTTTACATAGTGTTTTACACCCTTCTCTAACTGATCCACACCCTCAACTAACTAAAAACCAACTTTCAAAAGAAGTAACCGTTGCATTTCAAATTTCTTGCTTTAAGCAACTTACAAATTTGCAACTTTAGACTCCTCCAGCCTAATGAGTACATCTACTGACCTCTAAACCCACACAAATGGCTAAAAAATAGTCTTATTATATCGAAATAACTCCATTCTTTCACAATCATATAAAAATTCAAAAAATTTCCTTCAAAGGCTACAAAGACAACTTCTAGTGCAAGATTGAAATTTTCACATTTTTTATCACTATACCGAAAAGTCACCATAAAACATACCTAATGGTCTTAATTTATTCAAGACAAAGCATGCTCAAAATACCCACAACAACCTATTCACCATCAGATAATCACTAAAACCACTGAACTAGACCTTCTTCATCAAATGGAGGAACAAGGTGCTATGCACCAATGATTATACACTTTTTGTGTGGAATAATCGGACTTCTCAACCATCGTTTGTATGTTTCTCTTTTCCAGTGTTTTGCATGCCATCATAAGGGATCAAGCCAGTTGAACTTAAATTAGATCAATTCCACATGTTTAGGTGCGAAAGCGGACCATGCCTAGTGTAAAACTACTTATTGGGAAAATTTAGAGTAGTTAGTTTGGTCACACGAATTGCAAAACAAAAGTTGCACCACTTTGCAACTTTGCATAACTTGAATTTGACACTTTTTCCATCAAGTGAAAATCTATTGCCACGGGAAAACCACTTCGAGATAGCCAAAACTAAGAGAGGTATTTGTAGAGGGGGCCAACTTGATGTTGTATGATCAAATGAGAAGTTTCTAAGCATCACAGTATCTGAGTAATAACATGCTGAAGTTTACAACCATTTTGCACTTTGGACCCTTAAGAGATTGATCTGGTGGAACGTAGCTAAGAGCGATTCCACGTATTTTGATGTGAAAGAGGACCATTCCTAGCATAAACATACCTATTCAAACACATTGGAATAATATGCTTGGTTACACGAGTTGTAGAGTGAAAGTTGTACCACTTTGCAACTTTGTACAGCTTGAATTTGACAATTTTTCCGTCAAATGAAAATCCAACGCCACAGGGAAACCACTCTGAGATAGCCAAAACCAAGAAAGGTTTTTGTAAAAAGACCCAACATGATCCTATTGGATTAGATGAGAATCTCCTAAGTGTCACGGTGACCGAGTAATAACATGCTAAAGTTTGCAGTCATTTTGCACTTTGCACCCTTTAGGACGATGGAACGTAGCTCAGAGCAATTCCAGGTGTTTGGGTGCCAAAGTGGACCATTCCTAGTGTAAAAATACCTATTAAGACACGTTGGAACAATCCATTTGGTCACACGAGTTGTAGAACGAAAGTTGCACCACTTTGCATCTTTGCACTGCTTACATTTGACGCTTTTTCCATCAAGTGAAAATCCATCGTCACGAGAAAACCACTCCAAGATAGCCAAAACCGAGAGAGGGGTATGTGTAGGATCATGATCAGACAAAAAGTGGGGATATCTAAGTGATATGATGGCCCATGTGGCTGACAACCATTTTTTTACCCAAAATTGATAAAACGAAAAGGATTTTTAAAGGAGATTCTCAACTTTCCACCAATATAAATTATTCTTTACTTTGAATTTAATAAATAATTATTATTCATTTTCTATTTAAATTATGACTAAAGTCCTGATTGATAGGCTAATTGAAAATAATCTATAGCTTTCAAACAACATCACAATTTTTGAATCTGAAACATGTGTCACATTTTATGCTTCGCATACTATAGGATTTTAAGAAAAAGTGAAATTCATGAAGTTTTGACCAAGTTGAGGTGGTTAGACATACGAGTTTTTTTATTTTTTAAAATTTGTAATAAAAAATTCATAATTAATTATTTACTTGGAAAAAAATTACAAAAAAATGTGCATCACATCAAGACATGAGTCCTCTACTTATATCTAAAATATTATCATTTTATTGTGGTTAGGGTGGTCAGACAGACACCTAATTCTTATTTTTCCCATGAAATTTAAGTACTACTACATTGAAAATTTAAATTTTCACCAAATAGATTTTAAAAATAAATAAATAAACCTAGTAGTTTAGAAACTAAATTAAATTTTCTACAATTTCTATTCTTACATATGTTTGAAATAATATAGATAACTTATTCTAATTTTTACGTCAAGTTGTCTAACTCTGATTATCTGAATTTTATTGCCACTTAACAGCCTATTTTTTCCATGATGATCCTACACATATTTAGAGGTTTTTTTAGAGGGGCCCAACGTGATCCTATAGGATCGGATGAGAAGTTTCTAAGCATCATGGTATCCAAGTAATAGCATGCTGAAGTTTGCAACCATTTTGCACTTTGGACCCTTAAGGGATCGATCTAGTGGAACGTAGCTTAGAGCGATTCCTCGTGTTTCGGTGCGAAACAACACCATGCCTAGCATAAACATACCTATTCGGATGTGTTGGAGCAATTAGTTTGGTCATACGAGTTGCAAAGTGAAAGTTGCACCACTTTGCAACTTTGCACAACTTAAATTTGACACTTTTTCCATCAAGTGAAAATTCGTCGCCACGAAAAAACCACTCCGAGATAGCCAAAACTGAGAGAGGTTTTTGTAGAGGGGCCCGATACGATCTTGTAGGATTAAATGAGAATTTTCTAAGAATCATGGTATCCACGTAATAGCATGCTAAAGTTTGCAGCCTTTTTGCACTTTGGATCCTTAATGGATCGATCTGGTGGAACATAGCTCAGAAAGATTCCACGTGTTTCGGTGAAAAAGAGGACCATGCCTAGTGTAAACATACCTATACAGTTGTGTTAGAATGGTCCATTTGGTCACATGAGTTGCAGAGTGAAAGTTGCACCACTTTGCAACTTTGCACAACTTGAATTTTATACTTTTTGCATCAAGTGAAAATCCGCCGCCACAAGAAAACCACTCCAAGATAGTTGAAATCGAGAGAGGTTTTTCTAGAGGGCCTCAATGCAATCCTATAGGATCAGTCAAGAAATTCTAAGCATCATGGTATTCGAGTAATAGGATGATGAATTTTGCAGGTATTTTGCACTTTGGACCCTTAAGGGATCAATCCAAGAAACAGAGTGATTCTGTGTGTTTCAGTAAGAGAGAGGACCATGCCTAACATAAACATACTTATTCAAATGTGTTGGAATAGTCCGCTTGGTCACACAAGTTGGAGAACAAAAGTTGCACCACTTTGCAACATTGCACTGTTTACATTTGATATTTTTTCCATCAAGTGAAAATCCGTTGCCATGGGAAAACCACTCTGAGATAGCAAAAACCAAAAGAATTTTTTGTAGGGGGGCCCAATGCAATCTTGTAGGATCAGATGAGAAATTTCTAAGTATCACGGTATCTGATTCATAGCATGATGAAGTTTGCAGCCATTTCCCATTTTGGACCCTTAAGGGATCAATCCAATGGAATGTAGCTCAGTGTGATTCCATGTGTTTCAGTGCGAAAAAGGGCCATGCCTAGCGTAAAAATACCTATTCGGACATGTTGGAATAGTTTGCTTAGTCACACAAGTTCCATAATGAAAGTTGCACTAGTTTGCAACTTTGCACTGCTTGTATTTGATGCTTTTTCCATCAAGTGAAAATTTTCCGCCATGAGAAAACCACTTTGAGATAGCCAAAACCGAGAGAGGTTTTTGTAGAGGGGCCCTATGTGATCTTGTAGAATTAGACGAGAAGTTTCTAAGTGTCACGATATCTGACTAATAGCATGCTGAATTTTTCAACCATTTTGCACTTTGAAACAAGATCATCCCTAGCATAAACATACCTATTCGGATGTGTTGGAGCAGTGATTTTGGTCACACGAATTGCAGAGTGAAATTTTCACCACTTTGCAATTTGCATAGCTTGAATTTGATAGTTTTTCCATCAATGAAAAACCACCGCCACAAGAAAACCACTCTGAAATGGCCAATACCTAGAGAGGTTTTTCTAGAGGGGCCCAATGGGATCCTATAGGATCAAATGAGAAATTTCTAAGTGAAATAGAATAAGTTTTATGGGGTTTGTATTGCTACCCCTATAGATTTTGATGGAAAAGGGCATGAAAAATGAGGTTTCACCCTAGGGTTTGATAAAATATTGCATGTAGACGTTGGGTGATTGTCTTTTGAGTTTTTGCAGGCGATTTTAAGAAGTTTTAAGGTAGTGGTATATTTTGGTACAGTGTGGAACCATTCCTTTTAAATAAACCCTCATTATACTAGCATAAAATAAGGGTTTTGGTATGGCATGGTGGAGTGAGTTTGTCTTGAGACAAATTGTGGATCTGAGGGTTTTGATACATGATAATTGTTGCCCCAACAAGGTAAGGGGGTTCTTGAATGTTTAAAGGTGTGTTCCTTTATAAATTAGGCCTAGTTAGCATAATGAGGACAACAAAGAAGGTCATTTTTTATGCAGATGTTCCAAGATAGTCACTGTTGATTTTGAAGTATGTGTTATAACTCAATAATAGCTATCTAGATCAGTCATTTGTTTGTGAAGTCATTTGAGAAGATTTTCTCAAAACACCACTTGGAGCCACTCTTTTCACTTGAAAATTTATCGTAAAACCCTTTAGTAGCAACTCCATCTTTGTTTCTTGAATTCCCCTACACAAATACACACACACCTAAAACATCCTACCTTACATGATTTTTATCACTTCTCTAATCACCTAATGACATCTTTTAGACTTTGAATACATTACATATGAACTTTACATGACATTTTTCATATTGTTTACATTTCAAAATTCAGATTTTCCAAATTTGCCTATTGAAGGCATTTATTGAACAAGGCACCAAACATGAACTCCAAAATTACAATATTTGAGTAAATCTCATTACAATGCGTTAGGTAAATTAAAATATTTGAGTAAATCTCATTAAAACCGTAGTGGATACAACCAAACTATTAATTATATCCACAGGATTCGAAAAGGGTGAAACATCTAAGATGAAAGTCAATAGGGGTGGCTCCACGGAAGGAGTGATAAACACCTGAACCTTTCCAGGCACATGTGTGCTCACAGTGGAAGCTAGAAGGGATTCAAAGCTAGTTTGGATAGGGGTAGAAGAGGGGAGAGAGAACACAATGAGAGGTGCGGTAATCTCCTTCTCCTTCTTATCCAAGGAGGCTTGCTCAACTAGGAGAGCCTTTCACCGACACTTACACTCACGCACGAGGCATTTCCTACGATTCTTCAAACTAGAAGTTGGGGTTTGTGAAGGAATAGAAGGTTCCAGTTGATCCATGGGAGTTTCCTCCATGGTCGTGTCCTACAGAAGGATAAACTCCTGAATGGGAGTAGAAGGAATGGGTTTAGAAATGGCAGGAGGAATTGACTCCAACACCTTAGTGGTGGATCTCTTTCCACTTCGGGGAATGGTAAGAGGTCGCGAGGAAAATTTTCTTCACGAGCCTCTCTTCCTACGATATAGATAGTACCAAGGTCTAGGGGACTCGTTAGGGAGATCTGATATCCTGATCTTGGGATTTTGCCAAGGAGGTAGCATAAAATCTTAGCGGGTAAAGCCCAGGTTTGTTCATCCAATACTCCTCCCAAGAAAGGGGAGTAGACAAGTCAGTTGAAGAGGGAGCGAGCTTCTCCTTTCCCTTTTGGGAGGAGGAGGCAGCTGGCAGCTCGAGTATAGGAAGGGTCAACTTTGGTTGTCCTTTTCCTCCAATCTTATACTTCACATAGTTCTTGTAAATTAGGTTTGTTCTTTGAGTGAGTAGATTGAATCGAGTGGGCCAAAATTGATCCAACGAGTATCCCCCATGAGATACCATAGGCTGATATCTAGTATCATGCACCACATGCACGGCACCTTCGTGGGAAAACTTAAGGAACTTATGAATTACAGAGGTGATCCCATTCATGGAAGCTAGAAAAAGGTATACCTAGCTTCACTCTAAATAGGTCTGACTTGGGAATAACCTCGAAGACCATGTCTACATTCCTAGGTCCAACCAAGAAAGACAACGTTATTGATCTGTAAGGTTTAAGAGAAAGACCATCGTGTGTAGAGATGATGGATTTTATTTTTTTGTATTCCTCCCTTTGTAGGGAGTTCAAGAGTAATGTCTCCTTTGCAATGAAATTCACTCTACTCACGGGGTCGACTAAGAATCCTATCACAATGTTTCCATTGAGGCGAGCGAGAATGTAAAGTGAAGAGGGTTTTGCATTTCTTGGTACATCTTGCAAAGTGAATGTCACATCTGGCGAACTAGTCATAAGATGAGGAGAGGGAGTAACATTAACCATGTTAACATACACCTCGGGGTAAGAAATGAAATCAACAGGATTGATAATCATGTTAGCAGAATGTGACAGAAATGGGTTTGTGTATATCTACAGTTCACTATTAGCTTTCGTCATTGATTTTTTCGTGTTTTGTTTTTTCCCATCAAGAAAAATAGTATCATCCTTGATGTGATCCTCTATCTCATGGCATAGGTGCATGCAACGTTCGGTATCATGTCCGTTAACTCAATGTTACTAACAATATGTGTTTTCTTCATACCGGTTAGGATATGGTTCTCTAACTGGTTTAGGGGTTGGCAAGCTAAGGATCTTATCCTTCAACAACTTTTTTAAGATGGAGGAGTAAGATTTTGATAACTTCATAAACTTTCGATCGCGTCTGAGCCCTTTGTTATCCATAGCGGCTACTACATTTTCAACGACTTTACCTTTTGTAGAGATTGATATTATAGACTTCCCTTGAGGACGAGAGCATGAGGAGGAATCCCCAAATTGCACCGTCACCTATTGGTACTCCCATAAAGTTGCGCATAGGTGTGCAAAAGAAGGGTATTTCATAAGGGAAAAATTCTCTTGCCAAGGCCTTTGTAAGTTCCCTATGAACACTTTAGCATATCGGAGTCAGGTAACAGGTATGATATTTGTGATCAGAGTGCTTGATATTGCACTATGAAATCGGTGATCTTCTCATGATCTCCTTGTTTACACCGAACAAGGTCAAAGAAGGTCATCTTTGGTCTAATGTTGGCTTGGAATTGTCATAAGAACTGGTTCACAAGTTGGTCAAATGAAAAGATAGAATTGTCAAGTAAGGAACATTACCACTAGAGCATTGTCTCCTTGAGGGATCGAGGAAACAGTTTTGCCATCAATGCATCGTGATGGAAAAAATCTGTGCATAAGGCATTGAAGGTAGACACGTGTGTCTGTAGGTCCCCTTTACCACCGTATTTCTTGAATTTAGGAATATCCATCCCTTGCAGGAAGGGAGTGTTTAAAATGGCCACCGATAATGGGCTATGTTAGAAGAAAGAATGAAAGATGGGTTGGGTCGAGGCTTGGGAAAGGTTCACCAACTAATTATACATCTTCCCCATATTCTGAAGAAGGGTGTTCAAAATAGGGTCATTAGAAGACATAGGACCACTAGAACCACCACTAGAGCCACCACCTAGACTATCTTCGTGACTAATGCCGAAGCCACCATCGGTACCACCACCACTTGTGTGACCTCTGTTGGAGCCACCGCCACCTCCAAGGCCACCACCATGAACTCTGCTGGAGCCACCTCTGCCACTACCACCTCCACTTCCAAAGTTTCTGCCACCATAGCCTCCACCTATTATCCCACCAAATCCACCACCACCGAAGGTGGTAGAAGTGGTGAAGTGTAAACCTAAAGGGTTACTATTTACTTTGATAGTTTCAAAATTCTCAAACGTAGCGGGTATACTGACCAAAGAAACCACATCAGCCATGTATACGGATGTAGGAGGCATCGACATATCTAGTTGTCTCTCACATTCTTCGAAGAGGCCACCTTGTACCAAGCAACTATGGTTTGAAGAGGCACATTCTTTGGCCAGAATGACAAGACTATCTAGGAGTTTTACTCTTGTTCGGTCTTTTCCTACCATATATCTTATTTTACTGATTACTTTAGTAGCCCTAGCCAACTTTGGGTTTCCTTTCAGGTGATTTTCTAGTCCACCTAACCCTTTACTAAGACTGACAACGTACTCATAAGGGATATGGATGATCTCATGCTCATCTACTAACGAGGAGGTCGGTGACATAGGAGGGGTAGGGATGCGATCAGTTTTGTCAAGGAATCTAGATTCGCCCCGCAATACATGCTCATGCATGGACATACCAACCACAGAACCAAGGAAAAGGTCGGCAATGAAACTAGAAGATGCCTTCATCTTCTCCATCGGAAGGTACTGCAGACTTCTCCTAACAATGTGCCTAGAGGTTGTAGACTGGGTTTTGATGCTCATAAACCTTCACAATGCATAGGAGTACAACTATTAGAAGGTACAAGGGAAAATCCCAGAACACCAAAAATGGGTAGATGTTGGTTCACATTGGGTTCACCAAAAAGTAAGAGAGGGGGACCAACCACTACAAGACCCTAGGTCATGAAAGGCCAAGAGTGGTATGGCTTCCCTAACTTACCTCAGTTTAAAGGAAGGTTAGGATTGACGGGATGAGAATGATGAAGACTATGAAATCCTTCGACCACTTTGCAAACCTAGGAGTTGGAGGGTGACTAGACGAGTCATTTTTTAGAGTCAACTCTATGTATCAGGTAGCTCTTTGTCAGAGGAAAAAAGTGTAGTTATGGGATGACAATGCAGTGTGTTGGCATCCGTATGGCCAGAAAACCAGAGAGACAAGGTTAAAATCTAAAAGAAGGACATGATAAGAGAGACTAATAAGAGTGAAATATATAGACGCACATGATAAAGGAGGTATGTTACCAAAAGCGTGATGAAGATGATTTCGAAAAACAATCCTTTTGCTAGCTTGCTCCAAGATCTATCCACCTACACATAGAAAAGCGGGAAAATTTTGGGGGGTTGGAAAATCTACCCATGAAGGATTTTCCTGAAACCCACGACAGCTCAAAATCCCCTAAACCCCATAAATTTTTTTCTGGAAGAATTTTTTGACAAGTTCAGAAAGAAACCTAGCCTTATTTTTCATTCTCTACCAATGGGTGCAAAAAAATTAATATATGACATTGAAAATTCACTTTAAAATCCCAATTTTCAAAATCCATAAGAGGTGGATTTCTCCAAAACCCTCAAGATTCCTTAAACTATTGCCTTCGTCAAATCAAATCTAGACTTAATCTCAAAATAACCTCCCAAGAACAGTAAAAGTGAAAATTGACAAAGCCAAGATGTGGAGATGCAAAAGAGAAAAAAAGGGGGGTCCCACCTCTTGTGGGGTGTGCGTGCAAAAATTGCACAACAATGTGGAAGATATTTTTGGAGGATATTTTTTTCCATCATTGCACATTAACTCTTATCCTTTTTTAGTTTTTGAGCTAGGAAAAACATAAGCACACCCTGGCAAGGAAGATTCAAACAATGTTGAATAAGATCCTTAAAATTACGATGAAGCTTCCACATTATATTGAATATCTAAAGGGAAGGGGCCTTTGGGCCTCAACTCCTCCCACCTCAGAAGAAGAGCACTATGATTTGAAGTAGACTTTGGAAGGGTTGAAAGATACAACTTTGAGAGAATTTCCCAATCACTTGAGATCAAAACCCTCTCTATCTTGACTTGGATGTAGTTGTGCCCTTGATGTTTGTTTGACTAGGTAAACTTGGATCCGATGAGATCGATGTCCAAAAGGCCTTGAGAAGAGATGCAATTAGCAAAGTCCAACATACTATTCGAGTAGTCTTCCAAACTCCCTTATTTATCAAAAAGATAGAGAGAGGTGTTAGTGTCCCCAACCAACATCTAATGCAACTTGTTGTTATTTGACACGAGCATTTATAAGGACTCCCAGAGATGAGCTCTAGAAGCCCTAGAGTTGGGAACATAGATATTGAGAAGATTCAATTTAACAATATTCCTTCCATATTCCATGATGGTTTCTAAGAAATTTCTACTATAACTTAACCTTTGGTTCCTTTAATTCTTGTAGGGTTCCATAGGATAGAAAGGCCACCAAATGCACCATCCACATTGCTTATAGAATATTCTTCCATTGGCCATATGTTTTTAATAATCTATTCAAAGGTCCACTATTATGCATTTTAGTTTCTTACATAAGGAGCACACCCATTTTTAGATCCATAATAGAAAATTTAACAATATATTGTTTCAATGGGCTATTCAACCCACGAACATTCCAAGTCATTATCTTTATTAAGAAAAAAAAGGAAGTCAGTATCCACCAAATACGGACTAGGAGAGGTATAGCCTCCCCTAAACTAATTTTTGGTTTTCTTTTGGCTAGAGAGACCCTCAAGGGTCCTCTATGTCCATGAATCCACCTCATGAGTAACCTCTCTAGATCAAGTATCCCTCAAAGAAGGTCTCCCTTGCTTCTGCCCACCTCCCACATCCACTTTCTTTTTATTTTTTGATTTTCCATTTACCTAAGTCTAATCTTCTAAAAGAGCATCCTTCATGGAGAAGCAAGAGGATAAAGGGGAATCCAAATCCCCAAAATTGAGCAAGGCTAGGGAATCATTCATAATCTTTTTGTTGTCCTCCTGATGTAAGATGTCTTCTTTGCCCAAATAAACACACAGACTTCTTTCAACAATTTTTCTCTTAGGCTTCAACGGAGGAGGGGGAAGGTTCAAAACACATTTAATGGTTTCTTTAGAATTCATGGCATTATGTTGGGCCTACAGGATATTCTCCTTAGAGGAAGCTAGTGCTTCTTATCCTTTCTTATTTTCTCCACTATTTGTATCTTTTTGTATCTCCGATTCCAACACAATCGAAAGGTTAGCCTAGGGGAGCCCCAAGTTCTCCTTCTCATTCACACAAAGGTCATTTCCCTTTGGGTGGGAGAGAACAACTTCAAAAATCGCTTTATCTTTTTATGTATGCTATTTTTACAGGAGTTGCTAAGATGTCCAAATTTCTGTAAAGCTAACAAAAAAAGCTAGCATTTTCATATTTTATAAATTGATTCCATGGCCCAAACTTTAATTTTAAAGTTAGCAAAGAGGGAGGGACTTTATTAACTACCATATTCATACATATTCTAGCAAAAACTAGCCTTATTTTTGCAAAGTAACTTTATCAACTGCTAAGAGACTCTAAATTATTTAGCAATTCCTTAGTAAGCCTTTTGATTTTGGAACTATGAAGGGAGCGTAGGAAGCTAGATCTAAGTAGGGGAAATCGAGCCAAGATTCATAGCGGGGTCAAAGCTAGGCTTCCACTTGCAAAGGGAAAGGTAGTTCTTGATATTTTTGTCCAAGGCCCACATGCCTCTATGAGAGTCATAATCAAATATTTATGATTCACAAAGCTAAAGAGAAACAAACCATTGGACATTGCGCTAATGATCACATCACCTTTAAGTTTCTAAGTTGAATCAAACCATTTTCTCACCTGGTCAATATTTGGTCTAAAACACAAAGACTTACCTATGAGGGACATTTGAAGACCTACAATAGTCTCATCCATGATTTTGTTTGGTACTTGAACCTCAAGGTCATCCGTCACATAACATGTGTTTGAGGATCCTGGATTCTTGGAGTACTTCATAGATAAAGGACCGTCTTTGACCAGCTTGTCCACAAAAGAAACTAGGTTTTCTTTCGCAAAAATGAATCAAACCCCAAATAGGGGGGTGGTACATCTTTTCCTACATCCCGAGATGTGACACTGAAAGATGATGCGGTAAATTTGACTTTCACCTAATAATTACATGCCACTAGATTGGAATTCCCACCATTAATCACTGACATACAAGGTTTTGTTTTGGAAGGGGACACCAACAGCCCCCCGCCGCCCCCCACGAGGCAACGCCATGGCAGACCAGGTGGGTACAGGAAAATTTTGAATTTTGCAGAGGGTGCGCAAAGCAAGAGTGGGAGAATTTTGTTGTAAATATTGTCAATGAACATGTAGTTTATAATGTTATATTATTTAACAATTGATTATTTATGTTGGGTAGTTAATAATTGATTCCTAAAAAATGATTGTAAGAAATGAAAAAAGTGAAGGTCTTTATTAAGATCACTAAATGTTATCATCAATATAAAAAGCTTGAACATAAGATAATTCATGTATTTTTTTACTATGTAAAATGTAATTTTTGATTTAATTTCCATATTTTAATTGAAACCCACAAAAATATACATTTTTTTTTTCCGTTTATATTAAAATTTATAAACAACCCAAAATAAAAATGATAAATTAGAGACACTAATAATTAAAATGTAAAATAAAATATCAATAACTAAACGAAATTTTAAACATCATTTACATGTGTTTTTTTTTATACAATAAAAACTAATTACAATGTTTCATTATTTTTACTCGATTCTAACATTTACCATCATTACTGTTTCATTCAACAGCATAAGAATGTATTAAGCTTTTAATTGTGATTAACATTCATTGTAACCCACATCTTCTCAATAAAATTAAGTTAGCATCAAAATAAAATACAAGATGCTAACTGTACACCTATAACTGACAAGCACTCAGCTACTGCCAATGTGCTCGCCACACCAGCCATTTACTTACTTTTAATAACTAATAATTACAATATGAATATATGCATATCTATCTAGATTGGTTCTTCGGGAATGCTGAATAAATGCTGCCAAATAAATGGGGCCACAGCATATAGAAAACTATAAGCCGGATAAGACCAGCCGGCATGGGTGGTCGCTTCTTTTCAAATATTTTGAAAAGGTGAACTCACATGACACATTCACCTGGCAGTTTATTGAATTGGAAGTCACTAATCGATGTATATATATCTAATTGTGGTGGAAAGTTTTGGTTTCAAAGAAAGATGGGAGTGAAATCGGTAGCAGCAACTGTATGTGTAATATGTGTGTGTTTAGGTGTAGGGTGGAATGCTCTTTTGAGCGTGTCTCCAATAGATCCACTCCCTCTTGACCTTCCTCCGCCTCCAGAGCGAGTGGGCGTCTTGTCTTACAACAAGAAGCTTCACTCTGCATTTAAACTTGCTTTTGGGCAGGTGCCGGGACCAGAAGATCTGGCAGTTGATTCTCAGGGAAGACTTTATAAGGCTTGTGCAGATGACTGGGTTAAGCGCATCTCATTTGAAAGCAACGACTCGTACTCCTCTCTGCAGGTCGAGAACTGGGCATATGTTGGAGGCCGTCCTTTGGGGATTGCTTTTGGCCCACAAGGAGAGTTATTAGTCTGTGAGGCTTCAAGGGTCTCTCTCTGTCTCTCTATCTGTCTCTTCTCCCTGTCTTGTAGGTAGATTTTATAGGGAAGTAAACAAGAATTTAATTTTTTTTATGTGATTGCAGGGACTGCTAAATGTGACACAGGAGAAAGTGGAGCTGCTCTCTGAGGAAGCTGATGGATTGCCTTACAGGTAACCCACTTTTCTTCTCTTTCGCCGCCATAGCTTACCGACTTTTAGATTGATAGGGATATTTGTGTTCTTTTAAGTGCTTAGAAATTTGAAGTGGTGGGAATGGGAAGGCTTGCAGATGGTGTAGATGTAGGCAAAGATGGGGTCGTTTACTTCACAGACGCCAGCTACAAGTAAGGATTGGATATCCATGAGTTAGATATCATAGAGGGTAGACCTCGTGGCCGGTTGCTCAAATATGATCCTGCAACCAAAATTACTAGTGTCCTTCTCAGAGAACTATATTTTGCCAATGGAGTTGCGCTCTCCCCCAAGCAGGATTTCCTTGTCTTCCTTTGAAACATCGATGTCAATAGTAATAATCTATTTCACCACTAATCTTCTACAGTCTGTGATGATTGCATTACCTGTTTTTCATAAAATTCTACTTGTTTTTTTTATGGAGATTGAAACTGCAAATTACAGGTTCCGATGTCAGAAATTCTGGTTGGAAGGACCCAAGAAAGGCAACACAGAATCGTTCATTGACAGGCTTCCTGGATTTCCTGACAACATCCGTTATGACGGACGGGGGATCTTCTGGATTGCACTTCCAACGATAATCTTAATATATGAAATTTGTATAATTATTATAAATACTAAGTCGGGGTCCTGACATGGGTATTAGTTTTTCAGAGCTGGAGCCTGTTGGGCAGGCCGATGGTAAGATACCCTCATCTGAGGCATGTGGTTGTAGCGATGGCGGCAGTGGCACCACGTGTGATAGATGCAGCCCTAGTCAAGGAATCGAGCCTTTTAGCCGTAAATGAAAATGGGGAAACAGTGGCACTTTTCTCTTATCCAGGAATCACCTCTATCACTGCAGGGTTGAGGATTGGAGAGTTTCTTTACTATGGGGGTCTTGATCTCGAATACGTTGGTCGCCTTCATATCGAAGGTAAACTATGAAAAATGCGCACCACCGATAATTACGAAGAACACCCGAGGACTTCGTTTGAATCGCTGATTAGTCTAATTGAGGTACGATGCTGGAGGGACCTCGGCTTTGGTTGAAATGATTGAGCCCACTCCCGAGGGGGTTAATTAGTTAGTATGGTAATTGAAAATGAAATCGTCTTTTCCTTTTATCTTTGGAAGTTTTCAATTAAAAAGGGAGTTATATTTAGATATATCTTAGAGAAATACGAGTGTTATGGTCAATTAAATAAATTTAATTATGAAGTATACATTAAGTTAAATTAAATTAAATTAAGTTGAATTGGTAATTGTAATAAATATTCAAAAAATAAATTATAGTTTATATGGATATTTCATTTTCAAATTGATAATAGAATAATATCATTAATGTTATGAATAATTGATTTGTTTTAGTTTCAAAATCTATGTTCCTTGTATGATGATTATCTTGAAATTAGAGCTTGTAGAAAAAGTTCCCAAGTTTAATCTTGAGTATTGTGGGTTCAATCCCAACAATTATAGAATTTAGTTGTGCATAGTGGGTGATGTGACATCTCTTGGTTGGTTGCGCAATTCGAAGTCCCTTTTTAAAGGCTTTATTTTCCTACATAATTTGTCTGAGTACAATTAGATGGTTCATAGATCTTGCTATCAATTTGATCTTTAATAAAATGTGAGTTGTTTTGTTGCACTGTTAAGACAAGGATTATTCCTTTTGTTGATTTACAAGATGAACAACATAGTGAGAATATAAGTCAATATAAACAAGTAATATCATTTCAAAAATTAGTAGAGTTGGGTGGGAATCTCTTAGTTCTTGGGATTCCTTGGTTTTCCGTCGAAGTTTTGTTGGGAAGTGATGCATGAGCCTCACCACCATGCAATGTGTTGACCACCGCCATGCACTACCATGCATTGTGCCTTGTCCATGACACACAATTATAGAGTTTTTTAGATAGTTAATGTTAACTATAGTTTTGTATGGAGATAACTAAAAATAGTCTTTGAGTTCCAATTTTATTTGTCAGTTAGCTGAAGCTAGTGCATGCATGATAGATGTGATAAAAAGAGGCTACAACCTCTATAAAATAATGTCTTATTATGCTTTGAAATATATAACCTGTAATGAGAATAGTAAAGTCTAAGGTAGTCTTCCATTAAGGCATGATGTAATAAGGTCAGATCGATAAAAGTTTAGCGTTTGTGTAAAAAGATTTGTGTTTAATATTTCTTGTTTCTATCAATTGTTATTGTATTTTCCTGGGTTTAATAAACTACACATGGTGCTTGAGAACCCTTTTCTTTAATGCACCCGTGTTGATATACATGTTTGTCAGCTATATACCTATTTTTCATCGGCTGCAAATACATCAAATTTATAGAGTAGAAGCACAAGGCCATGCTCCCTCGAATTACAAGAACTTGTTGGAACAGGAAAATAATCTTGCCCTAGAACAAGACCTTTCACTTTTATTACTACCAAAGTTTTGTGCTTATTTTTTCTTGTTTTTGTCAACCTTTATTGTGTTTTCCTAGGCTTAAGAAACTACAATTGGTATCAAAGCCCTATTTCGTGTTTTCTAGGAGATTACAAAAGCTTGAGATCTTAAAAATATCAAAGCAAGTTAGATCAAGGGTTTGAAGATAGATTGAAAGGATTTAAGATTGTAGTTTTTATTTGAAAGGGATAAACATATTAGAGGCATCGATCAATTTGTAGTCAAAGAAAGAATGATGCCCTAGTCGCTGCCAAGGAAATTCTCTAGAAGATTGTTGCATTGAAGCACTTTTGAGATTAAAAAAAAGGTCAATGTTAAACAAGATTGACATCATGCAAGTAGAATGATCATTGTTTTTTGCAGATGGCATGAGACAAAGGATTTCAGGTGTAAAGGAAATCATTACCAAGGAAAATCAATAGCCTAAAGAAAGTATATAAGATCGACCAAGTTGTTGCTTGCAAAAGGAAGGTTTAAAAACCATATAAGATTGCATATATCACAATATTGTTGAAGTGTATAATTATTACAAGGTGATTGGAAAATGATTGAGTATCTTGGAGAGTTAAAGGTGATAGTTGAATGCAAAAGAAAAATATGAAGAATTGAAGGTAAAATAAGTTATTTTATTTTAAAAAAGAGAAGTTGTGCAGCCTACAAGAAAAAGAAAGGTATTTGAATTTTTTGTTGCTGAAGCCACTTGTGTAGTAGCCCTTTTTAGATATAATTTAAATCATTTATTTCAATGGGAAAGATATGAAAAATAATGAAGAAGGAAAAAATGTTTTGGAGGAAGAAGTGATAGAAATGAAGAAATACAATTTAGAATTTATAGAAAAGATAATGGAGTTTTCAAAAGAAAGATGTGATTATTTGTGTGAGAATGAAAATTTGGAAAAAGAATTAGAGAAAGTGAAAAAGGAAAATGAAGAGCTAGAAAGAAGATTGCAGCTAATTGGTGAGATCAAAAAGAAGAATGGAGATTTGAAAGAAAAACTAAAGAGATTAGATGAAGAAAATAGTTTACAAAAGAAGGGAATGAAAAAATTAAAAGAAGAGAATGATCAATTAGAAGCATGCAATGCAAGTCTAACGTCAAATCCGTTGTTGTGTGATGTCTCATGTGATATGAAAGATTTGTGTTATTCATTTGGTATGGGTGATGTAGTTAAATCTTCTTCGGATAAAGTATGTGAGGATAAAGGTTAGGATGTGTCTAACACTACAAATTTTATAGCTTGTGATGCTAATAACAAATGGTTTGAAAAGAGTGTTGTTTTGAAAAATATAAGGAAAATGGGATATGAAGGAAAAGGTTTGGGAAACGAATGAGAGAGTCCATTCAACCAATTATGAGGCCAAAGAATGAAGGTCTTGGATATAGTGAGAGAGAAATAAATGATATAACAAGTGGTACAAGTACATGATAATCAGTTCAAGGAATATAGTATTTGCAATGTTCACATTGTCACAAGGAAAGACATAAAAAAGAGAAGTGTTGGGATATTTATCCTTCTACAATTTATGGATTGAAGAATCATTATGAAAAATCATGTTGGATTAGAGAGTGGAATGCATAATTTGAGAATGATTGTATGAATATTGATTATGGATGGGATGATGCATCCAGTTGGAAAAAAGTTACAGATATGTTCAAAAGGTTTTACAAGCCTAAATATTGGCATGTTAGAAGAAATGGTTGGAAAACAAAGTTTGAAGGTTTGAGTCAAGTGGTTGGTGACTTCTTGTTATTGTTGGCACATTGAAAGGTGTCATGTGATTTGAGAGAAAGTGAGTCTTCTCTATGCTAGAGAAAGGAAGAGAAAATCTTGTGATCTCTCAAGAGGGAGAGAAATGAGTAAATGGGTACTTAGCTTCTACAAGAATGGTACTAAGAGAATCTATAGACTAGAGTGAAAGTAATCTTGCACATTGAGTTTCTCAAGTCCAGTTTACAAAAATTTAAGATCAAATTGTAAGTCTTAGCATAAAAGGGTAGTATGTTGGGAAGTGATGCATGAGCCTCACGACCACATAATTTATTGACCACCATCATGAACTACCATGAATTTTTCCTTTTGCATGATGCATAGTTACATTTTTCTAGATAGTTATTGTTCACTATAGTTTTGTATGGAGATAACTAAACTAAGTCTTTGAGTTTCATTTTTATTTGTTAGTTAACTAAAGCTAGTGCATACATGATACATGCAATGAAAATAGGCTACAATCTCTATAAAATAATGTCTTATTATGTTTTGAAATATATAGGTAGGTGACCCCACAATAGTGGTTTACAATTTTTGGCAAAACTCGACACTAAAATATTTTTTCTAACTAAATCTTCATTTTCGAGCACCTTTAGCGGCTAAACTATGAGGAATTTGAAGATGATGCAAACTAGTGATTCATGGCATTTTGTCTATAGATTCTAAATATATTTTTTTCAAATTTTTTTTAATCACATTGCACTTATTTTTCCATATCCTTCGAAAACTAGTTTTTTTAGCAAACAACATTTTAAAGGAGTGACACTCACTATATATAACATAACATTTTTTCCATAAAGGATAAAATTCTAATTATTTTGAATTTTGATTTGTAACTCCGATGTCTAGTGCTTCCAATTGGTCCCATAGTATTTTATTGAATATTTTTTCCTTAATCAAGTTTTAAAGTCAAACCAATTACAATTCAGACATAGGCGAACCATATACAAGCTAACTTTTTTTGTATGTATCAAAATTGAATTTTTTTTTGTTGGATCAAGGAGTTCAATATGTGGTGCAATCATACATATATATTGATAATCTACTATTTTTCAAATGTGCAGAATAAAGAGCTTGATTTTCGGTGAAAAACCTATGCTTAATAAATATAGAAAAACAAATACGTAATAAAACAAAAATATATTAAAATTATATTTGTTGGATAGCTCATTCCGAGGACTACCATCATCCAGTTGGGTTTTTGAAGTTTCTTCCATTTTCATCCTCAACTTGACCTTCAAAGCACAAAATTCTAGACTTTTTTGGTGCCTAAGGGGGAGAAGGAGGGAAAAGGGGGGTTCGCTCGAACCAGGGTTCATTCAAACTCCCTTTAAAAACATGATTTTATTGGAGGTTTTTGGAAGGAATGGTGGGACCTTTTATTTATCTGGTTTGCTCGAACCAGGGTTCATTCAAACCCTCTTTTGGTTCACTCGAACCTATGGGTTCATTCGAACCCCAAAAACCAAATTTTTTTGTATGGGGTCATTTTTGAAAGCTTTCCTTCCTCACTTGAATTGTAAACCACTTTTGTGGGTTTACTTATCCTATGATGAGAATAGTGAAGTATGAGGTAGTCCTCCTTACAGGTATGATGTAATTAGGTTGGATGAATAAAAGTTTAGTGTCTATGTAAAAATATTTGTGTTTACTATTTCTTGTTTCTATCAATCTTTATTGTGTTTCCTGGGCTTAAGAAACTACACATGGTGCCTAAGAACCCTTTCCTTTAATGCACCCCAGTGTTGATATACCTGTTTGTTAGCTATATACCTATTTTTCATCAGCTACAAATGCATCAAATTTGTGGAGTAGAAGCACAATGCCATGCTCCCACAAGTTATAAGATTTTTTTGGAATAGGAAAATAATCTGGCCCTAAAACAAGATCTTTCACTATAATTACTACCAAATTTCTATGTTTCTTGTTTCTTGTTTATGCCAATCTTTATTGTGTTTTCCTTGGCTTAAGAAACTACAAGTTTGAATTCCTTTAGGATTGTTGTGCCCTTTGTCATCTCCATAGGCTTGATGGGTCACCTCTCATCCCCTCTCATATTTCCATTTTTTCAAGTAGTTAGAATCCTACGTCAAGTTGGAAAGCCCTTTTTTAGGACAACACAATGTTATTTTCTAATGGGTTATAGATTTTTCATTCTGAAGAAGGAACAACCATTAAAATTAAGGATTTGTTTATTGACTGCTTAGTGGCAAAAAATGGAGAATTCTCTCATTGAAAGGTTTGTTGGCAAGTGCCCTCTTATCATCTCTATTTGAAAATGGGAAAAGGCTAGATGGCCAATTAAAGCCTCCCTCTCAATCTCAACACTCCTCGAGGGCCTTTTCTATTTTTCATTCTCCCTTCAAGAAGATTGTTTGCAAGTTCTAACTAGTAGTCCTTAGTTCTTTGAAAAGAAGGGTCTAGCTCTATCCAAGTGGCACTTCGGTTTTGACCCCTTTGCTCACTTGGGGACTACCCTCCCTACTTGGGTTAGGATCCCAGGCCTCCCCCTAAAATTCTAAGATGAGAAGATGATTAAAAAAGTTCCCAACTACATTGAGAAATGTATTTCCTTGGAAAACATCAATTTTCCCAATCTAGATTTGTGTTTTCTCAATTTTCTGTTAGCATCGAACCTAACAAGATTCTCGTCACTTTGGTTGCTCTAGAATAAAAGTTGGAAAAATTGTCTCAATCTCTAGAGTATGAGAACTTAGCTCTTTTCTATCAAATTTCTTCCTCAGTGGGTCATCTCTACAATACCTTCCCTAAAAGGGAGGGTAAGTCTACTCACCCCACGAATAGAGATAAAATTATTGTGAACTCTTCAAATTCCTCAAGCATGGTCAGAATGAGTGCTTTAACCTCCCCCTCCTAAATCTTTGGTTAAGGCTTCTTGGTTCAAAGCCTCATTGATTTTGGTTAGTGAGATAACATCTAAGATGAGGCATGCCTCTTCTGCGAAGTTGATCCCCCTAGTACTTTAGAAAATGACATCTTTCAGATCCTTATTCCAAGCTTCAACTACTCCTTTTCCTTTGTTTCAAGCATTGGTTGTCATCTTTGACTCGATGTTGGAGAGATGCCTTCATCAGTTATTCCTCTTCCAACATCAAATATTCAAGGCCCCCTAGAGATTAACCTTCCTCTTGTGTTTCCCCCTTATTAGTACCTTCTTTGAAGGTATGTTTTGTATCGCTATATAATGGGTTGATGCAAGTTTCCTCAAATTAATCTCCTTTGTGGGGTTTGTCTCTTGTCAATCAGTCAATAGCTTGTTCTCCATCTCCATCATTTTTTGAGATTGGGATGCATAAATCAATAGATGTTGGAACCAATTCTAAACTAGGTCAAAAATCTACTAGAGAAATGAGACAAAAAAATACGATGAAAGATATTACCAATGAGAACCAAACAAATTTAGAGCATTCAGACTCTCAAATATCTAAAAAATGTTGAACCTCTCATGGATTGTGACGGATCTAAATAGTCTCCAAAAAAATCATATCATAAGGGATCTCATCAAAGGTCTTAAGCTTGATATATCTCATTTAAGAAACCAATATAAGTGTTGTTGACTTTGAAAAAGAAAGTAATTTCATCTGGATTAATTCTCTTTCCCTAGCTACTAATGTGGATGTTGCTTCTGATGGTTTAGCTACCATGTGAAAACATAATGGTTCTATTATTTGTAAGGATAGAAATTGTTTTAATGTTATTTTATCTAATTTTATGGGTATTCAAGATTAGGACATGACCAATGTTTATGCCCCTAAAAATATTATTCTTACAAAGGAAACTTGGACCAATCTTATAAGCTCTAGAAGATCTTATATGCTTAGTACCAATGGATTTTGTTTAGATATTTCAATACCCCACTCTACCCCTCAGAGAATATGGGAGGTTAGCAATACTTGTCTGATAGTATGATAGATCTCAACACGCTTCTTTTGTTGAGGGTCTTCTTAACATTTACTTAGAAGGTTGTCAATTCACTTGGTCCAATAAAATATTTGGAAATAATTTAATCTAAGTTAGACTTGAAAAATTCCTATTTTCCTCTAAGTGGGATCTGGATTCAAAATTCCCCCTTTCATCTCAATTGAGAGTGGGTTTTGATCATACCCCACTTCTTCTCAATTGGAACACTCCTATTCCCAGATCTAAATATCTTTTTCACTTGGGTTTAATGTAGACCCATCATCCCAAACCCATAGGTCTTTTGGAGGTCTAGTGGAATATCAATGTCAAAGGCTCAACTACATTTAGACTTTCTTTCAAATTGAAATTCTTAAAAATTAATTTGAAATTATGCAATGTAAGAATTATTTTGGAAATACATTTACCCAAAAATCCTCCTTAAAATCCAAAATTAGGCAACTTCAAAAAGATATGGATGTCCATGGGGCTTCTATGAAATTTTCCATCAAATAAAAATATTTGCTAAGTGATCTTTTGCTAAGTGATCTCCCCAATATTATTGAGAAGGAGCAAATCAACTAGAAATAGTGTACCAAAAATCAGTGGTTGAGAAAGGGAGACAAGAATACCAAGTTCTTTAACATTTTGGCCATCAATCATAGAAAGAGAAACAAAAAAAATTGAGTTGATTTCTAAGGATGGTTCTTCATTGTCCTATAATGAGGATATTTCTCGGGAAGGGGTTAATTTCTTCAAAAGTATAGTCAATCTTCCAGTTACTAAACACCATCCCCTTGAGAACCATCCATTGGATGTGATTCCTAGTTCCATATCCTCTTCTGAGATTTTATTTCTAGAACTTAAGGTCTTTAGTGATGAAATAAAATATGTTGGGTTCTCCTTTAATCCTTCCAAAGCTTTGGGTCCTAATTAGTCCCCCCGTTTCTTCTTTCAAAAATACTAGGACATTATTGGCTAGGATGTGATTAAAGCGATCAGAGAATTCCAATCCTCTAAAAATATCCTCAAGGAGTTTAACAACACTTTCCTCGCCCTTATTCCTAAAAAATTAGGGGCCAATTGTTTCTCTGATTTTTGGCCTATAAACCTCTACAATACTTTCTACAAAATCTACTTGAAACTTCTTGTCAATAGAATTAATCTTTTCTTGGACAAAATGATTTAGTCTTCTCATAAAGTTTTTGTTCCAAGCCGGAAAATACTTACATTGTTCTTCTTGTTTGTGTAACTTTACATTCCATGAGAAAAAGGAACAAGGAAAGTATGGCCCTCAAAATTGACATATCTAAATATTATGATAATTTTTCATGGTGTTTTATGCTTGAAGTGTTGCAGAAAATTTGGTTTCACTAGAAAAATCCTTAAGATGATCAATGGTTATGTTTTCTCCCCAAAATATTCAATGATTATAAATGGTTCACATCAAGGTCGCTTCTAAATGACTAATGGTCTTAGACAAGGGGATCCTCTTTCCCCTTACCTCTTCATTATGCTCATTGAGGTGCTCAAGCGAAATATTGCTAAAGGTGTCTCTCTAGGTAAATAGCTTATCTTCACCCCCTCCATTTCCCAACTAGTCTCCCATTAACAATTCTTTAATAATACTATCCTTTTGAGCAAAGCAATGATTGTTGAGGCTAAGGGTTGGATCTGTTGGGAATAGGATGCAATTTAATTGCAATCCTAAACATATTTCATGTATCTCTTGAGTCCTTGGAAAGTGTTCCCCAACACTAGGATTAGAAAGAGATTAATTTGAATGAATGGAACATGTAAATTGACATTTGCAATTATTACTAAATAATAGAAACATGTGGGGCATCCATTTTGAGTTCCTAAATAATAGGAGAACATGGGGTTCTCACATGGAAGGTGGAACCCACCTTGTTTCAGTTAACTGTTTGGAGGATTGATAACACTTCAGTAATGCATGTGTAGGTTCCTACAAAATAGGGATTGATATTTACAAGAGTGGAATGGTACTATTAGTTTAGTTCAATTCAGTTCAGTTATGGTTTAGTTATCTTCAATTGCATGTAGTTGACTTGAGTTGCATGCTAGTTGCATGTAGTAATCTTGAGTTGCATTCAAGTTGCATGCAAGTTGCATGTAGTTATTTTGAGTTGTATACTAGTTGAATTGACTAATGATTTTAGTTGCATGCCATATAATAGGTGATACTTTCAATTAAGTGGGGATGATCAAGCATGCACATTGTTTGCATAAATTGATGGAGATATATGTTTCAGTTAACTTAGATTGGCCTGGACCCACCTTGGGCGCCCACGTTGGCATCTTTCAGTTAACACCTTTTGCATGAGAAGATATTGTCAAGGCTTTGTTAAGTGGGGCCCATTCTTGGGTGCCAAATTTTAGGTGGAGTTTACAAGATATCTTCAAGACCAGAGTTTAGTTAAGTTTTTAGTTTGGTGTGCCAACTTTGAGGGAGACTTTGGTTTGACTTTTGTTTAGGAGGTGGAACTCTACTTGCCAATTCTAGGCATAGGTTTTTGAGAGAATCTTTAATGCTTTGTCATTGTCAACTCTTAAGAGTTTACAAAGTTCATAATTGTCTATTTATTGTAGTAAGTTGAAGAGATTTTCATATGAGTTTATTGCAAGTTGTGAAGAAGCATTGTTGAAGAGAAATAAAACATATCAATCAAGGATTGATATAGTATTATTGTAATCTTATTCTAAGGTTAAATAATATAAGCAATATCAGTTCTGGTGGATTTTTTTCCTGAAAGGGTTTCTCCACGTATATGTTGTGTCACTTCTATCTTCTGTCTACATTCTTCTACAATCTTTTGTCTAGTTCTATAAATCATTTATGAAGAATTCATCTCAACAGATTAATCATGCACAAATAATTGTGACAAAGAATAATTAATTAGACCTATAGACAGTCACATAGTTTTACGAGTTTTAAGCTACAAATTTACCTTCATTTTCAACATTTGGTATCAGACCTAATGGTTGGGTAGAGTTTAGGATGCCTTTCTCTTAAAATTTTGAAGGTTTTTTGGTTGTAGTGGGAGCTTTTACTATTGTATTGCAGATTTGTAAAAGAAGTGTGTCATAATGGCTTCTACTTCTTGTCTATATATTGAGAGATTCAATGGATCTAGTTATGAGATGTGGAAACTAAAACTGGAGGATCTCCTTGAAGAGAGAGATTAGTGGTTAGATGTTTTTTTAATGATAAAAAGACACCTTCATCTATGTTAGATGAGGATTGGGCTAAGCTTTATGATTTTACTACAGGTTGTGAAGAAGCATTGTTGAAGAGAAAGGAAGCATATCAATCAAGGATTGATACAGTTTTATTGTAATCTTATTCTAAGGTCAAATAATACAAGCAATATTGGTTCTAGTGGAGTTTTTTTCTCAAAAGGGTTTCTCCACGTATATTTTGTGTCACTTTTATCTTCTATCTACATTCTTCTATAATCTTTTGTCTAGTTATATAAATAATTTACAAAGAATTGATCTAAAAATATTAATCATGCACAAATATTTGTGACAAATAATACTTAATTAGATCTAAAGTCACATAGTTTTACAAGTTTTAAGCTACAAATTTAGCTTCATTTTCAATAAGATCAACATTCTCAAGGATTTTGCCTCTATTTTTGGTCAATGCATTAATCTTTCCAAAAGTGTGATGTTCTTCCTAAATGTTCCTCATCCTCTTCAATCCAAAATTTCTAGAATTCTTAGCTTCTTGTCCCTTCCTCTTCCAACATCCTACCTAGGTATGCCTTTAATGATTGGTAAAGTTGACAACTCTATTTCATCTAACTTTATTGAAAGAGTTCATGGGAAACTAGTTTCTTGGAAGAGAGCAATTCTCAATAATGTATGTAAAATTCTACTTCTAAATGTAACTCTACATAATACCAAATTTTACCTTCTATCCCTCCTTTCTATGCATAATCATTGGATTGACAAAATGAAACAAATTTAAAAAAGATTCTTCTAGGTGAGGACTGAGGAAAAGAACCACTTTTCTTTGGTCAAATGGGATATCATTTTCTATAGGAAGCTAAATAGAAACCATGATGTCAGAAATACTAGACCAATGGACCTTTCCCTTTTATCCAAAACTAGTTGGAACCCTATTAAACAACACTTTGAATGGATACAATATTCTTAGAGCTAAGTATCTGATTGGGAGGGAGGGTATATCTTTCTTGCAGGAAATGAAAATACCTAAAGGTTCTAATATCTAGAATAATCTAATAAAAAGAGTATATAATAAAGTAGGGTGAACTTTCTATCGAACTTGTGATGGTGCCTTGGTTAGCATTTAGTGTGATTCTTGGATCTCGAAGGATGCTCTTAGCCTTAACCTAGTGTTTTTGCTACTCAAAAGGACCTTAGTACCAAGTTAGGTGTTAAGATGATTTATTATTTTAATCTTTCCTCTAATCCCCCTCAGTGGAAGATTAACCCTAATTGGTATGATCCACCATTCAATTTGGCTATAGAAGAACTATTGGTACCATGAGATTCTACAAAAGCAATTTTCTCGACCCTTTTGTTTGGGATGATTCAAAGGACAGTAATTAAAATGTTAAGTCAAGATACTAGCATTTGAATTCCCATTAGGCTCCTCCATTCTCTTAGATGAAAATTTGGAGGAACAAATCCTTCCCTAAGGTTAAGACTTTCTTGTGGATGACCTACCATGAGAAAATATTTATATTAGATAATCTTCAAAAGAGAGAGGGAGAAATCTTGCCTATAGATGTTTATTTGTGAAAAAGAGGAAGAATACACTTCTCATCTCCTCTTCCATTTCTCCTACTCCTAGTAGGTTCATCAAAAAATCCTCTTTCTATATTCTAGGTTAGTTGGATTTGGAACAATGACTTGAATGTATGGTGAAAGGTTGTACCTCCCCGATCTATTATCCTTTGATCTCTGAGTTATGGTGGTAAACATTTTTGTTCATTAGATGAGAACTATGTAAATATCATAATAACATGATAATCAAGGAGAAAAATGTCCTTGGAATATATTAGAAAATCAAATCATCAACAAGATCACAGAGAATATCAAAATGATATCTTTTAATCCTAAAATGAATCCTTTGAATCTGGAAATTTTTGTTCCCTCATCTTGGGAGGTTTTAGATAGTATTAATATCTTGAGCTTAGAAGTTCCTACTATCAAAAAAATATTCAATGGTCCCCTCCTTATCTCAGATGGTTGAAGCTAAATTTTGATGGCTCTACCAATGGTAACTCGGGTATAGTGGGTGGGGGTGGTATATTAAGAGATCACAAAGGAAATGTGTTTCTCATATATGTGGATAACTTGGGAAGGAAAACATCTAGCTACTTGGATTTGTCCACTGCTTTCCATGGTATATAAATTTCCAATAGCAAAGGAATTGCCAACTTGGCAATCGAGGGTGATTCTCATAATACCATCATGATGCTTGATGGTAAAGCCAATCCTTGTTGGTTTGTTTGAGATATCATCACCAAGAGCTGATATGATATCATGGAAATAATAAATTATAAATTCTCCCATGTTTTTTAAGAGAAGAATAGAGTGGTCGACACTATTGCCAATATGGGTGAGTTCTTGATGGGCATAAAGCTATGGGAGGATCCTTCAATGATCTTAGATAATGTTAAAGGGATAATTATTAATGATGGTAAGGTACTCCAAACTTAATACTATTCATAATCCCCTTAGGGCTTGAATCGACAAATAAGATAAGGTGATCCCATAAAACTAGTTTACAACTTCGTTGAGGAAGGAAAATTGCCAAAACACTCCAATGAAGAAAATTTCAAGTTTTTAGCAATTCGCTTGAAGAGCAATGTTCGAGAAAACCCAAAAAGGGGTTCACTAGAACCACCCCTTTGAGAAAACCCAAAATGGGGTTCACTAGAACCACCCCTTTGAGAAAACCCAAAATGGGGTTCACTAGAACCACCCCTTGTGATGATGTCATCCATTTTGATACCATTTTTAAAGGAAAATAATGGAAAATTTGTAAAACAAGGGGGATTTGGGTGAACCCCCTTTGCTCGAATGGGTCAAGGAGGTTTTCCTTGAAGGGGGTTCACTTGAACCCCCCCTTTTTTCCCTTCTCCCCCTCTTCTACCAACTTATGAACAAAAAATAGTTTTGAAGCTTAGGTTGAGGATAAAAATGGAGGAAACTTCATAGACCCAACTAGATGATGGTAGTCCTTAGAATGAGCTCTCCATCAAATATAATTTTAATATATTTTAGTTTTATTATGTTTTTTTAAGTTTAATTAAACATAGGTTTTTCATCAAAAATCAAGCTCTCTATTTTGCACATGTGGAAAAATAGTAGATTATAAAAAAAGAAATCTAAAAACTATATTTGGGCTAGGTGTCAATGTCCTTGATCTAGTAAAAAAAATGAATTTCGATACATATAAAAAAAGTTATGTTGTTTATGGTTTTCCTATGTCTAAATTGTAATTGGCTTGACTTCAAAACTTGATGAAGAAAAATAAATTAGTAAAATACTATGAAACTAAATGAACAATCTAGATATCGTAATTACAAAGCTAAATTTGAAATATATATATATATATATATATATTTCAGAGGAAAAAGTTATGTTGTTTACGGTGAGCATCACTCTTTAAAAATGGTGTTTACTGATAAAAACTATTTTTCAAAGGAGATGGAAAAATAAATGCAATCTGATTCAAATTTTTTTAAAGAAAATATATTTAGAATCTATAGACCAAATGTCACAAATCACTAGTTTGTATCATCTTCAAATTCCTCATGGTTTAGCAGCTATAGGTGCCCGAAAGTGGAGATTTAGTTTAAACAATTCAATTCAGTGTCCAGTTTGACAAAAAATTGTAAACCAGTATTGTGGGATCACCACACATTTAGTATAACATGAAGTTGATACCTACTTACATGTTTTTTACTACCTCATATTCTATTGGTATTTACAATTTCTAGAATCTTCATAGCCCTCTTCCTTCTACTACATCTGGTGCAATGGGGGGTGACCTCGCTCAAGAATAACTTGCTTCTTGTTAGTCCTGGAAGAAGGACAATGACCTATGGACTATGTTGACCAATGGGAATCTAGCCTCATATATTGAGGTAATGTAATGGCATGACCCAAATATTTCTATGGAATTTGATAATACCTAGAAGGATGGTAAAGTTGAAGAGGGTGGTATGTCTTTCATAGTCACCAAGGAATCTATTGCAATGGCTAGTGTTCTTTCCCTCAAAGGTGTGTGTACCTCAAGAAAGTCGAAAGTCTACTAATATAAATATTTCTATGGAAGGGGGAGAAACTGAGTCGCCTCCAAAATGGTTTCAATAGGGAGGACCTACCTAGGGTGTGGAAAAAAATGTTGGAATTCCTCATGAGGTATGTAACCTTGGAAGGAATATTCAAGCATTTCTACGCTCATCCCTTCACCATGCTCAATTATTTTCATTATAACATTAAGCTTAACTTTGATTTTTTGATTTTCTCTTTGCTCGAGCACTTAATCAAAGCCATCCAAGATAAGGGGAAACAATTTCCTTTTCATTAGGCACATATTTTCAGATTATATAGGTACAACATGGCCTTATCCCACTCTTTGAGGGTGTCCAACCCTTCTCCCACTCTCCATATCACTGAAGAGCAATCAAAAGGCACTCCTCCTCCTTTGTACCTTGTGCATTTTCTACCCCTTCCAATATTTGAATTTTTGGGACTAACCTTCCTTGAGCTTCTAAGATAAAGCCCTTTGTTACAAAGGTCCCCACCCTAATCAATTAAAAAAGTGAGGCCTCTTCTCACCCCACTAATATTTCCATCTCAAATAACTTTGATGACTCGTGGTATCCCACCCTAGTGGCCTCTCTTGCTAGTTCCCCTCTTAGGAGTCCCCCTGGAGGCCTCTCCCCCTAACTCCACTCTTCTCGCTAACCTTACCAATTCTAATAATTCCCCTCCCCTATTTTATCACAATGATTACACCATTGTTGCCACCTAGATTGACATTTCTATGTGCACTAGTTGTGCCCCTTTGAGCTGTTATGATCCTAATATGATATATTCCTTAGTATATATTATATTCCTAAGGATGAGAACTTTTTGCATGCTTATTCCTAACATAAATATTAGTTAATAAACTATTACCCCTTCATTAGGATGAAGGGGTATGTTCCTACATAGTTTAGCCCATAAATAAGGAAGAGAAATCTCTCCCATATCATCATATCATCAATTATTTAATTCATATTATATTTTATGATTATTGGAGGTAACCCCCTTGAAGTGGTTTTCTACAATTCTAATTTTTACAAATATTTCCATGAAATATCTCAACAAGTGGTATTAGAGCTATGATTTGGGGCATCATTTTTGTTTCAACCATATCTTCCAAACTTGTGTGAATTTTGATCTTTTTTTTGGGGTGGTTTTGAGATATTCCATAGGTAAGTTCTAAAAAAAAAATTAGGCTTTGAACGTATATTTTCTAAATTTTATTGCTATTTTATGTTTTTTCATTAATTTCCTCTATAGGTTGCAATTTTTATAATTTATTTTAAATTGTTATATTTTTAAAAATATTATAGAAATTAGTAAGGATTAGTTCTTTTAAAATTAATATTGGAAATAAAATAGTCTTTAATTTAGTGGTCAAAGTTTGGTGAAAATTTTCATTAATTTTCCCTATAAACTACAATTTTTGGAATTTATTTTAAAAAGTACATTTTTGAAAATCTTATCAAAAATTAGGTAGGGTTAGTTCTTTCAAATTTATTTTTAGACATAAAATATATTCCTTAATTTAGTATTCTAAGTTTGGTCCAAACTAAATCATCAAATTCTCTCTCTCGAAATGCTTTCCTACCTTCTTAAAGCTTAAAATAAATAAAATCTATGCCATCTTTAAGAGTAGAGGATATTTCTACACATACAAATTATAAGGACCCATTTTATTTACCACCTAAAAGTGAGGAAAGATTTCCCCAAGGATATGAAACAATGATACATTTCATTAAAGATAAATTGTTTAACCCATTTTCAAAATCTGTAAATGAGGGTTTAGATAGGTTTTCAAAGAAATTATTATCATAATTAAAGTCCCAAAGAAACCTCCAAATTGGGAACAACCCTAATAAACCAAATCAAGAGATAAGATAACCTTTTTGAGATAAAAAAATTATACCTACAAATAATAAAAATTTATAAATTTGATGGCAAAAATGTTATTTCATGGATACACCTTATTGTACAACAATTTGAACTTCATAATATACCAAATAATGTCAAGGTTGACATAGCTTTACTATATTTAGAATTAGGACCATACCAATGGTATAAATGGAATATGAGTGATAGACAAGGACAAATGTTTATTTGGAAATAATTTAGTAAAGAACTAGAAACCTTTTATGAGAAGCAAGGCATTCAAAGCTATTCTACCCGAGTAAAAATTCTAAAGCCATTGAGGTATTTAGTTGAGTATAATGTGGAGCATTTGATATTTTCACTTAGAGCTCGCGAGGTGACACCTTACTAAAGGCTACACTTATTCATCAATCGTCTTAAGGATGACATTCAACATGATGTTTGCTTGTTGGAACCTTATGCAATCATGAAAGCTATGCAACAAGTATTGAATATTGATAAACAAAATACGACCAAAGGTGAAATCATGGGAGTAATTGATAATAATGTGACTAATAATACTAGAAAAGAATAAAATTATTTAACCTAAGAGAAATTAATAAGCTCTCTCCTCAACAAGCGATTGAGAAAGGAGAAAAAGGCCTATGTTGGAATTCTGATAGAAAATAGTCAAGGAATCATAAGTGTTCTAGTAGTGAGAAAAAGGATGAGGATGAAGAGAGAGAAGTACCTACAAAATAATTGATTGTGTTATAAAGCTCTACCTCCTAACCTTTTCCATTAGAAAGATTCTTGAAGCAAGCCTTTAATGGGTTATATAAAGTACCATATTTTGTAATGGTTTAGATGTCATGGTCATATGTGAGGTCTCCACCAAATGTTTTCTAGCTTACGTAAAACCTCATTTATTTTATCTTTTCATTTCTTGAATGTTTGATGGCCTATGCATGGATTAAATCCTTAATATAAACTCTTAAATATCACATGAAAAGGGTTCTATGGTTTTCAATTAGAATTAAAGTTCTCTTTACAATTTCATATATGTGCCTTTAATGGAACTTTAGCTCTATTGCAGCTAGTGTGATTTCTCTTTCAATCACTTTTGGGCACTAAAAATTTGATACACCTCTCTATTAATATATTTGGGCTCATCATGTGATGGTAAAAATAGTGCCAAAAAGGGAGATTGTGGATGATTTATTTATACTTTGGCATAATAGATGAGTTTGTCTCATGTTATCTACTTTATTTTATTTTTTTAATTACGGGATATTTTGGGGGGTTTGAACTTGGTGTTGGCATTTCTTGAGCATATTGTGTTTTGGTTGCTTAGGAAAACCTTAAACTTCTTCAAGAAGCAAAGCCTCTCACATGCCAAACCTTATCTATTTTGTTTATGTTGAGTTGCAAGAGATGCGATCTTGAAAATTAGACAATGAAGGAAGCTATTTGTTTTAGTTATTTTTTGTGTTGAGTTTTATAAGATATCAATGTTGACTCTCTCTCTCTCTCTCTCTCTCTCTCTCTCTCTCTCTCTCTCTCTCACACACACACACACACACACACACACGATTATATGTTTCAAATGATTTAGTTAGTGTTAAAATATTTTAAGATTAGGTTTTACTTTGCATTCTAGAGGTCCATTGGGAATTTTATTTTGAAACGTCCCTTTATCAAAATCATTGTTCCCTAATATTAGTTCAAAATCTCATCAAAAACATCTTGAAAAGGGTAAAATTTTAGAGTTTCTTCTATTGATTTAAGAAAATATTTTTTTATCCTTGCTACAGTCTACATATTTCATAAATTGTATCATAGTTTTTGATAAAAGGGTAAAATGGGTTTCACAGGGACCCAAAACCACAAAGTTTACAGAAAAGCGAAGAGAACACCAAAGTTCCACCAAAAAAATAGCTGCCCGAGAAAAAACCAGCAGTAATCAAGCAAAAGGACTAGAAGGGTCGGGAAAGAAGGGACAGCAGAGAAAGAACACAGAAAGCCCCAACCATTACTTCAGAGACCTAAGGACAACCTCTATCTCTGCCTCCAAATCCTGCATGTCTTTAACCCCCTTTTTAAAGGTTTGAACCATTTTCGGAGTTAGGGGGGCCTTGCGCTTCAAATTGGCATGGGTTCTTCTAGAAATGCCACCATCCGTGTCTTGGCTTTTATCTTCTGTATCTTCCAAGTCAACCACCAGAGATCCCTGCTAGGCTTTGTCAAGCTTTTCAGTCATCGCATTAATAATTATAGCATTATGTCTTGCTATACAGTTGTTTTATTTTGTGATAATTCTGATGGTATTCCTCAAACACTCAACATCGGTATCAATGTTACTGTTACTATGCGCCGCTTCTTTCTTTCCCATTTCAGCAATCTTAGCACCCATTTCCTCAATCTTACTTTGCACGACACAATTTTTAATTTTAAGCTCATTGATTTCGGAGAAGGTCCAATCCAGGAGTTTAGAATGGGACTCGGAATTGGTTTTAGCAAGGTAGAGATAATCAAGGGAGGGCTCTTTTCCAGTATTAATAGGGGAATTGTCAACATTGTGTATGTCTAGTAAAGGGTCCACACAGTGCTTAGAGATGTTGGTAGCAGCTTCCTCCGAGTTAGAGGAGTCTTCGGTGTAAGAGACAAGGCTTTTAGCCTGGGTAGTCTTGCCAGCAGGGCTGATCTTAGGAGGAGGACAGTCAGGCTCAAGCTCAACTCGGATTTTACCCAGTTCCCTGGAAGGGCCAGCATGCAAACTAGGGGCTTTTGGACCCGGGCTAGGGTTAGGTAAATACTCTGAGCCACTGGGCTTAGTGTCATCACTCTCATCATCAGGGTTGGCTTCCAAGGCAACAGGGGTAGGCACATGCAGATATTCAACTATAAGCCTAATTAACCCAGTATGAAGAATAGGAAATCTTTTGGGAATTTTTTATTGTCCTCCAAACTTTTCTTCAAAGAGCAGAAGAGATAATAGGGGATTGAGACCCTTACCTTATGATGAAAATGGTTGAGGAGAGCGAAGTGGTACCCATAGACTTTAGTAAAACGCCTGTCCACTGTGATATACTCCATAATGGCTCGAAGAACCTTTCTCCATATAGATTTTATGGATTCAACATCAAATTAACTGTTAGCTATATTGACCAAGCTTTGCTTTTCCCTGTCATTTTTTGGGAATCTAATAATAGCTTCATCAGAGTAAGCCCTGTCCCTAAAAAACTTCTTCCCATCAGTGGGTAATCCCGTGACTTTGGCAATAAGATTTTCATTGAGCTCCACATTCCTACCGAACAGAGTCAAGTTACCATCATGCCAATTACTGGTGAAGAGATTCGTAGCCTCTAGATCAAAACCATGAAGCTTCTCCAGGAAAGGAATAAGTCCTCCACTTTCAATCTTGTTCAAAACCTTAGCATTTTTCATGTGGGTTTCAAAGTTGTCCAGCTCAGTTCGCTTTCTGTCTCCTCCCATAGCGGCCGACACAATGAAGAAGATACAAACACAAGCCTTTCTAAATTTGGCCCTGCCAAATCTTAGAACCCACAACGCGTGTGGAGTAATCTTGCAAATTACTCCACAGAGCTCGGTCCCATACAATCTAATGATTGTGATGTGAAAGATCCAACTTGTCCTCATTAAACACGACGCCTTACCATGTGATTTATCATAATTTAATAAGGCACAGACTTTAATATTTAGATCGTTATCATTTAGCCAGGTACACACTTCTTTACTCTTAACTCCTTCATTAGCAAAAAAGTCTGCAATAGCATTGGCTTCTCTATAGGCGTGTGATATTTTAACTTTTTCAAACTTGACCAGTTTCAATTTAGCTTCATCAATCCACGAGTTGATGGTCCACGAGGGAGGAGACTTTCCACGGAGGCAGTCAATTATATTTTCGGAGTCTCCTTCCAGCCATAAATTTTTAATGTTGAGACTTTGGGCTAAATTTATAATATGGTAAGCTTTAGCTGCCTCTGCCAGGTGATTAGTTTGAGAGCCAAGAGGAGAGGCAATCGCACCTATGAAGTTGCCATTGGAATCCCTTATGACTCCTCCACATCCCGCCGCCCCTGGATTGCCTTTAGCCGCACCATCAAAGTTAGCTTTGATCCACCCGTTAGGCGGAAAAGTCCAGCAAACTCCCTCTCTATCCTTTTTAGCCTTCATAGTAAAGCTAGACAAAATAGGATTTATGTTCCAATCCTTAGCAACACAAAGATCATAGTTCGAAAACTCCGCATTCAAGGTCTTCCTATCCTTCTGGGCCACGACACTAAAGTTTTCCTTCAGAGATCTGACAATTTTATCAAAGACATAGTCCACAGAGGCTTCTTTGCCCCTAAAAATTTTGTTGTTGCATTCTTTCTAGATGCCCCAAGCAATATGAGGGAAGGATAACTCCCAAAAAAATCTAAGTAAAGGGTTCCTTGTCACGGCTTTGCATTGAGAAAAGAGATCTTCAATGAGCATCGGGAAAATCCAAGAAAGGTTCCATAACCTGATAAAAAATTCTCAAAGATAAGTAGCAAAAGAGCAATGAAGGAATAAATGATTTATAGATTCAACATCCATCTTACAAAGACAACATCTATTAGGGATTTGAAATCCCTGTTTACACAGGTTGTCAATCGTAAGCAACTTATTTTGAAGCAAGATCCAAAAGAAGATGTTAATTTTAGGTATCAAATTATTGCACCAAGCTTTAGACCAAAAGGGAGGATGATCCAGAGATGAAGTGAGCTTAGCAAAACCAAAAGACACAGAAAAATTGCCAGAGGGATCATCAATCCAGACCGCATGGTCCTCCAGCTGCTCCGAACTAAGTCTAACTGCCAGCAACGTAGTCTGGATAGGGACCAAAACCTGACTAACTCTGCCCAAGTCCACCCAATTACCATTCACTCTATAATCTTTAACATAAGTTCCAAACCTAGCCTTGCAATTTTCAACCCAATCTTTGAAGGGATTGATATTTATCAAGGGTTCCTTAAAGAGCCATTTGTCTTCCCAGAATCTGGTACTATTACCATTTCTCACTTGCCAACCAATGCCTTCCTCAACAATATTTTTTTCAATAAGTAAATTGTTCCAGCATGTAGATCCTCTCGGAAGAAGGTGGGGGTCCTTCTTAATAATGGAAGAGAAATTGTTATCTAAATATTTGCTAGCCAGAATATCTATCCATTCCCCAAAGGAGGAGAAGATTCTCCAAATTTGCTTAGTCGAGAGGATTTTATTAATAGATCTGATTCTTTTTAACCCAAGTCTGCCATTCTTTTTAGGTCTGCAGACCAGATTCCATTCAATTAAGGGAATTCTTTTATTTTCCTCAACACCCGACCAAAGAAATATTTTTTGAATTTTTTCAATAGTATCAGCATATTTGGCAGGGATCTTAAAGAGGCTCAGGGCATAGATAGGGAGATTTTGAAGGGAGGCTTTGAGGAGCTGAAGCTTACGAGCTTGGCTAAGAAGAACACCTTTCCAACCTGCAAGCTTCTTACTAAATCTATCCACCAACGAAATCCAGAAGGCATCAGGAGGTTTCATACTTAAAGGAAGACCCAGGTAGGTGGCAGGAAGGGATTCCACCTTACAATCCAGGATTCTGGCAATTTTGGTCTGTCGATGAGCCGGAGTATTGAAAAAGAATAGCGAGCTTTTATGATTGTTGATCAGCTGTCCTGAAGCTCTCCCACACTTGTCAAGCAGCTATTTTATAGATTTAGCTTCTGACATAGAAGCTTGACCCATGAGCATAGTATCATCAACGAATTGTTGATGAGAACACACGAAGTTGCCCAAAGAAGGTTTGAGCCCGGAGATTACTTTAAAGTCAACTAGTTTTTTCAGATTCCTACCTAAGCTTTCAGCCATAATAGTAAATAAAATAGGAGAAATAGGATCACCCTGCCTGAGACCTCTGGTACTCTGAAAAAAGGAGGCTGGGGAACCATTAACCATAACCGATATGGAAGTTGTGGACACAAGTTGTTCCACCATTTGACCCACCTTATTATTAAAGCTAAAGGCCTTCAGAATTTTAAATAAAAAAATCCAGTCAACTCTGTCATAGGCTTTTGATATGTCAAGCTTTAATAGGAAATCTTCAGTATTTGATTCAACAAGGGAGTGAATGTTCTCATGAACCGAAACTATAGAATCAAGGATTTTTTTGCCAGGAACAAATCCATTCTGTTGAGGAGAAATCAAGGAAGGTAGAAAGAATAAGAATCTAGAGGTTAAGACCTCGAAAATGATCTTGTATAAAGAATTACAGAGACTGATAGGCTTGAAAGCCTCAAAGTTATTAGCTCCAAGTTTCTTGGGGATGAGAACCAAGAAAGTGGCATTTAGTTCTTTTAAAAGACATCTGGCTCCAAAAAATTCCTTAACACCATTAACCACATCTTCTTCAACAATCTCCTAGAACCAATGGAAAAAGAACAAAGGGAAACCATCAGGCCCTGGGGCTTTATTCCCATCAAAGGAAAATACATCCCGCTTGACTTCCTCATTGGTGGGGATAGCAGTCATAAAAGAGTTGTTCTCCTAGTTGATAATTCTTGGTATAGCTTCCACAAGCTGATCTTGCTCATTCTGGTTTATTTCAATACTCACCGAAAGAAGAAGTTTAAAGAAGGAGCCCGCCTGCATCCTAATATCCTCTTCCTCCACAAAACTGGTTCCATTTACATCTATTTGAGATATTCTGTTAACAGCTTTGTGTTTAGAAGCTGAAAGGTTGAAGTACCTAGTGTTTCTATCTCCAGCCGACAGCCAAAGGGCTCTTGATCTTTGTTTCCATAACTCCTCCTCCTTCCCAATTATGTCATGCATCTTTGTAAGGAGCTCATTCTCTTTTTCCTTAGTATCATTCAAGTAACCCTCTTTCTATATTTTGAGTTGAATTGCTCCTAGATCCATCTGAAGTTCAGACTTGATCTTAAAGATGTTCCCAAAATAATCATTTTTCCATTTTTTAAGATTACATTTCACTTCCCTTAATTTTTTAGAGATTTTGAATATAGCAGTTCCTTGAATACTTATATTCCACCATTTCTTTAATTCCTCTTTGAGAGTAGGATGGGAAATCCATATTTTTTCAAATCTGAAGGGGGTATTCTTCTTTTTTTTTATAGTATCCGCAGTGAAGCTGATAGGGGAATGATCAGATCCTATTCTAGTGAGGGCTTTAAGAGAGCAATAGTAATCAAAATACCAATGATTAGAAATCAGAGATCTATCTAATCTGACCTGTATGAGGTCCATCCCCTTTTTGTAATTTGACCAGGTGAAGGAGGCTCCAAGAAGATCCAGATCAATCAGTCCTTGAGTATCAATACAATTCTGAAGATCCTCCTTACTTTCTAAGTTAATCTAAGATCCCCCAAATTTCTCACCATTCATTAAGGGAGTATTGAAGTCCCCCATCACAATCCAAGCTTCTTTATCAAAAATCCTTCTAATGGAGGCTAATTCCAGCCAAAAATATTTCCTCATACCTTTACCATTAGGAGCATAAATGTTAATTTGAATCCAACTGAAGTTATCTCTTATATGAGTGAATCTAGTAACTATGTGATTAGTACCTTCTAGAATCGGATCTCCTTTGATGTTGTGGCAATTCCAGAAAGTAACAATGCCACCCGAAGCACCATTAGAATTATTGCCCTGGTTACAGTAGTATTGAAAGAGTTTCATTTTTTCAATTTTCTCCTTAGAAATTTTAGTTTCCTGAATCAGAAGAATATCAGGTTTGTGATCTCTAACAAAGTTGCGAAGAACATTCTACTTGTGGGGGCTATTGAGTCCCCTTATATTCCAAGACATAATCTTCATTATATACCAGGAGAGTTAAGACACTACGGGATGGTTTTCTGAGATCCATCCGCTATATCTTGAAAACTATTCAGCTCTCTTTTCTTTTTTGAAGACTGTTTGCCTATTGAGTTTTTTGTTGCACCGCAACTAGCCTTACTTCTTGATCTAGTGGAAATGCCACTTGGGGTCTTCCCTTGTTTGATTTTTCCAGGCTTCTTCTTTGATATATTCTCTTCTTTATCAGTCTCATCTTGACTGTCCGTCTCTCTGTTAGATTCCCAATCCTTATCGTTTAGTAGTCTTTGTTCCCAAGGTAATGTATCCATGTTACCATTCTCTTGACAACACAAAGCATTGCTGGAGAGGTTAGCTGAGTAATCCTATTTTTCAAGGGATTCTAAAACCCCACCAGTAGAGCTGGTCTCCAACAGGTGTTCCACACCCATAGGGGAGGGAAAAACAGAAAATAGAGGGAGAGGAGGGATATTCAAGACCAAGGATAGGCCCTCACTGGGGATATCCTCCAAACCCGGTATCTCTTCATTTCTGTCAGATGGGACTGTCATTTGAGAGAAGGAAGGAGACAAGATCCGATCTCCTTCTTCAGCTAGGGTGCCCTCAATAAAACCTCTTTCCTTGGGAACAGACTTTGGGTTATGAAGCTCAAAAAAGACCTCACCTTTTTCCTCCAATACCACTTCAATCTCTGAGGAGCCTTTCTAATTCACGACTTCAATAACCAACTCTTGCTCTTTATTCTCCCTCCTTTCTTCTCTAGAGTCATTCTTCTTTTTTTTCCATTCTTTTTTTCCTAGATCTGTTGGCTTATCTTTCTCTAGAGCTACATTAAGAGGGCATTTTTTCGCCCAATGACCAGATTTCCTACACTTGAAGCAGGAAAACGGGATGGTTTCAAATTCTATAATTTGTTCCCATGAACCCAACTTAGATTGTGTCTCTATCGATGAGGGTAAATCTGCTTCCTGAGGAAACCCCACACATATCCTCGCGAAAACCAATCTCTTTCTAGCAGCTGTCATTGTGTCAATTGAAAGGAGCTCACCAAAGGAGCTCGCAATACCCAAGAAGATTTCTTCACTCCAGTATTCCAGGGGCAGGCCTGGAAGTCTAACCCAAACTGGAACATTTTCAAAGATAGAGTCTGATAGTTCCAAGTGGGAAGACCACTTCTTTAGAGCCAAGGATGATTTTCCTATCACCCAGGGACCTCCACCTCTCACAGCCGTAATATCCTCTTTGCAAGTAAATTCAAAAGCAAAAAAACCCTTAGGAAGAGCAGCAACAGAGACTTTCCCACTAGTTCTCCATTTATTTTTAACAAATTCCCTGACCACTTCAATATTTGGTCTAGGACCCATAAAATTTCCAACCAAGGTTCATTCCATTAAGGCTATATTATGGTCTATAATTAGATCAGGAATCGAAATAGCAAACTTACCTCCAATAGGGGACGAGATATTTTGCACAGGAGGGAAGGAGGACTTTCCATTAGGTTTTACCCCAAAAAGAGAGGTTCAGGTTTTGCAGTTGCCTCCTAAACCACCAGTGGTCCCCACTCCCCCACTATCTTTCTCAATTTTGTCAGTGGGAGAAGTAGCAGAGAAAGATGCCAGAATTTCCTTTCCCGCAGGGTCCACCTGTATTTTGTCACCAGAGTCCACATCATCCTGGTCATCCTTACCTTGCTTCTGACTTGGTTCCAACTCCCGATTCGACTGTCGATTATCTGATCTTGCTTCGCTTCCAGATTTGCATCCATTGTTCTATCTTAGGATGGGCACTATAATGTGGTTTCAAATCATTCAAAAGATAATGTGGTTTTGAATAATTGCAAAGATGATTATAATTATCTAGGGTACCTTTTTTTTACTTTGTGGACTAAAAATCATAATGTGGTTTTCAATCATTACAAAAATGGTGTACTTAAGGGATGTTTTGTTAAACATTTGCAAATTACATTCATGATTTAGGTGCCCATGTGATTTGACTAAGTTTTGTAATTTTAGATTAGAGTGATTTTATAATGCTTACACTTGGTGCTATTGATGTCCAAACAATTTAATGTTGATCTTCAATTCTTGCTACAAAATTAATCTTTATACCTTCACATTCTTACTTCTGAACAATCTATTGTCTTTGTGGAAGTGTTTTCCTTTTATATGTAGATATATAAATGAAATTTCTAATTGAAATAAAAAATATGTCGTGCATTTATAGTAAAAGAACATATTTATTCATATTTATATTTTAAAATTAATTAAAGATTTCCATTCAGATAAAAACCTATCAGCACAGCAATATATAATGTAACTCGTTACTAAAAAATCAGTTAATGTGACATGTATTCTTAGCATTATTCGGGTCTTTAAATGGCTGAACTCTTGTCCATATGCCGGATGACCAAGCTCGGTATATCAAACACTTTAAGTGCTTACGCATTTGTCAGACTGGCTGGACTAAAATTTTGAACGGCTGCATCTAGCAGGGTTCTCATCCTAACCATTATCCAGTTTTCTCCCATCGACAAACACATCATTAGGTTGATTCGGTGGGACATGTAATCTCACAAATTCAAGTTCTGTTGGTTTATATTTATTTATAATCATAAAATAGACAATGCCTTAACCAGAAGATTACACTTTAAGTTTATAAACCTTCCCTTGTATCTTTAGTACATTTCTTAGTCATTCAAATTTGAAAATATGGCACAGAAAGGAACCCTGCAGTATTTTATTTATCTGTAATCAAATTACATTGCTATGGGTAGAATGGATAGTTTCAGAAATAAAGTCCATGCCCAAATATGTACATATTAAATGTCATTCTAATTTAAAATTTTCACATGAAATTTTCTTGAAAAAACATCATTACTAAGCAGGGAGTCAAGCTACTCTGCAGCCCTTAGTCTAATAGCAATGCAATCAATTTCCCAGAAGACCCCATAAACCGTTGAAAACCTCCACAACTCTCTGCTCTTCTCCCGTCACAAGCAACCCTTTCTCCACTTCAGCTTCGCCTAAACCGAATCTGGTTATAGCGTACTCCTCTGCTGCATGCCATCCAGAACGTTTTGTGAAGATACCTATCCATACCAATCTGCCCTGCTCAACCTCCGTTGTATTTGTTTTATACATTGAATATACCTTCAATTTCATACATGGAGCAATACAATTTACAACAAAACATAGCATAACGGCATCGCCACTGGATAATTGCTCCTTCACCAATTTTGGTTCGGATGCAATATTCTGGGTAGAGAAAGAGCAAATGAGAGAGAGAGTCGGAAAGGCGAAGGAGTCTACAAGGGAGGCCGCACCAGGGACCGCCTGGGTACATACTATTATTTCACCTGTCGATTTCTGCAAATCCTAAGAACATCAGCACTTAGCGAAACCATAAGGAAAAAATTTAGAATTCTATATTCCTAGAAACTTTATTACCTTCATGTTTTGAATGCAAGCTTCAACACCCGATTTCCTCTTTGCTCTGAGTCGCACTCTCCACAATTTCTCCAGGTGCTCCAAACTTTCTATACCTGCCGCATCCCACTTGGTATCTGCTCTCAACATCTCCAGTGCTCTGCAATGTTCCAAACCTTGTATTTTCTTAACTCCATAGCAATCTCTGAGTGCAAAATCGTTGAGAGAAGTCAATTGTGCAAAACTGGGAAGCGCCTCCAACTTCGGGCACCCCTTTATCGCCAGCAATTGAACTGAACTTGGTAGGACCTCTATCTCCTTTAGATGGTTATTATCCTCAATTTCGAGAATCTCAAGGGCGGGGCAACATTCTTGGGAGATGGAAATCACTGACACTTCTGTTTCCCATAGCCAAATCCGCTTTAGGTTACACAATGAAGGAGAAAGCGACCCCGCCCCTAGATCCAATTCTCTGATTGGACATTCTAATATATGCAGTGTATGAAGATTAGAAAGTTGGTTAACTGATTTTGGTAAAAGTTTCACACCTGAACATCTTATGAATAATCTCTCTAAGCGGGTAAGAAGCCCCAAAGAGTCTGGTAAATACTCGAGCTCAGGACAGAAATCAATCTGAAGATCAGTCAAGGAGGACAAATCTCCAAGTGAGGTGGGCAAGCTTGTCAACAAGTCACTCCCTATCTCCAGCATTCTCAACTCGCTCATATTACAGACGTTCGCTGGAACCTCCCTTAACCTCTTGCAACCATACAGGTGGAGCTCTCCCAAAGAGACCTGATTTGTGATGTGAGCAGGCAACTCTTCCAATTGCTTGCACCCATAAAGGTTCACATACTCGAGCTTTGACATTTTTTCAAAAATGCCTGGCTCTATTGTGAGTTTATCACAATTCTGTAGGTGAAGATGTTGAAGGAGTATGAGCTCCTTAAAAGACACTGGCAATATCTTCAATTCTTTACACCTGAGCAATTGTAGATGCCGCAGGTTTTTCAAATCGCCGAAACTACTGGGGAGTGATGATAGCTCAGGACAATCTAATTTCAGGTGCTCCAGCGATTTTAGAAGGCAAAATTCGTTTGGCAGATTCCTCATTTGACTCACACTAACCAGTACTTTTTGTAAATGACTGAGACGTCCAATTGAGTTTGGAAATTTTTGGAAATTAGAGCATTCAGAAACAACTAACCTTCTTAACTGCACAGGAGCCTGCAGAAAATTATCAATGAGATGGACGGAAAGCATTCAATTAGAAACATATATAAATACAAAGTTGAAACGAGTTAAAAGGAAGATGCTTACAGCACTGTCAAACTCCCACAGTTGTTCTAATAAGTGATTAGCCTTGCCTTGTTCGTGGAGTTCTAAAACCCTCAAATTTTTCAATGAACCCAGTGAACCAAGATTTCTCTTCCCAATGTTAAACCAGCGAAGCATGACCAACTCTCGTGACATATCACCAATTATTCGATGATAGTTTCCTTTAACCTGAAAAACTTTCAATCCAATCGAAGATGGTGAGAGGCTGCAATATCCTCCGCTTGTGTTAACTATGACCTCTCCGCCCGGCGAGCATTCAGGAAAATCCTCAACTTCATTTGTGGATGCAGCTGTTGTAGAAGCAATTCCTCGGATGCGAATTCTCTATTATATTTTTTAAAAATAAAAACAAATTAAAGCTTATAGAAATAGCTATATGTCCTGGAAACAAACAAGTAGCAAAAGAAGGTTGCTATTGATTAGTGAATACATCAATTAAAGTAATAAACTCACATGTTCTTCATTGTGAACTTTAATAATCTGCTGCGGAGACCACAGACGGTAAGGGGACTGTTGGTTTGCAATTTCTCTTCCCAAATCTCGTAAGTGGTCATGCATTTTTATGCAGTCTTTATCATCAAGTTCAACTAAACATTTATTCAGAAGCCGCTCCCAACTGTGAAGACCAATCCAATTTGATCCATCCCAAACATTAATTGCCAAAGATTTCTCCTCTCCAATGAAAAAACATGCAACATCTAAGAATATCTCCTTCTCTTCATCATCTAGAGCATCGTAACTTACTTTTAATTTATCCTTGATGTCTTTGGGTAGTATTCTAGAAATCTTTTGCAATTGAATGTTCCAATAATCTTTGTCTGAGATGCCATATAATTGTGCTCCGAAAACCTTTAAAGACAATGGTAATCCATCACAAACATTAATGAAGTTCTCAACTAGATGCTCAAACCCTTGATTTGAAGAGGGTTGCATAAAAGCATGCCAACAAAATAGTTGTTTGGCATGAGGTGGATCCAGTTTTTTCATTTTATAAATGAATGAAATACCCCAAGATCTAAGGACTTCAAGTTCTCGTGTAGCAACAACAATGATACTACCCCATCCAAGATTGTCTGTGGTAGGCAACAAAGCATCCAGTTGGTCCACGTTATCCACATCATCCAAAACAATCAACACCCGAACAGATCTCAATCGGCTGGCAAGCATAGCCTTCCCTTCTTCTATGTTGTCAATTGATACGTCCTTGAGACCAAGGTCCTCCAACAATTTTTTCTGTTTTTTATGCAATACACACCTACTAGCCGCATCCCTGATATCAAGTAGAAAACTACACCTTTCCATGGTAGTGTATTTGTTGTTATAAAATTGTTTAGCAAGAGTGGTTTTCCCAGAACCTCCCATACCCCATATTCCCACAATTTGGACAGTGTGATGGAGTTTAGCAGATTGAAGTGTTGTCATTTCAAAGTCTTTTACAGCTTCATCTAGACCGATTGGATGTTTGGCAACCACGAATGGGACAACTTTTATTACTTGCAAAACAGAATTAATAATATTCTTGAGCAGTCCTTCCTCCTCCCTAAACATATACATCAACAAAAAGACCAAACAGAACAAACATGGTTTTTAACACTTTTATACAGAGAATTCAAAAATTAGAAAATACAACGAATGGGGAAGAAGATTGATACGAAAAAGATAAAAAATATTTGGTACTTACTCCTTGCTATTAACGATGTGACCGATGTTAAAGGAAACATTGTAGAGGGCCTTTTTCCACTCCTGGAGCTTCTCAGAGCTGTATCTGCGCTTCTCTTCGTGCCGGGAAAATGCTTCAGCAAAGACTCCTTTTGCATATCGAACATCATCAGGCATAATATGGTAGAAAACAGGAATAATACGGGTGCCAGTTTGGAGCATGAAAGAAAGCTCGGCCAAACACCAAGGGGATTGGGCATAATTCTTGGAAAATATAGCGAGATGAAGCGAAGCGTCACGCATTACTGCTTCTAATTCTGTAGGCAAGGAATCCCCCAATTCAAGCTCTTTTGAATCAAGAAAAGCCCTCAATCCCATGCCCTGAAGGGTATTATACAGAGTGGTTGCGAGCGTGTGTTTGACATCGGGGCCACGATGATTAATAAACACATCGTAGGGTAGCTTTTTCATTGACATTAATGATGTAGCAGTAGACGAAGATGGTGCCATTCCTTGAAAAGCATTTGTAGCCTCATTCTGTGGCTGACTACTAGTGCTAGATGTAGATGCCATATTCTGTGGCTGATTACAGGTGCTAGATGTAGATGTCATATTCTGTGATTGACTGCTAGTGCTAGATGTAGATGTCATATTCTGTGATTGACTGCTAGTGCTAGATGTAGATGCCATGGAATCGGATTGAACTGAACGCATTGAACGAAACAGAGAACACAAACCAAAGCAGCATGAAAATAGGCTTACCACTGCAGCATTAGAAGAAGTCGATGGAGGTGCTGCCATCTCCGTGGAAGCGTTTGTATCCCCGTTCTCTGGTTGACGCCCAATGTTAGAAGCAGAAGTAGATGCCATTGAATTCAACTGAGTTTTAACAGGAAGAAGCAATAAAAGATAACCCACTGAAAGCAGGACTCTTCTTGAGGAGGTGAAGCACTCGAGCATTTGTAAGAAGATATAGTCTAGTGAACGCGCAGATTGAGGGGCAATAGCCTGTGTTTGCATAGGAAAAGGTTGCCCGACCATGTGAGAGGTAGTCTAACTTTGTACGAAAGGAATCCTGGGTAACCATCACGAAGCACGATAATCATGACCACCAAGCAAGTCTCGGGTGGCCGACCATGTGAGAGGTAGTCTAACTTTGTACGAAAGGAATCCTGGGTAACAATCACGAAGCACGATCATCTTGACCACCAAGTAAGTCTCGGTGGATTACAACAATTTTTATAGACACCACACATCGTAACGGGTATAATCAGTGCCTGACACGCTGTTTTCGCCTGCACGATGATGTGAGAGGCGTATAGAAGCTCGTGAAAGGTTGGCCCACGCTGAACAAAATAGATTGGACGTGCGTAAAGAACGGTGCGCAACGAACGTTAATCACGAATACATTGTACATCCCCAAGGAAAAGTTAGCCAATTACAATTAAAAAAAGAGAGACCCGACGATTCTTGCGCGATTAAAGTTGAATTTAACGCAAGGTTTTGATCAATTATTTTAAAAATTTATTAAAGTTCTCTCATTTCGCTTCTATTTTAGTAGCTTTTGATCTTCAGATTTTGAAAAAATCAATGTGACAATAGCTTTCGTGGAGGAAGAAATTTACATGAGAGGTGGATTCATTAATGTGCAGATTGAAGAAATATTTGTATGGTATCGAATAATCATCCAAACTAAAAGTTTGATCATATATTTTTTTAAATTATAATTTGTAAGGTTCAAATCATATCATTATGTATGTTTTAAGTCAAATGATGATATTTTTTGTTATCATTTTGTATATGGAAGATATATTGATATTTGGTAATAGCAAGAGATGATTGAGGATATAAAGTCTTAATTTTCATTATAGTTTGATATGAATAACTTGCGGGCTATTAAGTCCATCTTAAATAAATAGATTAGAAGAGATGACACTAATAGAAAACTCTATTTGGGATCAAGTAAGTATGTTGAGTCTATGTTACAACATTTTAGCATTGTATACTATAGACTAGTGAGTTTTTCGATTTCGATGAGGATCAAGATATCATTTAATCATCGTCCATCTTCACCCATGGAGATAGAGACTATATGCCATGTGTTCCTCAAATGTTAGTGCAATTGTTAGTTCAATGTATAATATGGTTTGCACTAGACCAAACATTACCTAATAAATAGAAGTCTTGAGCAAGTTTATAGCTAATCCTAGTAGAGAGCACTAGGTAATAATGAAGAGATACTTGAGGTACTTGTAAATAAGTATAGAGCATTGTGATACTAGACTCACATGTAGCACCATGGTGGTCATTTTCACCATAATGAGGGTCACCTATGGTGAAGAAATATTGGTAGCACTTGTAGATGTAACACTTGATGATTTAGGGTTTATTAACTTTCATTGTACAATAGATGTGGATAAAGAAAGATCTGCCAATAGTTATGATTTTAACCTATTTAGTAGTATGAATTGGACAAAAAAGTGAAAAGTGGTGATTATTATATCTGATGAAAAAGGAAAAGTACATTATATCTAAGTTTATTCCTATAAAGAATCCATCTCACTTAAGAGATTATGTTTATTTGTTGGGCTAAGATAGGGAGTAACTCATACTAGATGTGATATTCAAATTTGTAAGAGTTGGTATAGAATACTTTACACCATGCAAGATCTGGATGAAGATTGTAGCTACACAAGATCTAGGAACTTCATGAAAGCATACAAGAGATCAAATATAAGAGAATAATTCTATTCTATCAAAGGATACAAATGATAAATTATGACGATATGATTGTTTATTTACACATGAGATCACTTGTTTATATAGCCAAGGTGGAACATAGGATTAGACAATATCATGACAAGTGTCAATCCTATGTCATGAGAAAACTAAAATTAAATGACCTAGGACACAATCATTAGATGTTAAATGATAAGATAAAATCTTATGGCAACGAACAACCTTCTAGAAAGATTCTCTAGAATCGAAGTAAACTTAACATGTAAATAGGACCCACTGGTGAACTAGTTAGGTAAAAAACCTATTTACACCAACAAGTATCTACTATTATTGACAAAGAATCCATCTCACTTAAGATATTGTATTTATTTATTGGGATAAGTTAAGGAGTAATTCATAATAGATTTGATAGTCAAACTACCATCAACTTAGTAAAGAAATTGACTTTTCACATAAATAAAAAATATTTATGTTCAATGTTGATTTTTAAGATAATTGAAGGTTGATTCTTAAAAAGATTGACATTTTGATGAATATTTAATGTGTTAATGAAGCCTATGAGAATAAATGGTTCTAGATATTCTAGTGATTCTATAGGCCTTATAACATCTAATAGTTAGATTTTAGTGTTGAGGTTTGACTTTTCTATTTTGTAGGTTATTCAAAAAGTGGAATTATATTGGGAAGGTGTATCAACCTTACATCCCAATTTTCTCTATTTATTAATTATTTTTATTTATTTATTATTTTATCCCCACATGGGAAAGAGGATCTCCCACTTTGAGGTAGAATTCTTCGCCATGTGAAGTGATATTTTATAATGTGTGTAAGAGGTTGTACTTGACCACAGACTGTCATCATGATATGTAAGTTAATCTCATGAAATTATAAGATGGGTGTTTCTTATGAAATATTTATCATGTGTAAATCATGGTTATAGATTTGTTACAACATAATCTTGATGAACAATATGATGCATCTTATGACACATCATAAGGAATATTCAAATAAGGATAATTGAGCCCAAATGTAGTGCCCAAGTTAGTGAGTTGGTTATGGTAGATCAAACAATGTAAGAGAATATTCTAATGTTAGCATCTTAACTCCATGGGGACGGGAGGCCTAGCTCAATTGGATAAAGCATCTTGTTGCAGGAAAGAGGTCACAAGGTCTAGTCTCCCCCCAAACCCATGGTACTAAAGGATGTGTCACGCCAATACCATCGGTCATGTGAATTTTTTTTACCAAGTGCACTGCCGTGGGATTTTCATAGTGTATTCATAGTCTAGAAAAAACATCTTAACTCCATGGGATTTTCCTATTCATATTCCTCATATAGATTTGGGCACCATTTCTTACTTGAGGGTGATATCCTTTCATATTTTATGGCTTACCATTTTTGAATTCTTAACTTGTGTTGTCTATATATTGGTGCCTAGGTTGGACATGTAGTATGATGTAACTCTGCAAGGAATGATGCTACTAAATTTTTTCAAAGTAGTGGTTGTTTTCTTATAAAGTCATGATCATTTAGAAGTATTACAACTATAGTGGCACTATGAATACACTAGTTTAAGAGTTGGAAGGTTTCTTGCATGAAATTTTTTTCCTTGGATAAACATGTGTTTTTGTGGTGTAATTTCCAAATTTTCTTTAGAAATTGTTAGACCATATTTTGCATACATTTATCTCCTCATTTATTAATGTAAAAAAAAATCACTATAAAATTCCTTTCAAAAATCACATGAAGCAATGGGTTGATCATCATAGTTATATTCATATCTTTGAAGTTAGTGATTGCATCAGTTTCTATTTATAGCCTTATAAATAGTCATCCTTGCATGAAAAGGTGAGTCATAAGTTGGGTTGAAAATTTTGAAGGCATTTATTAATTGATGCAATGCATAGGGAGGTGTCATATAAGCTTATAAGGTTGAAACACAATATTGTGTCCCACTTCTAGGCCAACCCTACTTTTTCTCGAAATTATGTTTTATTAAAAGGTGCATGGGTGTTAATATTTGATGTTGTGGTTGTATTGTTGATATTTCGTTGTCATTGATGTCAACACTACTAGAATTAATGTCTTTAAGACTGTATATGTCAAGGATATTAAGAAAATTATAATAAAATATGTTACAGGTTGTTTGTGAAGCAGTGAAGATTAGTGTGTTGGAAAGTTTAGTATGTTGATGATGAGAAGTTGTGGATTAAAGGTTTTGTTTGTGAAACTATCTAGTTTATACTCTGTAAGTTTTAGAGGTGCACATGAAGAATTGAGCAAGTTATAAGTTTTTGTGTTCCGACAGTTGTTCTACTACTGTAACTGGTATTCATGAAAGAATATAATATGATTCTGATAATCTAAGTTGTTGTGTATGTTCCTAAAGTTTTTTTGGACATTTCTTGATCATGTTTTGTCTATGTTGCACGTCTACATTGATCATTGTACTCCCGATCTGAGATTTTCTTTTTTGTTCATGTTTTTCATGTTCATAGTCAACAGGGTGATTGTAGTGTGTTGTGGATCTTTGAGGAAGAATCTTTGAAGGTGTTTTGTGCTCAAGGACATTGTTTTGGGTCTCTATTATGTTGTGGCTGACCTTGGTTGATGCACATTGATAATCTTTATTATTTTGGGCCGAGATTTTGCATTCATTCTATTATTTTGTTGAAGCTGACATGAAGCAATGTAAATTCTTGTTGTGGATATATATAAGGGTAAAATCACAAACCTATGTCACTTTATAAAGGAATTGGCCAACAACAAAAAACATTCTAAACTTCGATCACATAAAAGTGGTCTTTATGTTTTGAATTTCAAAATGGTGTAAACTAATGAAATGTAGAAATTTTGATGAAGTTTATTCCTGTAATTTTTTAAAAAATAAAAAAAATTGTTTTTATTATGTTTTTTTCAATTTAAGGACAAATTTTGGAATGCTAAAAATTTCATAAAAGAGTGATTTCACTGGCCGTCAAGAAACAAATTGAAAAAAACTTCATTTCTCCCTATTTTTTTTATCCAAATAAGTAACATCAATATCTATTGCATGGAAAAAAAAATCAAATTTTGAAGTATATTTTTCTCGTAATAACGTTTTAAAGTCAAACATGTCAAAATTTGACAATTTTCACGGGCCGTCAACTATATTAAATTTTTTTAATCATTTTCAAAAAAAAAATTATACGCTTTTTAAGAAGACTCTCTCCTCTACTGCACCATATAAGTTTTTAAAAAAATTGATATGTTTTACTAACTTTTTTTTAATTTCTAATCAACCTCTTTTTTAATTTTGACAACCTCTTTTCATTATTTTAAAAATAACATATATTAAAACTAATCAAAATATTAAAAATATATATATATTTGGATTCCCCACTCTAAGCTCTACAAAAGGGTATTTTTTTTTTTGGCAAAAAAATCATTTTGACTAGAGAAATACTTATTTAAAGTTGAAAATTTCATAAAATTATGAAAAAATGTTGATTTGGTTGCCAACTAGACAATTTCGGCCGAAAGTTTTTCTATCGAAAGGGTTTCAGCCGAAACCCTTTTGATAGAAACCCCTTAACATATAATAAGAAAAATTGAAAGCCGGTTGTAAAGTTGGAAGGGAAAATTTTAATTTTTTGGTTTCGATTGAAACCCATTCGGCCGAAACCATGTGTGGCATGTATACACCACATGGTTTCGACCGAAACATACTCGTTCGAAACTTTTTTGGCCAAAATTAGTTTGCTCGGAAATATTTTTTAGGCTGAAAGTGTGACACAAGTTTGTACTTTTACCCATAAGTGATTTTTTCTTCATTTGAGATGTATGGAAATGTGAAGTGTGAGTGTGTAATGTGAAAAATGTGAGTGCTATGAAGAAAATAAGGTTCAGATCATTCAAAAGTAGAGTTGAATGTGAAGAAGAGTGGAGAAGAGTGAAGAAGTGTTCATGTGCTTAATTGGAACTGTACTCAGGCATTTACAGATGCTACTTTCTCAGTTCAAATTCTTCAAATGGTTTTAATCTAAATATTTTATGTAAGATAGTTAGTCTTCCTTTGAGCAATGAGCTCTAGGTAGTGTGTCTAAATGCATGTGCATTCCTTATTTATTCTTCTTATACTTTTAACAAGGTATAACTTGTGGTTTAACCTCCATCATACTTTTTCCCCTAACAGGGTTTCCATGCAAAAATCTTGGTGTTATGTGTGTTTCTAATGTGTTGTTGATTCATGATTTCATTGTTGTTAGCCATATCTGAAAATAAAGGTTAATAATCTTACTAAGTTTGAGATTCTATGACAACTGATTCACCCCCCCTCTTAGTTGTCTACCCTTCAATTGGTATTAGAGAAGGTTACTTGGAAGAGGTCTAACAACTTGAGGTGATCTAGGATGGTGACATACAAGAAGGATAGTTCGAGATTTGATGGAAAAAATTATTCTCTATGGAAGACTTGAATGGAGTGTCATCTGAGATGCATTAGTGAACCCTTCTAGAACATTACAAGTAATAGGTATGTTATTCCTCAAAATGGTCCTACTACTACTGCTGAGATTAGGGATGTTGAATATAATATCATAGCTAAGGAAGCATTGTTGAGTGCCCTGACTGATTCTGAGATGACAAATGTTATGGAGTTGAGGACAGCTTATGAGATTTGGAAAAACTTGGAAACCTTGTATGAAGGTGATGAAAATGTAAAGATTGCTAAGCTACAAAGTTTGAAAGGGAAATATGAAATTTTGAAAATGGGTGATGATGAAAATATTGTTACTTTCATGCAAAGAGTGAATGAAATTGTGTGTTGCATCAAATGTGTTGGTGGACAGTTAAATGAATCAAAGATTGTTGATAAAGTTCTTATATCCTTGCCTCCTACATACAAAGTTAAAGCTACAACTATTGATGAGTTCTAGACTGTGACAAATATAACCAGAGATATGTTGGTTGTTAAACTTACTGCTTTTGAGTTGAGTGAATTCAGTGATGCCCTTCCTAGGATAGAATCTGCATTTAAAGCTACTACTTCCAGGAGAGACAAGCAGAGATATGATCTAGATGAAAGTTCTTCTAGGAAGGTTCAAGTATGAAGAAGAAATGAGGAAAATTGAAGAATAAGAAATAGAATTGAATGAGCTTGAAGCACTTATTGTCAAAATGAAAGCCAGGGGAGAAGGTAAGTATAAAGGAAAGTTTCCTATAAAATATTTTTCCTTCAATAAGATAGCCCATTTTGCATCAAAGTGTCCGAAAAGAATTCCTAAGCCAAAACCTTACAAGCTTAAATTTAAAAAGAAGTGTTATTATTCTATTGATGAAGGTGTAACAAATGATGAATCTAACAAAGGGAATGCAAGTGAAGATGAGTTTGTGTTTATTGATATCAAGGAAAATAATCATGTGTCTACTAAATCTGCTGGTTGTACAAAAGTGGAGAAATCCCTATTTGCTCGAGTTGAAGAAAAATATGAATGGGTAATTGAAAGTGAATGTGCACATCACATGATAGGTGATAAAAGAAAGCTTTTAAGCCTAGAAAAGTATGATGGTAGTATAATTTGTGGCAGAGGATGTATTTATTTTGATGGTAAGCATAATACTGATGATTTTCTTTATGTTGAAGGCTTGAAGCATAATCTTTTGAGTGTTGGATAGATGGTTGATAAGGGATACAATCTTCAATTCAAAGATGGAAAGTGTAGCATATTGGGAAGTTATGGAAATGTGATTTCTTCAAGTACTAAAACAAAAGGTAACATCTTTCATCTGAATGTTGCTAGTAAAAGTTGTATGATTGCTCAAGTTGATGAAAGTTGGTTGTGGCATAGAAGAATGTGTCATGTAAACTTTGACAATATTATCAAGATAAGTTCCTCACATGTTGTGAGAGATTTTCCTAAGTTGGTGAAGCCCACTAATGCCATATACAAGGAATGTTAGTTAGGAAAACAAACTAGAATTTCATTTCGGAGCAAACAACATTGTTCAAATGAATTGTTGGATCTTGTGCATACTGACTTATGTGGTCTTGCTAGAATCATAAGTCTGCAAGGTTATAGGTACTTCATGTTGCTTATTGATGATTACTCTAGGATGATGTGGGTTACTTTCTTAAGGGAGAAATCAAAAGCTCTAGAGAAGTTCAAGATCTTTAAGGTTATGGTTGAGACAGAGACATGTCTAAAGATTAAGTGTCTGAGATCAGATAGAGGTGGTGAATTCACTTCTCGTGAGATTGATTCTTTTTGTGAAAAAGATAGGATAAAGAGACAACTATCTACACTATGGACCCCTCAACAAAATGGAGTTGTGGAAAGGAAGAACAAGATAGTTCTAGATGTTGCTAGGACTATGGTGTTGGAAGGAAATGTCCCTCATGTCTATTGGAGAAAATTTGTGAGTATTGTTGTTTATATCCTCAATTGGGTACAAATCAAAGGTAATATTGGTAAGACTCATTTTGAACAATGGTTTGGTCACAAGCCTACTATTAAATATTTCAAAATATTTGGGAGTAAATGTTATATTAGAAGAGATGAAGATATAGGAAAATTTTGATCCTAGAAGTGATGAAGGAATCTTTCTTGGTTATTCTACTAAGAGTAAGGCCTAGGGTGAAATCACAATATTGTGTCTCACTTTTTGCCCAAGATGAACATTTACATCAATATTTTAACTGAATCTTCATTTTCTAATACCTATAGCAACTAAATCATTAACAATTTGAAGATTATGTGAACTAATAATTTATGGAAATTTATGTGTGGATTCTAAATATTTTTTTTTTCAATTTTTTTGAAATAAATCATAAATATTTCAACATCTCCTTTAATTATTGATTTTAGATAGAAAATAATTTTTTTAGAAAGTAACCTTTGTGTCATACAACATAATTTTTTTTCTATATAGGATTAAATTCTAACTTTTGAAATATAGATTCTCAACATCATTATCTAGAGAAAGGATATTTTTTCATAATTTTTGGTCACATATTTTTTTTTACATTAATTTTTTAAGTCACTGTAACTATAATTTGGCCATATGTGTGTGTTGTAAAACCTAGCTTTTGTGTATATATCGAAATCCATTTTTTTATTTTTTAGGTGAAACAAGGACATCAATACCTAGGGAATGGGTATTTTTTGAAATTTTTTTACAATGTTTTATTATTTTTCCACCTTTGCACAACAAAGAGTTTGATGTTTAGAGAAAAACCTATAGTAAAAATTATTAATTAAATACATAACAAATTGAAAACATATCAAACCTATACTTGTTGGAAATCTCATTTCAAGGGCTAAAATGTTACAAAATGGGTATAATTGCACCAAGATGGTTCCCAAAAAGGGGACTTAAGTGGACAACTTTTTTCTGAAATCAAGAAATACTGACCTTGGACGTGAAATTGAGGATACTTAGACTCAAAATTTGGAGATGGAACAAAAAGAAGGATTCAAGCGCTCTGAGTCTACCTTCTAAACTATTAATTTATTTTTAAAAGGGTTGAGATTAAGGGGTTCAAACGAGTGGTGTACAAAAATTGGTGTTGGTTTTGTTAGAAAAACATAACAGAGCAACTCTTGTACAACCCTCGTACGGTGAAATTTTTTTTAGTATTTTTAAAATCACAACTGTCAAAAGTTAGCTAACAATATGTAGTTGATGCATGATTTTTCTGATAATTTTTTAATGAATATTTGATTTTTTACTAATTTTCAAAGTGGACATATCCTGAAAATAGAATTTTGGCCGTGCTACCCCTACAAATTTTAGAAAATAATTGATTTGTTTTTTTTTTAAAAAAATTTAATTTTGTAGAATGGAGTATAGTCTCTAAAAATGTAATTTATTTGAAAATTTGATGAAGGGTTAATTTATAACGAAAAAAATACCAAACACTATTTTTTGGCAAAAAAAAGACATACAAATAAAATAAATTATGGATGAAAGACTTAACATTTTTAGAAAGTGATAAAAATTACATTGTTGGATAGCTAATCTAGATAACCCAACATTACCCATGTGTTTGATTTTTTTGATATTGAACCATGTGCAATCCTGACGGTGAGTACGAACTCAGTTATGAGAAATATGGTGGATTTTTTAAAAGCACGTCTCTGGTCCTTGGGAATGCCCTCCAAGCCTTTGGGTTGGTATTCCAAGGCAAATACCAAGCCTAAGGCTTGAGAATTCCCAATGCAAGATATAACGCAAGCGCGTTATAATGCGCTTGCATTATATCTCACTTTTGACATGATTTTTGCTTCTGTGGGGAACATGTCAACTAACACATAACGTGAGCACATTATAACGCGCTTGCGTTATGTCTTACTTTATGTTAAATGCCAATATATTAATGTATGTTGATATATTTTTATGTACATGTATGTCATGTATGTATGTATGCTTGTATGGATGAAATATTATATGTACATATGTATTATTCTTGTATGTATGCATTTATGTATGTCTTTAGACGAAGGGGGAATTTAGAGAGAGTCTAGAGAGATGGAGAGGGGGTGGCAATGAGAGTTGAAGAGAGAGGGAGTGGGAGAGAAGGGGTTGGATTGAGGGGGACTTAGCTAGGTAGGGTGGGAGGGATAGAGGGAGGGAGAGAGAGAGAGGGGGGGTGGGAGTGATAGAGGTAGAGAGAGAGAGACAAAGAGAAAGAGAGGGTTATGTAGGTAGGGTGCGAAAGGGAGAGACTTGAGAGTGTGAGGGGGTGAGAGGGAGAGACTTGAGAGATAGGTAGTGAGAGGGAGTGTGAGAGAGAGGGAGTGGGAGAGAGAGGAGTGTGAGTGAGAGACCTGAGAGAGGGAGAGGGTGTGAGAGGGAGTGACCTGATAGAGGTAGAGAAAGAGGGGGGTGGAGTGAGAGGGACTTATCTAGGTAGGGTTGGAGGGATAGATAGAGAGAGGGGAGAGAGACAAAGAGAGAGTTACCTAGGTAGGTTGCTAGAGGGAGAGACCTTAGAGAGAGAGGGGGTGGGAGGAAGAGACATGAGAGAGAGGGAGAGAGAGGTAGTGGGAGAGAGTGGGATGGAGTGGGAGGGACATAAAGAGAGATGGATAGAGGGAGTGAGAGAGGGTGGTAGGGATTGATTGAACGAGAGGTACGCAGAAAGAGGGAGATGATAGATAGAGACAATTAGAGAGGGTGGGAGGGAGGGAAGGAGGGAGAGGTGAGATGTATAGATAGAGAGAAAGTGATAGGGGTTGAGGGTTGAGGGATTAGGGTGGAGGACCTATAGGGTTGATGTTTTCTAGGGTATTAGGGTTTAAGGTTTGAGGGTTGAGGGAATAGGTTTGATGGTAGAGGGTATTTGGTTGAGGGTATAGGGTAGAAGGTTTAAGGTGTTTAGGGTTGAAGGGTTTGGGGTTAAGGGTTTAGGGTTAAGGGTTTACTTGGTTGAGGGTAGAGGGTTTAGGGTATAGGTTTGAGGGTATATGGTTGAAGGATTAGGTTCAGGGTCCAATGTAAGGGGTAGAGGGTTTAGGGTTTAAGGATTGAGGGTTAAGGGATTAAGGGCAAAGGGTTGATTTTTTAATGTATAGGGTAAATGGTAGAGGGATTAAGAGTTGAAGGTTGAAGATTGAGGATTTAAGGTATAGGGTCGAGGGATTAGGGTTAAGGGTCCAATATATAGGGTAGAGGTTATAGGAGTTGACAGATTAAGGGTTGAGGGATTAGGGTTTAGGGTAGAGAGTATTGGGTTGAGGGGAGAGGTTAGAGGGTATAGGGTATAGGGTACAGGGTATGGGGTTTAACAGTTTAGGTTTTAAGGGGTTAGGGGTATGTGCAGGATCATGATGGGCCAAAAAGTGGCAATATGATGGGTATGTCGCTGACGAATTTTCTTTTACCCAAAATTGATCAAATGAAAAGGGTTTTTAAAGGATATTCTCAGCTTTCCACCAATATAAATTATTCTTTACTTTGAATTTACTAAGTAATTATCATTCATTTTCTATTTGAATTACTACTAAAGTCCTAATTGATAGGTTGATTGAAAAACATCTATAGCTTTCAAACAATAACACATTTTTTGAATCCTTAACATGCATCACATTCTATGCTTCACATAATATAGGATTAAAAAAATAAAAAATTAATTTCATGAAGTTTTGACCAAGTTAAGGTGGTCAAACATACGAGTTTTTTATATTTTTTAAAAGTTGTAATAAAAAAATCATAATTAATTATTTACTTTGAAAAAAATTACAAAAAAATATGCAACACATCGGGACATGAGTCATCTACTTATATATAAAATATTATAAAAAATATTATCATTTTATTGTTCTTAGGGTGGTCAGACAAACACCTACTTCCTATTTTTTCCCTAAAATTTAAGTACTACTGCATTGAAATTTCAAATTTTCACCAAATAGATTATTATTTTTTTTTTAAAAACCTAGTAGTTTAGAAACTACTTTCAATTTTATATAGATCTATTCTTACATATTTTTGAAATAATATAGATAACTTATTCAAAATTTTATGTCAAGTTTCCTAACTCTTATTTTTCTGATTTTTTTGCCACTTAAGGGCATGTTTTTTCCATAATGATCCTGCAGATACCCTTAGGTCTGAGGGTCGAGGGTTTAGGGTTGAGTGTTTAAGGGTTTTAAGGGTTGAGGGTTTAAGGGTCAAGATGGTTAAGGGATTAGGGTAGAGAGTTTACTAAGTGGGTTTAAGGGTTGGGGGATTAGGGTTGAGGGTATAGGGTAGAGGGTTTATGGGTTAGCATTTAAGGGTTTAGGGATGAGGGATTAATAGGTTATATGGTAGAGGTTATAGGGGTTCAGGGATTAGGTTTTAATGGTTGAGGGTTCAAGGATTAAGAGGGTATAGGGATAGACAAATTAAGGTTGAAGGGTTGAGGTCTGAGGGTTGAGGGATTAAGAGGGTATAGGGGTAGAGGGATTAAGGTTGAAGGGTCGAGGGTTGAGGGTTGACGGATTGAGAGGGTATAGGGGTTGAAGGATTAAGGTTTAAGGGTTGAGGGTTGAGGCATTAAGGATTTAGAGGGTATAGGGGTAGAGGGATTAGGGTTGAAGGGTTGAGGGTTGAGGGTTGAGGGATTAAGAGGGTATAGAGGTTGAGGGATTAGGGTTTAAGGGTTGAGGGTTGAGGGATTAAGAGGGTATAAGGGTTGAGGGATTAGGGGTTGAGGGTTGAGGGTTGAGAGTTGAAGGATTATGGTTTAAGGGTAGAGGATTGAGGGTTGAGGGTTAAGGGTTGAGGGATTAAAATGGTATAGGGGTTGAGGGATTAGGGTTTAAGAGTTGAGGGTTGAGGGTTGAGTGACTAAGAGGGTATAGGGGTTGAGGGATTAGGGTTTAAGGGTTGAGGGTTGATGGATTAAGAGGGTATAGGGGTTGAGGGATTGGGGTTTAAGGATTGAGCATTGAGGGTTCAAGGATTAAGAAGGTATAGGGGTGGAGGTATTAAGGTTAAAGGGTTGAGGGTTGGGGGTTGAGGGATTCAGAGGTTATAGGGGTTGAGGGATTAGGGTTTAAGGGTTGAGGGATTAAGAGGGTATAGGGATTGAGGGATTAGGGTTTAAGGGTTGAGGGTTGAGGGTTCAAGGATTAAGAGGCTATAGGGGTAGAGAGATTAAGGTTGAAGGGTTGAGTGTTGAGGGATTAAGAGGGTATAGGGGTTGACGGATTAGGGTTTAAGGGTTGAGGGTTGAGGGATTAAGAGGGTATAGGTGTTGAGGGATTAGGGTTTAAGGGTTGAGGGTTGAGGGATTAAGAGGGTATAGGGGTTGAGGGATTAGGGTTTAAGGTTTGAGGTTTGAGGGTTCAAGGATTAAGAGGCTATAGGGGAAGAGGGATTAAGGTTGAAGTGTTGAGGGTTGAGGGATTAAGAGGGTATAGGGGTTGAGGGATTATGGTCTAAGGGTTGTGGGTTGAGGGTTGAGGGATTAAGAGGGTATAGGGATTGAGAGATTAGGGTTTAAGGGTTGAGGGATGAGGAATTAAGAGGGTATAGGGGTTGAGGGATTAAGGTTTAAGGGTTGAGGGTTAAGGGTTCAAGGATTAAGAGGGTATAGGGGTAGAGGGATTAAGGTTGAAGGGTTTAGGGTTGAGGGTTGAGAGTTTAGGGATTAAGAGGGTATATGGGTTGAGGGATTAGGGTTTAAGGGTTGAGGGTTGATGGATTAAAAGGGTATAGGGGTTTAGAGATAAGGGTTTAAGGGTTGAGGGTTGAGGGTTCAAAGATTAAGAGGGTATAGGGGTAGACAGATTAAGTTGTTAGGGTTGAGGTTTGAGGGTTGAGGGATTAAGAGGGTATAGGGTTAGAGGGATTAAGGTTGAAGGGTTGAGGGTTGATGGATTAAAAAGGTATAGGGGTTGAGGGATTAGGGTTTAAGGGTTGAGGGTTGAGGGTTGAGGGATTAAGAGCATATAGAGGTTGAGGGATTAGGGTTTAAGGGTTGAGTGTTGAGTGTTGAGGGTTGAGGGTTGAGGGATTAAGAGGGTATAGGGGTCGAGGGATTAGGGTTTAAGGGTTAAGGGTTGAGGGATTAAGAGGGTATAGGGGTTGAGGGATTAGGGTTTAAGGGTTGAGGGTTGAGGTATTAAGAAGGTATAAGGGTTGAGGGATTAGGGTTTAAGTGTTGAGGGTTGAGGGATTAAGAGGGTATAGGGGTTGAGGGATTAGGGTTTAAGGGTTGAGAGTTGAGGGTTGAGGGTTGAGGGTTGACGGATTAAGAGGGTCAGGGGTTGATGGGTTAGGGTTTAAGGGTTGAGGGTTGAGGGTTGAAGGATTAAGAAGGTATAGGGGTTGAGGGATTAGGGTTTAAGGGTTGAGGGATTAATAAGGTATAGGGGGTGAGGTATTAGGGTTGAGGGTTGACGATTGACGGTTGATGGATTAAGAGGGTATAGGGGTTGCGAGATTAGGCTTAAAGGGTTGAGGGTTGAGAGTTGACGGATTAAGAGGGTATAGGGGTTGATGGATTAGGGTTTAAGGGTTGAGGGTTGAGGGTTGAGGGATTAAGAGGGTATAGTGGTTGAGGGATTAGGGTTTAAGGGTTGAGGGTTGAGGGTTGATGGGTATAGGGGTTAAGGGATTAGGGTTTAAGGGTTGAGGGTTGAGGGTTCAACGATTAAGAGGGTATAGGGGTTTGTTGATTGTGTTTTCTGCACAACAACAACTCAGACATAATATGTTATCCTATCTCTCTTGAAAGGTAAATCTTTATGGGAAAAGAGGTAACCCCAAGGTCTCTAATGTCAGGTCTTGACAATGCAGTGAAACAACTCAAAGATAATGTGAAAATGTTGGTAATCACAAGGGGCCTTACAAACAAATACTGGATCTTCAAACTTATCAGATTGTGCAATATATTGATACTTAGATTCTTAAATGTAACCCAGTTAATAAAGGAAATAGCAAAAGATAAGAGTTTAAAAGAGATCCTAAGATTAAAATTACTCCTAAAATCAATCACAACAATGATGAATGTTGCAAACAAACAAATCTCCACTAGTTCATTTGCCTCCCTCTTTACTTTAGTAAATTGTAGATAAAGCCCACTGGAACTAATTGGGACCCGAAATCTTTGTTAAAATGCAGTCTCTAACTGAAGCCAAGTAGTGATAGACCCAACAGGAAGATGGTTATACCAATAGAACGCCTCATCTCCTAGAGAATAAGGGAAAAGTCTACAAGAAACGTCCTCATGATTAATTCCCCTATCCTTGAGGGTGATTTTAAAAATCCTAACGTGCTCTTCAACAGTCCTTTCGGGATCATTGGTGTGAAACCTAGAGAAAAAATGCTTAGTGTTTTTGGGTATGACATTGTAATTGTTGAAAATTAGAGGGGATGGGTTATTGGCAAGGAAAGCCATTAGTGGAGGAGGGGTGGTAATGGCTGATCTATGACTGGTTGAGGCTACGGAATAGGAATTCCCTTGGAATCAAATGAGAATGAGGATGAAGATGATGGGAATGATGGGATTGGCAGGGTGGATGATGATTCTCCCCTTCTTCTGGCCCTTCTTGACCTAGTAGGGGCTTGTAGCTCTTGTATTTCTTCCTCTCCTGGAGTAGATCTGGTACTTCTTCCGAACCTCTCATGAGAAATGACAGACATAAATCGATCCATCTTGTGTGTTCAATCCCTCCTTCTAGCACCAATCTATTGATGATGTTTTTTGCAAAGCAACAACTCAAATAGAATATGATATCCTATATCTCTTGAAAGGTAAATCTCTATGGGAAAAGAGATAACCCCAAGGTCTCTAATGTCAGGTCTTAACCTTGCAGTGGAACAACTCATATTTAATGTGAAAATGCTAGTAATCACAAGGGGCCTTACAAACAAATAAGGAATCTTCAAACTTATCATATTTTGCAGTATATTGATACTCAGATTCTTAAATGTAACCCAGATAATAAAAAAAATAGCAAAAGATAAGATTTTAAAGAGATCCTAAGATGAAAATTACTCCTAAAATCAATCACAACAATGATGAATGTTGCAAACGGACAAATCTTCAATAAAACCAATTTCTACTTAATCAAGGACAAGCCTGCAACTCTGCAAAAATGGTACAATCTTCTGAGTAAACTGGAGATTTTCAGACTATGAACATTCATCCACATACCCAGTAAATGGTGTAATGTAAACAAGCATCCACAGTTGAACTTAGACAAAATAAGGCCCAAACTAACTTTACACAGCAACTTAGAATCAAAAAATTGTCAAAAGTATGGACCGGAGATTGATCAACATCATTAACATTTCACCATTATCATGAAAGAACTGAAAACTAATATCTAACACTGAGAATCAAGAACAAGAAACTATATTTTTTTTGAAACATAACACAATGTTTACCAAATCAACAACCCGTTTGCACTATCTTCTCCAGCATTACATAACAATTTCTAGTCTTTCTCCTCTCCTACAGCTACTAACTTGTAGAATCTAATCTCTAACTTAGCCAATTCTGGCTTTGCAGCCTCTAACTAGCTATTCTCTAACCTTTTCTACTAACCTTTACAAATGAGAAGGCACTGGCCTTTTATAGATATTACATTTTTAAATCAAGGGCCAGAATTAAATTCAATCCAATGGATGCAATTAATCCTCAAAAAACCCTAAGAATTTACATTAGGGTTTTAAAAATGTGGTACATCATCATCCAATAGCATAAAGGCAATTACATCCAGGAACAACAATCTGCCACCTCAATTTTAATAAAAGATTAAGATTGAAGAGTGAAAACAACATCACACATCACTCCATGTTTGAAACATATATTCCAGCTATAGATAGGCTATGGCACAGATTCTTATGCAGGTGCATTTTAAATATTTTTTGTTAGAGTAAAGGTTTTAACTTAATTATGTTGATTAAGTTACCTTTATTCCCTTCTTAAGATTTCACGTTAGTTTGCATAAAGTGACATTTAATAATTATATTAATTATTAAATGTTATCCTATTAGGGCTTCTATTAGGGTTTTTCCTATTAGGGTTTTATTAGGGTTTGCATGATCTCCTTTTTATAAGGATTGATCCCATTGTATTTCATATCAATTCATTTTCTCATTCTCTCTGATATATACATTTTCAGTTTTCAGAGAACCCTTGCTTGTTTGTCTCCATCTCTTCTTTTGTGACAGGTTATTTGCATGCAGGCGATCTTCAGGGTTTGTGGTGTTGTATATTCTCAACTCCTACATGGTATCAAAGCTTTACTCCTACATGGTATCAGAGCTCCAGATCTGCAGCTTCCTGTTTTTATTTTGAAAATTTTTGGAGCTTCAAGGGTTTGGGGCTTGTTTTCTTGATATAGGGCATACTTGCAATTTTGAAGCATTTTCAGCTCAAACAGACATCGCCATTGCGTCCACAGCGGTCCAAAACCCCTAAATCGACTGTTCATTTGCCCATTTTGAACAAAGTCAAAATTTGAAGCAAAAATTTTTTGTTGGTATGACCGTCCGCCTGCCTAGGAAAATTTCGGAATTTTTTTTTCATGCTTTTTTTTCGTAAAAAAATTATATTTATTTTCTGCAAAAAAATTGCAATTATTTGTAATACTTTTTTATTTTTTTATCAAAAAAATCATTAAAAAAAAGGGGCTGAAATTATTTAAGCCTTTTTACGGCTTGCTTAGGTCGGGCGGGACACTGTGCAGTTCTGCGCAATGTACCCTGCGCACAGTACCTTGCGCAAACCTGCGCAGTGTACCCGCGCCTGCATAGGGCTGCCGTGGGGGTGGGCCCACGTGCCTCCCGCACCCCATTTTTTTTTTCTGTAAATGTTTTTTTTATGATTTAAAAAAAAAAAAAAATCAAAAGTTTTTTTTATATAAAAAAACAATTTTTTTCTGTACTAGTCAGGTTGTGCATTTACGGTGATAGGCATTTGGTTGTCAAATTTAACCCAGTATTTTTGTTGTGACGGTCGTATGACCATCAAATTTAACCCAGCACTGGTTGTTTCCCTCTTTGGAGCTGATTTATTCTGGAGGTCGTAACTTGGTGATACGATATTGTTTTTTGGCAAATGAGATATCGTTGGAAAGTTGGTTTTCTCATCTTTCCAGTGGTGTGGGTCTCATCACTTCATTTTTTAGTTGGTACATTCTATAGCTAGTTGAAGACAAAGGGGCTTCTTTTAGTCTCAATCTCATAACTTTTGATCAGTTTCTCCATTTTTCACAATCTCAGCGGCATTGGAACCGTATTTCAGAGATTTTCAATTTCATCCATGCTATTTTTCTAGATTTCACTCCAGGTATATTTTAATCAGTTATTTTTGTTTTCACACATTGGTGGATTACTTGAACATATTTGCTCTTGGAAACTTTTTGTTCACATGGGAAGCTTTGTTCTTGGCTGTTCTTCATGTATTTCTAGCATTTTGTCCTTTGAGGACATTTTGAGCATCATTTGTAAGCTATCTTTTATGTAAACGCACTGAGATAAAGTGCTACACTATTGTACATGTATCCCTTGGAGATTTTGCACATAAGGTTGTGCCATATTTTGTACTCGCACTGATATTATAAAGTGCCATGAGGGGTTGTGTAGTTTTCCTTTCTTTTTCCATCACAGATTTGTCCGGTGAGTATCCCTCCACAACGACATTGAATCCATACCATGGGGGGTTGTGTAGTTTTCCTTTGTTTGCCATCACACCTTTGTCCGATGAGTGTCCCTCCACGATGACCATGGATCCATATGATTCCAGCCTCATGTATGTGTGCTTTGTTTTGCACACCACTTTTTCAGTTGCAGGTGCTATCTTGTGCACTTTCAGATGTTTCTTCTCCTTCATGCACTACAGGGTGTTTCACATCATTTCAGTGGATCTATCAGGCTCTCCCAGTTCATCATTATGGGGGGGTATTTTATTGTTCATGCTAATTCTTCCTTGGTTTCGCCTTGGAAGGGATCTTCCATTCTCAGTTGATCAATGTTTCAGACTATTGGTTCTTGTGTCATATGTATCTTCGTTCTAGGTGTTTGCCTTTGTTTGCCATCTAATTCGAGTAGTGTCGTATGGGCACTTATGCAGATTATTGTCTTCTTGTTCCTGATCATCCTATCTTCAGTGGAGGTTCTTCAACACCATAGTAGTCATCTTTCGACAGTTGTTTACAGCTTCTTCTGCTTCAGTGATGGCTCGTCTTGGCTTTCTTCTTCTCTTTTTGGAGTAGAGCTTTTTCCCATGAGGTTTTCTCTATTTCTCCTCTTTATAGAGATTTGGTTGTATTTGGGTACTTGATCTGGCCTAGTTGTCGGGACCCATGTTTGCTTTTTTGCATATGTTTGTAGCTGCACTTTTGCTCATCTTAAGGGGGGGTGTTAGAATAAAGGTTTTAACTTAATTATGTTGATTAAGTTACCTTTATTCCCTTCTTAAGATTTCACGTTAGTTTGCATAAAGTGACATTTAATAATTATATTAATTATTAAATGTTATCCTATTAGGGCTTCTATTAGGGTTTTTCCTATTAGGGTTTTATTAGGGTTTGCATGATCTCCTTTTTATAAGGATTGATCCCATTGTATTTCATATCAATTAATTCTCTCATTCTCGCTGATATATACATTTTAAATTTTCAGAGAACCCTTGCTTATTTGTCTCCATCTCTTCTTTTGTGACAGGTTATTTGCATGCAGGTAATCTTCGGGGTTTGTGGTGTTGTATTTTCTCAACTCTTACATGGTATCAGAGTTTTACTTCTACATAGTATCAGAGCTCCACACCTGCTGCTTCTTGTTCTTGTTTTGAAGATTTTTGGAGCTTCAAGGGTTTGGGGTTTGTTTTCTTGATCTAGGGCATACCTGCAATTTTGAAGCATTTTTAGCTCAAATAGACTTCGCCATTGAGTCCGCAGCGATCCAAAACCCCTAAATCGACTATTCATTCGTTCATTTTGGACAAAGTCAAAATTTGAAGCAATTTTTTTTACTGATACGGCCGTATGGTTGTCCGCCTGCCTGGTAAGAAAAAATTTTGGAATTTTTTTTCCGCCTCTTTTTTCGTCCAAAAATAAAAAATAAAAAATTTCCAACTAAAATAAAAAAATTTGCAGTGTTTTTTATTTGTAAAATTTTTTATTTAAAAAAAAAAAATCATTGAAAAAGAAAATCAAATTAAAAGGGCAGTTTAAAGGCTTGCCCAGGCCTAATCCTCCTTGCATGAATCCATATGCAAGTCCTCCTTTTTTATTTAATCCTGAAAAACCAATATAATAATTAATAGCTCACATGTGAAAATCCAACCACAAAATATTAAAATTAAGCATAAATAAACCCTTGGAAATTTTAACTCCGTCATAAAATTTCTGAAATTTTATCCTTTCGAAGTTCAGGAAAATCATGATAGGAAGTTCAGAAAAATCCGCCAGGAAGGGAAAATTTTGAAAAATGGCCAAAAATCTGGAAAAATCCGAACAGGGTGGATAATCCAAGATTTGACAAAAAAATCCGAACGGGGCGGAAAATACCGAATTTGACAAAAAATTCGGAAAAATTGGGACAGGGTGGAAAATCCTGAATTTTACAAAAAAATCTGGAAAAATCCGGGCGGGGCGGAAAATCCCAGATTTGACAAAAAACTCGGAAAAATCTAGATCGGGTGGAAAATCCCGAATTTGACTAGAAATCCGGAGAAAAAATTCATAACCCCATAACTTTTTTTCTCAGATGAATTTTCAAAAATTTCAAAAAGCAATTTGGCCTAATTTTTCATCCTCTATCCATTGGTGCAAAAATATTTACACATCACATTGAAAATTCACTTGAAAAATCCCCATTTCTAAAATCAAAGGCCCCAAAACATTTCAAAATACCACCCCCATCAAACCAAATCCAAACTTAATTCAAAAATAACCTTAAAGAAGAGAAAAAACAAAAATTGACAAAGCCAAGGTGCAAATATGTAAAAGAAAAAGAGGGAACCCACCTGTGGTGGGGTGTTTGTGCAAAAAGTGCACAATAGGGTTGAGGGATTAGGGTTTAAGGGTTGAGGATTGAGGGATTAAGAAGGTATAAGGGTTGAGGGATTAGGGTTTGAGGGTTGAGGGTTTAAGGTTTAGGGTTTAGGGTTTCTCTGAATCCCGCCCTCTCTCCCTCCCTCTCTATCTCCCACTCTCTCTTTCTCCCACTCTCCGCCTCTCTCCCTCCCTCTCTATCTCCCACTCTCCCCCTCTCTCCCTCCTACTCTCTCTTTCTCCCCCTCTCCCCCACTCTCTCCCACTATCTTTCTCCCATTCTCACCCTCTCTACCTCCCTCTCTATCTCCCACTCTCTCGGTCTCCCACTCTTCTCCCCTTCTCCTCTCTCTTTCTCCTCTCCCCTCTCTCCCTCCTCTCATCTCCCACTCTCCCCTCTCCCTCCCTCTCTCTTTCTCCCACTCTACCCTTCTCCCTCCCTCTCTATTTCCCACTCTCCCCCTCTCTCTCTCCCACTCTCTCTTTCTCCCACTCTAAAAAATATACTAAGAAAACCAAATTTCACATAACGTGAGTGCGTTTTTTACTCCACTAAAACGGTAAATAACTCTATATACCCATGATTTCAAGGCCCACAGTCTTCATATTCCCCTAGTTTTGCACATGCTCCAACAAAAAGCAGCTTTTTGATGATGTTGTGTAGTGTGCAAGCATGTTTTTCACATTCCATCACCTTTTCCATGATCTTTTTACCACCTTTGCATGAAATAGCAGAGTTTCCACGTTGAGAAACATAGAATATCAATTGAAGTTTGAATTCCATTGAAAATTGATATACCATTGAAGTGTGGAAGGGAAAAAGCTTTTGAACAAGTCAAAATGTTGTGGAGTTTGAAGAAAGAAGAAGCTAAGGCTACATAATTGGGTTGAACTCCTCCATTTGAATGTCTGATTTTTAAGGTATGTGAAGTCTTTACACATTTTCTTTCATTCTATTATGGCTTGATTTCATTTTTTTTGTCATTATAACCTTAGGTTGTCAATGCACATTTTAAATTACCATTATATACACAATTATATAAACTTTCCAATTACCATTTTAATCTTGATGCAGAGCATCTACTAGGATCCACAAATCATCAAGGTTACTTCTGACCCTAACTTAAATTGAAGAAGATCAACAAAAAAAATCAATCATCTTTTCATCAAAACATTAGAACTTGGTTTCAACTCTTTTTCGGACTCAAAATAATAGATTAACCATCATAAAATTGATTGTAACATAGCAGAAAGTTGATTAGAAACTCAGAACCATTCATGAAAATTCATCCTTTAAGACAACTCCAGGCCTCTCCCATTCCTCTGAAGGGTCCAAACACCTTCCAATACCTCTGCACAAATTGATGTAGTACAAAAGAATAAATCAACACCTTTCTTCACACACTTATTCAACTATATTTCCCTTCACAAAACATATGATTCGTATACTCAAATTAGAATTAAGAGTTCCCAATTCCTTAAGGACCTTCAAAACACCTTGAAATTCTTGAAAATAACTGATTACAATCAACTAGGTTCCTCAAAACATCAACCAATGATTATGTAATTCACAAGTTGTCTTAAATCTTCCATAATGGCACCATTGTTTACAAACACAAACTATAATTATTAAGGCACAACCAAACCATTATTTTCTTAATAAATCTTTGTTTGAGTTAGTACAACAAAAATGAAACATTTTAGAAGTTTTCCCTTACACACAAACTTAGTTCCTTTGTTCACTGTCCATATTACTAGTAGCCAAGCATCTGCAAACTGTCACATGTATCTCCCAAACCATGCACACACTTCAAACTATGATACTCATTTTTGATGTAGAGTTAGAGGACCCAAAACCATTGAAGATGTCAACTTGCCTTCAAGAGGCATCTAAGAAGATTAAAAAGGTGTAATGGACCAATCCCAACACTCCTCCAAGCTGGACAACAAACAAAAACATTATTTCCCATATTTCACCCTTGGAATCTAGTTACTGTGCAAAACCATTTTTGGGCCCTTAACCACAAAACTTTCCAAAACACCAAGAAAATAAAAGAATGAGTGTAGCACCAATTTCAGAGTTGGAAGACATACCTTAACCCATCACATGACTCCTTTGGGACAAATTTAAGAAAACTGACCTTTTCACTATTTTAGGCCTCCAAGTAGGCCAATTTTACAAAGGAACTACCCTTAGATCTTCACACAAGACTTCCAAACCAACAAAGAGTCTTTAATTAGGTCTCAAAACAAGATAATTTCTAGGTCTTAGGACCTTACCCGCTCAACTAGACTTCCAATACAAAAACCCCCATTTTCCAATGCAAAGAGGGAGGGTTTATAGAAACTCCTATACTCAGGCCTTCCTAGACCATTCCAAAGCATCAAAAATCTTCAAAATACCCTACACAAGGTCAAAAGTTCATTACATAGACCACTCCTTCAACACTTTTTCAAAATCACTCCTTGGTTCCTCAAATTCTCATGGAAAAGTGCTTGTTTGAGCTAAGAACCCCATCCTATTGTTATTAGTTCCATTCTAAGGAATTGTCAACAATAAAAGACCCTAATATAAAAATAACATTCCATCCCACTAAGAAACAAGTCATAATAGTAGGTGGGATGGTCATTTCATAATTAAATCCTACTCAAACCCTTCACTAGCTTGAAATGAGCAGTTTTAGAAAATTGTCAATTGCTCCCTTCAAACGTAATGTTAAGCCCTCAGAACTGATGCATTAGAAAGTTAAGACATGTTCCTACAATATTATATTATTTTTCTATCAAGGGGAGGCTGTATAGATGCGTACAAGTGCACGAAAGTGCAAAAAGACTAGTGATTTTTTGCAAAAGAGCTTTTTTTAATAAAAAAAATGGATTTCAAAATGAACAAAAATCCTCCCTTTGAGCCAATGGAGGTTGTTTAAACCTTTTTAAATGACAACCAACTCCCCCCAATTCCTATAACTAAAAAAAAACCACCTTTGAAAGCTCATATAATCGGTACATGGGAAATTTCTTTAATGACCCTCTTACAACATGAAGATACCCAAAATTGAATCAAATTTGAAAATGGAAGCATAGATTCTCAAGGTGCTCCTACACCACAAAATTATCAAACACTCACAATTCCATTACACTCATTAGTTTTTAGAATCACCATCATGGTTATTCACTTTTAGTTAGGAATGTGCTCTGGCCAGCCTAGTGCTTCCATAATTTGTACACATTTATCTACATGCTAGGTTAACTTTTGTACACGATGATTGTAAGTATTATATAAATGAAGCCTTCAATAACATATATTTTTCAATTAACTTCAATGGATACATTTCTCAGGAACTATTATTGGTCTCATTACCATGGTATAGATAAAATTATCTGCCATGTCGAAGAAAAAGACAAAGAGGAAACTAATAGACGAAGAGAAGGAAACCTTGAAAGAAAAGGAGAGAGTTCGGGTGGCGACATATCATGAAAATAAGAAATTGGAAACGATTGATGAAAACAACCCGATTGTAGAGGAACCTCAACCATAAAATAGAGAATGAGAATTGGCAGCACAATAGGCATGAATGTGAAAGCATCATCATAAGAGAGATTCAGATATCGTAGTTGGAGACACACCCTCTATGACAAATGAATATGAAGGGACACCATTAAGCACAAGTGAATATGGAGGGACACCATCTAGCACAAGTGAATATGGACAAACACCATCTACTGCAAGTGAATATGGAGGGACACCATGTACTGCAAGTGAATATTGTTGGTAACCATCCAACACATCTCTTGTTGAGAGTACATCATCACTCAAAATTGACGAAGAAGGTATGCCACCATCCCCATGTGAACCTCAAGGTATGTCTTCTTCTCCACCCTCGATCGAAGGTACACAATTGAGCACACCTCAATTAAATATTGATGAAATTCTTAATGTTGAGATGTATATACCTAGGAGAACACCACCTAGAATTTTGCGTAGAAATCCAAATTATTTGATTAATATTGATGATGAGATTTTGCAGCACATGGAAGATAAGATTTCAAGATGCACTTGTAGAAGATATGCTGATAAGATTTGGGAACGATTCTTTGAAAGGCTAAATGAGACTGCAAGATGTCTACTATTTGTTGAAATGATGTAGGGTGTAAAGTATGGGAACATCATGAAGACTCTTGGGTTGAAAACATCGAATGCATCAAGTGAAGACACTATTGTGAAGAATCTAATGGATGCTTATGAGGGTGTGGGTAAGACCTCACACTCAAAGGATAGTAATGTCACCTGACATGTCATTACATCGACTTTGGTAAGTTTTCAAACAAAGAGAGCTCGTCTAATTAAAAATACTAGTGAAAAAATGGGAATTAGTAGAATTTTTTTATCAAGAGCCATTCAAAGGCAACAAAGAATTGAGGGCAATGATACAAATGAATTATGGGCACTCTCGGGAAGACTATCATGAAAAGATAAAGAAGTTTTCCAAGCCTTGAAAACTCTAATTGAAGATTATTGGAAGAATTACACAAGGCCATCTCTGAATCAAAGGGATGTGGTAAGAAGGAGAATCGGTAGTCAGAATCGTGAGCCACATCCAAAGCATTTTCTGGATATGACTCAAACCCAATTTTTTCGGAAATTTAAAAATGATTATCCTTAAATTAGTATTTCTCAAAGTTTCTTAGAAATGCTTAAACTTTTTATGTCAAGATAAATCAAACACACACTAATTTTTGTTGTAGACTACATATTGAGTTTTCTAACCATTATGATGTTTATCTTTCTATATGTTTAGATTTGCATAGTAACGATGTTTTGTAGGATTGTGGCATAGAAGGCCCACCAAAATCTTCAAAGAGAGTTCTTATCAAAAAAAATATGTGAAATAAAGGATGGCCAAATATTCTATAGGACAACATGCTTGGATGGTTCATGCGAGCATTACGGTGGCTTCCAGCGTATTCCAATATGTCAACATATGGAAAGAATAGATGAGGTGGGATAGAAACTTGTAGAGTTTGAGAAGTATAAAATAGTGGCATATGCTAAAAAATATGGGTATCAAGCAAAAAGGTGTGATTTGGTTATTGAAAAGATTTCAGTGTACCAATTTATGACCACATTTCGTGATAGTATATTATCTGAGTATGCAATGCATACCCATAGAGATTGATGGTTGGACACATAGTTTAAGCTATGCTAGGACACCTTTCCAATTGAAAGCATAGTATCCGTGCTTAAATTTTTAGAGAACTACACTCTACAACCACAACATGAGGTGTAGTCACACTATTACAACTCCACACAAGTTTCGATATTTGTGCACATAGCATTCGTTCATGCATCTGATAGTACAGATGAGCAAAGGAAGGTATTGAGGGAGTACCACTTTTACATTAGTGATGATCGCACACATTCTCCAAAGTTCGTGCAAGGTTGCTTCTAGATGTTCTACAGTTGTTTGGCTCAAAGGGGCATAGAATACGATCAAAATTTAATATGGTGTGATAAATGTGCAACACAGTTCAAGAACTCGTACATGTTCTACTGGTTGTGTAGGATGCATGTCATTATAGGTGTTCAATATATGTGGAAATTTTGTGAGGCTAGACATGGAAAGGAGGAGCATGCGTGAAAATAGCATTAGGATGAGAAGATTTAAAGTATAAAGAAAGTGCAAAGTTGACAGATGAAAAATCAATTGTCGAGTGGTGTAATTCTTTGATGGGTCCAGGTAATGAAGGTACATCTACAGTTCATATATTTTTTTGGTTGATGGATGATACTAACATTCCACCATATGAAGACTATTGTACACTAGCAGGATTGAGTGAGGTACACTCTTTCCTTAGCTCAACTGCAGGTTCGTGGAGTATCGATACACGAAATATGGCATGCTTTTGTTCTTCATGTACAATGAAATCCTGGAATGATTGTGAGTCAGGGGAGTGGGTTGACAAATGGTTTACAAGTTATCTTAGCCCACTTCACACATATCACCCTCCAACGGCATTGGAACTGACACAAATGGAATCATCGGTCGACTTTGACTACGTATCAGATCTAGTTCAACCAGGTGATATATCTACTTTCTTAGTTGTTGAAATTCCATATCGTTATATTACTTTGTACTGTATTCATAATGTTGACAAATTTCAAGAGATTTTTTGCACATATCAATGCAGGGCATGTTTATGCATTTATTGCAGATGAAGACAATAAAGAGGGAACAGACTATTACTTATATCATTGTGTTGAGACCAAAAAAATTTGGAGGCCCCAGTTATAGATGGAGAAAACATCAAATACCCTATAGGCTCAGTTGTAGTTACTGGAACATGGCTTAGAAGGTACCCACATTCAAGTGTTAAACATTAGCTATTTCAAGACTTTAACATGCATCATAAGATTCTTCATTACTCGAACCTTGTCGTGGCATCCAATGTTCATTTGACCAAATATGGGGGTAGACCTTTGAACAATACGTTATGGAAGGTCCGTGAGTCTAACCATGAGGCAATACTTGACACAATAAAGAGTAAAGCAGACCCAGATGGTTCATTGGATTAATCTGTAAGTATATGCACATTGGTTCTTATTAATTTAATCATTTTATGCATATTAATTTGTTTGATTCTAGTGCTATCATCTTCTTTTACAGTGATTGGTGTCTCCTTGCAAAAAATGCAGATATATGAGCCATCCAAGAGAATGTCAGCCAAAAAAGCAATGCAACATCCTTATTTTGATGCTTGCATGAAACATCTCTTAGTGCCTTCCATCTATTTTTATTTCATTTCGATTTTGGATCCTTTTTCTCTTTTACTTTGCATATTTGTAAGTAAACTACTAAAAATTGATTGATCTTTCATTGTAGAAAATGTTGATTTAAGATCCATCAAAGAGAATCTCAGGCAAAAAAGCAATGCAACATACTTATTTTGATCATTTTGACAAATCTCAATTTTTATTTCAAGTCATTATAAGAGAGCGTGTGAAGCTTAGCGAGGGAATCTCTATTAGAGTAAAGGTTTTAACTTAATTATGTTGATTAAGTTACCTTTATTCCCTTCTTAAGATTTCACATTAGTTTGCATAAAGTGACATTTAATAATTATATTAATTATTAAATGTTTTCCTATTAGGGCTTCTATTAGGATTTTTCGTATTAGGGTTTTATTAGGGTTTGCATGATCTCCTTTTTATAAGGATTGATCTCATTGTATTTCACATCAATTCATTCTCTCATTCTCTCATTCTCTCTGATATATACATTTTCAGTTTTCAGAGAACCCTTGTTTATTTGTCTCCACCTCTTCTTTTGTGACAGGTTATTTGCATGCAGGTGATCTTCAGGGTTTGTGGTGTTGTATTTTCTCAACTCCTACATGGTATTAGAGCTCCACACCTGCTGCTTCCTGTTCTTGTTTTGAAGATTTTTTGAGCTTCAAGGGTTTGGGGTTTGTTTTGTCTTGATCTAGGGCATACCTACAATTTTGAAGAATTTTTAGCTCAAACGGACATTTCCATTGCGTCCGCAGTGGTCCAAAACCCTTAAATCGACTGTTCATTCGTCCATTTTGGACAAAGTCGAAATCTGAGGCAAATTTTTTTTACAATTCGACCGTACGACCATCCGTTTGCTAGTAAAAAAAAATTCGTTTTTTCGTCATTTTTTTTTTTGGAAAAATACTGTATTCTTTTTAGATTTTTTTTTCTTTTTAAAATTAGAAAAAAAAAAAAATTATTTTTAGCCGAAATTTTTTAAGCCTTTTAAAGGCTTGCTCAGGCCTGCGGGTCCCTGCGCAGGTAGGGATGATACCCAAGGGTACCGCCGCCTATCCTTAGGGCAGGCGATGGCCCCTTGGGCGCCACCCCCAACCTGTAGTGGCTGGTACCGCATGGGTACCACCCTACCACATTGGCGGGCCGTGGCCCATGCGGGACCCACCCTGGTTTTTTTTTTAATTTTTTTTTTTCCAAATAAAAAAAAATGTGTCTTTTTAATGATTTAAAAAAATCAATATGCTTTTTTTTATTGTTTTTTTTATATAAAAAAACAATTTTTTTCAAAACTAGTACAATCGCACTTTTACGGTGATGGTCGTTTGGCTGTCAAATTTAATCCAGTCATTTTGCTGCGATGACCGTATGGCCATCAAATTTAACCCAGCACTGGTTTTTTCCCTCTTTGGAGCTGATTTATTCCGGAGGCCGTAATTTGAGCATACGATATCATTTTTTGGCAAACGAGATATCGTCAAAAAGCTAGTTTTCTCATCTTTCTAGTAGTGTGGGTCTCATCACTTCTTTTTTCCGTTCATATATTCTACAACCAGTTGAAGAAAAATGAGCTATTTTTAGTCTCAAGCTCATATCTTTTGATCAGTTTTTCTGTTTTTCGCAATCTCAACAACGTTGGAACCATATTTCAAAGCTCTTTAGTTTCATCCATGCCATTTTTCCAGATTTCATTCCAGGTATATTTTATTTAGTTATTTGTGTTTGCACACTCTGGTGGATTACCTGGACATATTTGCTCTTGGAAACTTTTTGTTTGCATGGGATGCTTTGTTTTTGGTTGTTCTTCATGTATTTCCAGCTTTGTCCTTTTTGGAACATTTGAGCATCATTTATAAGCAATATATTTTATGTAAACGCACTGAGATAAAGTGCCACACTATTGTACCTACATCTTTTGGTGATTTTGCACATAAGGTTGTGCCATGTTTTATACTCGCACTGATATTATAAAGTGCCATGAGAGGTTGTGTAGTTTGCCTTCATTTTTCCATCACATCTTTGTCCGATGAGTATCCCTCTACGACGACATTGAATCCATACCATGGGGGGTTGTGTAGTTTGCCTTTGTTTGCCATCACACCTTTGTCTAGTGAGTGTCCCTCCACGACGACCATGGATCCATATGATTCCAGCCTCATGCATGTGTGCTTTGTTTTGTACACCACTTTTTCAGTTGCAGGTGCTTTCTTGTGCACTTTTAGATGTTGTTTCTTCTCCTTCATGCACTACAGGGTGTTTCACATCATTTCAGTGGATCTGTCAGGCTCTCCCAGTTCAGCATTATGGGGGGGTTATTATATTGTTCGTGCTAATTCTTCCTTGGTTTCGCCTTGAAAGGAATCTTCCGTTCTCAGTTGATCAGTGTTTCAGACTATTGGTTCTTGTGCCATTTGTATCTTCGTTCCAGGTGTTTGCCTTTGTTTTCCATCTGATTCGAGTAGTGTTGTATGGGCACTTATACAGATTGTTGTCTTCTTGTTCTTGATCATCCTATCTTCAGCGAAGGTTCTTCAACACTATAGCAGTCATCTTTCGACAGTTGTTTACAGCTTCTTCTGCTTCAGTGATGTTCTTCTTTTTGGCCTTCTACATATTTTTTTGGAGTAGAGCTTTTTCCCATGAGGTTTTCTCTATTTCTCCATTTTACAGAGATTTGGTTGTATTTTGGGTACCTGATTTGGCCTAGTTGTCGGGACCCATGTTTTCCTTCTTGCATTGTAGTTACCTTTGCTTTCTTGCATTTGTTTGTAGCCACACTATTGCTCATCTTAAGGGGGGGTGTTAGAGTAAAGGTTTTAACTTAATTATGTTGATTAAGTTACCTTTATTCCCTTCTTAAGATTTCACATTAGTTTGCATAAAGTAACATTTAATAATTATATTAATTATTAAATGTTTTCCTATTAGGGCTTCTATTAGGGTTTTTCCTATTAGGGTTTGCATGATCTCTTTTTTATAAGGATTGATCCCATTGTATTTCACATCAATTCATTCTCTCATTCTCTCTGATATATATAGATTTTCAGTTTTTAGAGAAGCCTTGCTTGTTTGTCTCCATCTCTTCTTTTGTGACAGGTTATTTGCATGCAGGTGATCTTTGGGGTTTGTGGTGTTGTATTTTCTCAACTCCTACAATCTCGAGTTACTCATTTGAAGTTAACCTCATAATGAGCACCTATGATGTAGACATTTAAAGAGAATCTTGAATGTATGAGTGACATTGTAAAAGATCTGAGAGAACTAAGTGCCAGAGGCATTGTAATAAGATTTAATTACATAATGAGATATACTCAAATATTGTAAGGTTGGAGTTCATGTTTGGTGCAGTAGCACCTTTTTTTGTGAATGCCTTGAGTAGGAAAATTTGCAAACTTTGAATTTTGAAATGTAAGCAATGTGAAAAAGGTCATATAAAGGTCATGTAAACAATTTGTACACATTTTTTTGCAACTCGTGTGACCAAGCAGACTATTCCAACATGTTCGAATAGGTATGTTTATGTTAGACATGGTCCTCTTTCGCACCGAAACACGTAGAATCGCTCTGAGCTATGTTCCATCGGATCGATCCCTTAAGGGTCCAAAGTGCAAAATGGCTGCAAAATTCAACATGCTATTATTCGGATGACATGAAACTTAGAAAATTCTTGTCTAATCCTATAGAAAGACATTGAACCCCTCTAGAGAAACCTCTCTCGGTTTTGGCTATCTTGGAGTGGTTTTCTCGTAGCGGCAGATTTTCATTTGATGGAAAAAAGATCAAATGCAAGCAGTGCAAAGTTGCAAAGTGGTGCAACTTCCGTTCTGCAACTTGTGTGACCAAGAGGACTATTCCAACATGTCTGAATAGGTATTTTTACGGTAGGCATGTTCCTCTTTCACACCGAAACACATGGAATCGCTTCGAGCTATGTTCCATCAAATTGATCCCTTAAGGGTCCAAAATGCAAAATGGCTGCAAACTTCAGCATGCTACTACTTGGATACCATGACACTTAGAAACTTCTCATCTGATCCTACAGAAAGGCATTGGACCCCTCTTGAAAAACCTCTCTCGGTTTTGGCTATCTTCAAGTTTTTTTCTTGTGGCGGCGGATTTTCACTTGATGGAAAAAATGTCAAATTCAAGTTGTGCAAAGTTACAAAGTGGTGAAACTTTCGCTTTGCAACTCGTGTGACCAAACAGACTATTTCAACACATCCTAATAGGTATATTTATGCTAGGCATTGTCCTCTTTTGCATTGAGACACTTGGAATCACTTTGAGCAATGTTCCACCGGATCGATCCCTTAAGGGTCCAAAGTGCAAAATGGATGCAAAATTCAACATGCTATCATTCAGATACCATGACACTTAGAAACTTCTCATCTAATCCTATAGGATTGTGTAGAGCCTCTCTACAAAAACCTCTCTCGGTTTTGGCTATCTCAGAGTTATTTTCTAGTGGTGGCGGATTTTCACTTGATGGAAAAAACATCAAATGCAAGCAGTGCAAAGTGGTGCAACTTTCATTCTGCAACTTGTGTGACCAAGCGGACTATTCCAACAAATCCAAATAGGTATTTTTATGCTAGGAATGGTCCTCTTTTTCACTGAAACACATGGAATCACTCCAAGCTATGTTCCACCGGATCGATCCCTTAGGTTGGAGGAGTCTAAAATTGCAAATTTTTAAGTTGCTTAAAGCAACAAATTTGAAATGATATTGAATGGCCCACTTAGCACTCATTGCATGTAGGTGATGCTCATAGAGGTGAGGAACTAGGCCTTCCTAGGAGGTCACCCATTCCAGTATACTCCAGCTCAAGCACTTAACCACAAAGTTTTTCCCCAAGGTTAAGCCCACTTAGTTTGCAACCCCATTTGCAAAACCTTCAGCAAGTGTTGTGCTTTATGAAAAATTCATTATAGAGCCCCTTTTGCTCATCAATGGATAAGTAGGAGGTATTTTATACAATGTTACAAATTGTGATATTCCTATCAGGATTCTATTGAGAAATCATTTGTAGTATTAGATATAGCTCTAGCTTCTACAGTATTGCACATGATTGTAGACAGTTTCAAAGATCTAGATGACATCAATAGTTCACATTACTCAAGAAGGATGAACATCTTAAAGACATTTGCGAAAATCAGGACAAGTAACCTTCTTGTGGACCTAGGGTTGCAATATTTTATCTACATGTTCCACCATTTCTTCAGTAGGATCAAGAACACACATGTAATGAAGGTGTGTTTGTAGCCATGAAAGATTATGGTTTGAACTGTCCAGAAGAGTGATGTTTTATCTAGACCAACCATATCTATACCATATTTTTTTTGGAAACAAGGATGGGTTATCTCTTCATCGACATATACATTATTACTCGATGTGTTCACATCAATATTACAAGACTAGGACTCACCTCGGACTTGACAAGCCATTTTTTTACTTGGACTCGGGCCCAGAGCCCAGACTCGACAAATAGAAAAACCTAAGAAATTCAAAGATTTTTAAGGATTTAAAACTTGTCTCATGCACTCTCTAATAAATAAACCTTAAAGACACAATAGCATCATCAAATAGAAATTACTATGATCCCATACACAAACATACATCAATCACATAAGTATAAGCACAAATTTTAACTGAAGGAAATAACACATTTAGATATATAAATATTGTGATATTGCTATCAGGATTCAATCATGTAGTTTTACAAGTCAAACTCATTGACCCATGATTCATCAGTAGTGGTTCACAAGAACCCATCTCTCATGATAATGAATGGTTCATAAGGAGGAAGATAAATCTTCATACGTTTCTTCTATCACAAATGAGATAAGTGCTTGGTTTCATGAAGGTCATGAGACAATCATTAATGGGGAGTGGATACATGAAGAACTGATGGAGAATGATAATGGATTCAGACCTACTGTAAAGAAAAAAAAATTTGTTTCAATGATGCAAGAGGTTTTTGGTTTCACTACCAAAATGAGCCTATGAAGAATGCATGTGAAACTCCTTTTGACGTTGAGGGTGTTCTTACTCCATCTCAAGGATCATGCATTGAGAATGACATCGATCAATGCTAGGGCTAACCAATTAATAATTATACACTTGAATAAGTCAAACATGTACATGTCAATAAGGGAAGTACAAGTACTCAAAAACACGTAAGCCTCAAAAAGTATACACATGAATACATAGTATACACAAATTAAAACAAAGTATATGCACGAATATAAGGTATATGCATGAAAACATGTAAGCCACAAAGTATACATTCGAATGCACATAAGTCACAAAGTATACATGTAAGTTGTAAAGTATACACTTGAATACACATTACTCATATCTATTGAACCATCAATTTAGAATGCAAATATGGACAGGCATCGATAAAAGATATTTTTATTAACCAAATAGCCATGTAGGCATACATCAATATATGTCGATATAAGTATGAAATATATGTACAAAATAGCCATATAGGCTTACGAGAATGCCATCTAGGCATACAATGTCAAATATGTTCAATAAAAAATATGTACAAAACTGCCATGTAGGCATACAACAAAGGACTGTGGAATCAAAAGTCATTGCTCTCCATGCCCTGGAAATAAAATATTTCGCTTTCCTTTTCGCTTGAATGGCGATAGGTCTGTCACTCATTTTTGCTGCACTCGTGAAGTACTTCTACTCCTCCTCCTAGGGTTTAGTTCATGGTGAAGTTTTAACTATTACAATAAGAATTAAAGACATGAAAATATATAAATTACATTATAAAAATGATATATTTAACCAAATAATCACTTATAGCCATCTCATGATCTCTCTCCATGAGGGAATTATTCTCACACCCATGCTCAGGCATGCTCAAGCCCTGTATAAACCATACAAATAGAAATTAAACTATGTGAATCAATAATGGTTTTTTTTTTCACTAACTAACATCTATAACAACAAATGTAAATTGAAATTTACTAATTTTCCTCATACCTCTTTTGTTAGAGCCATCGAGGATTGTATAGCAGATGTCACACCAATATCCATTGCCCTTGTCACATTCAGAGGTGTATCGTCTCACAACAACTGAAAATAAAACAACAAATTATTCAACGTAATCAACGATGTGCATGTATAAACTACACAAATCTATTAAGTACTTGATTCATTAGTTAAACTCTTTATTCTATTACTTGCATGAAGTTTTGAGTAAATACACCACCACTGGGAAGTGTTCCATCAAAACCTCCAATATTAGTTTGTTCAACATCCAAAATTGTATATTAAATTACCATTCGTAAAACAATGCCATTAGCATGCAATAAATTTATAATTGTTTGCTAGTTACATACCCTAGTGATAGGTGTACTGCAGAAATAGGTTGGTGGGGGCCTGGTGTATCCAATCTCAACACTGTGACCCTACTATTTTATTAAAATCATAAAATAAAATTAGTTAATCTTGCATTTCAAAATTGAAATTTAATAAATTAAATTCAATGAACACATGCACTAACTTTTACCTGACTATCAATGTCATATGCCTCATGAAAAATGTCATCTGCTCTCTCCATCTCCGTAGTTGTAGATGGATCTTGCGTACCAGTCTCTTGAGGGTCGATGGGGTCATATGAACAAGTAGCTCCACAAGATTGACACACATGTGTTCGAAGGCCACCACTCGAAGACTCCCCTGGATGGCATTGTAGAATAGGGCTAGTATGATGGATGACACTCTGGGTCAAAGTGTTGATTGCTTGCAATTTCTCTACATCAGCACTTTCCTTCATGACAGAAGGCATAACAACGTGCTCACAAGGTGGCCTAGCGAGAGTTCGTCTACCTTGCCGCGTAGGATTCGGTTGTGCACCAGGTCTATCCTAAGCTAACCCCCCACCTCTCCCCTGGAAATACCTCATATCAAAATAATTTGGGATTTTGTTGAATATGAACTCACTGTATAGTTTCCTAAGGAAATATTGTGAGACCTTGCAATTGTTGCACAGTGGGTAATCGAAGACCATATACCATCTATCATAAAACTGGTCCCTAATTTGTTGATGGTGGCACTAATGGATAGGAAACCTCTTCGCATTGAGGATAAGATTTTGATTTGTGCGTGGGTCCGTGAATAATGAGAAAAATCCCATTTTGTAATTTTGAAATCCTTCACATCCTTGTATGATAGTTTATTTGCATAATAGTCCCTAGCCGTCTACCTCCTATCTTCCCATCCAGTTATTTGTTTGCTAATTGAATCTACGTTTTTTAACATATATTTCAATGAATTTGCTAGGGTCATTCTTTCTATGGTTGAACCATTTGGATCACTCAACCTATTGATCGAATCCTCAATTTGTTTTTTGTTTTTCTCAATTTCACTTATTAAATTTTGTTGAGTGTCAGGAGGGGGTTGAGTGATTGGTGGAGGAGATTGATGTTGTGGTTGATTTTGATCTTGAGGATTTGGTTGGTCTTCCTATTGAGGATTTTGAGGGTTTGCAGGTTGATTTGCATCTCCTAAAAATTCAAACAAATAGATATCAAATTCAACCTAAAACTAACAAATTCAACATAAAACTAACAAATTCAAACAAAAAACCATAGAATCCTTACCTCTCACAGCCCCTCGTCATTGTGGCGCCATCATTGTGAAGAAATAGCAATTGTTGGTGATTAAATTCTCCTCCTAGAATACGAGCATGATATTGTGGGGTTTTTGGCCACAGGTGCACCAAAAAAATAGTCAAAATGCAAATGAGAGATTTGCTTTTTTTTTTTTTGCTTTTAACAGTCAATAACGCGAGTGCGTTATTTGTTTGTAGCTATTGAGACCTAGCTTAGGCTTAACAGAGACATAACGCGAGCGTGTTATAACGCGCTCACATTATGGTTTTCAAAAAAAAAAATTGAGGGTGTCCACGGAATTGCTACCCATTTCCATGCACCTACCCAAATATTATTTTTAAATGATGTTATTTAATCCCTCAAAAGATAAAGAAAAAGTGGGTTTTTTCTAGCATTTTGATAGGTGCGAAGGAGACTCCATTGTGGGTATGATTTAATACTAGATGGGTTCTATCCAAGGGGGTTTGATCTAAGGGGGTATTATCTATCCATCTTTAATTAAAAACCTTTAGATGGAGCCTTTCAAGACTTAAATCATTAGTCTTTTCTAAAAATAGTGATTTTAGGAAAAAATCAGCATGTCCCAAAAGTGAGACACAATATTGTGATTTCACCCCCTACCAATGCTATAACAAGAGATTGAAGAAAATGGTTGAAATTGAAAATGTTAAGGTTGATGAATACATTACTAGACCCTCCAAAACTTGTGGCTATGATTTTGATGATCAGAATGATAGTACTAACAAAATTCAAACTTCAAATTAAGTTCAGATCGTTATGATGAATCGAGAATATCAAGAAGAAGGAGAGACTAGTGAAAGCACAAAAGATAGATCACAAGAGCCTAAAATTCAAGAACACTCTAAGACTCCAAGGTATGTGAGATTAAATCATTTAGAAAATTAGATTATAGGATATAAGAACAAAGGTGTCTAGACTAGGAGAAGAATTGCAGAAGAATATTGTTTGATTTCAAAGATTGAGCTAAGTAATGTCAATTAAGCTTTGCAAAGATGAACATTGGATTGAAGTAATGAAAGAAGAACTATAGAAAATTGAGAAGAATAATACATGGATTCTTGTTCCTAGACCTAAAGACAAAAATGCAATTGGAACCAAATAGGTCTTTAAAAACAAACTAAATGAACAAGGTGAAGTTATCATAAACAAAGCAAGACTAGTATGCAAAGGATACTCTCAGATGCAAGGAATTGACTTTGAAGAAAAAATTTCTCTTATTGCTAGAATTGTTGTGAGACTATTTATTGCTTATTATGCTTATAAAAACTACAAATTTTATTAGATGGATGTCAAGTCAACATTTTAAAATGGTGAATTAGAATAAGAGGTGTATATTGAAAAACTTGATAGATTTCAATTAACTGATCAAGGAGATATGGTATGTCAGTTGAAGGAAGCACTATATGGACTCAAACAAGCCCTTAGAGCTTGGTATGCTAGATTGGATAAGTATTTGTTGAAGCTTGGATTTAAAAAAGGTACTAATGATAGTAATTTTGTATTTCGAGATTGATGATGATAAATATTTGTTTGTGGAAGTCTAAATGTTGATGATATCATTTTTGGAGGAGATGATGGTTTGTGCATGAAGTTTTCTAATGAGATACATAATGAGTTTGAGATGTTAATGATTGGAGAGTTGAAATTATTTTTGGGATTGCAAATTACTTAGTTAGAGAAAGGAATCTTTATATCTTAGTCCAAGTATGTCAGAGAACTCTAAAGAAATTTGGTATGGAAGATGCAAATCTAGTCAGTAAACCCATGGTGATTGGATGTAAGTTGACACAAGATGATGATTCTCTGAAGGCAGATAATACTAGATATAGATCAATGATTTGTGGATTTATTTATTTGACTCAAACTATACTAGACATCATGAATGGTGTATGCATTGTTGCTAGATTTCAAGTTGATCCTAAGGAATCTTATGTGACTACTGTGAAGAGAAATTTTTAGATATTTGAAGGGAATAGTTGATTTTGGCCTATGGTATCTTAAAGATGATGGTATTACTTTAAGTTCCTTTACTGATGTTTATTGGGTAGGAGATGTGAATGACAGGAAAAGTACTAGTGGTGGCACATTTTTCTTGGGAAAGAAGTTGATTTCATGGTTAAGTAAAAATAAGAATGTCATTTCTTTATCTACTATAGAGGCAAAATATATTGTTGCCGCTAACAATTGTACTCAAGTACTGTAGATGAAGCAGATGCTGAAAGATATCAGAGTTGTGTATGATGAACCTATTGCTATATTTTTTTATTATTCAAGTGCTATAAAAATTTCTAAGAATATGGTGTTGCATTCAAAGACCAATCATATATCTATCAAGTACCACTTTTTGAGAGACAAAGTGAGAGATAAGGAAGTCAGATTGGAGTATGTGCCTACTAAGGAAAAATTTGAAAACATCTTTACTAAGCCTTTGCCCAAGGATAATTTTGAGTATCTTAGAGGAAATTTAAGGGTGATTACCCCTCCTAATCAAAACTAAGATGTAGTCTTTGCATCAGTTTGTGCACTTCATAGTAATATCTTGATCTAGATTGATGTTGTGGTGGTTGCTAATCAGGGGGAGTAGTCAAAGGATTTAGATATGTGGTTTAGAGCTTTTGTACCTTTGAAATTGATGTCAAAGGGGGATAAGAGTAACGTGAAAAACTTTGGGAGAGCTAAAAAGAAAGGGGGAGAAGAACAGTGTGAAATTTTTGGAAAGAACTAAGGGAGAGAAGAGCAAGGGAAGATTGGTGGTTGCGTTGATGGTATTTTTGACATCATGTGTTGCCATCAATGCCAAAGGGGGATATTTTTGGATGTTGTGGACCTTGTATTTTTGATATATGGTTTTCATTTATGTCAACACTATTAGCTAGCATTAATGTCTTTAAGACTAGATATCGAGGATATTGAGAAATTGTAATAAAATATGTTACAGATTGTCTATGAAGCAGTGAAGACCAGTGTGTTGGAAAGTTTAGTATGTTGATGATGAGAATTTTCAGATTAAACAGTTTGTATGCAAAACTATCTAGTTTCTACTCCGTAATTTTTAAAGGTGCGCATGCATAATTGAGCAAGTTATAAGTTTGTGTGTTCTAATAGTTGTTTTATTACTGTAACTAGTGTTCATAAAAGAAGATAATATGATTCTGATAATCAGAGTTGTTGTGTATGTTCCATAAGTGTTTTGGGACATTTCTATATCATGTTCTATCTATGTTGCATGTTCACATTGATCATTGTGCTCGTGTCCAAGATTTTCTTTTGCATGTCGATGGCCAACATGGTGATTGTAGTGTGTTGTGGATCTTCGAGGAAGAATATTTGAAGGCTTTTTGTGTTCAAGGACATTTTTTTGGGTCTCTACTATGTTGTGGCTGACCTTGGTTGATCCACATTGATAATGTTTTTTTTTTGGGCTAATAGTTTGCATGCATTCTATTATTTTGTTGAAATTGACATGAAGCATTGTAATTTCTTGTTGCGGATATATATAAGTGATTTTTCTTCATTTGAGATGTATGGAAATGTGAATTGTGAGTGTGTAATGTGAAAAGTGTGAGTGTTATGTGTGAATGAGGTTCAAATCATTCGAAAGAAGAGAAAAATATGAAGAAGAGTGAAGAAGTGTTCATGTGCTTAATCAGAATTGTACTCAAGCATTAGCAGATGCTACTTTCTTAGTTCAAATTCTTCAGATGTTTTTAATCTGAATATTTTATGTTAGATAGTGAGTCTTCCTTTGAGCAGTGAGCTCTAGGTAGTGTTCTTGAATGCACGTGCATTCCTTATTTATTATTCTTATACAAGTTTAGTATGGTATAACTTGTGGATTAACCTCCATCGTGGTTTTTCCCCTAATAGGGTTTCCATGCAAAAATCTTGGTTTTATGTGTGTTTTTGATGTGTTGTTGATTCACGCTTTCACTGTTGTTAATCAGATTTGAGAATAAAGGTTAATAAGATTAATAAGTTTGAAATTTTGTGACAACTAATTCAGCCCCCCACTCTCAGTTGTTTTCCCTTGTGTTTCCAATAGTTAAATCTAAGGGATTATACTTGATCTAAGCCTAGGTGTGTTAGATCTAACTAATTCTAATATCAAATAACAATGAACGATATTCAAGATAATACAAAATAGAAAATTATGCTAGAAAACCCTCAAAATAATATGTTGCATCTATATATTTGTTCTATATATATGATAAGAGAAATGTATTCTGATAAAATATATATCTATTTTTTTGTTAGTACAATTATATAATTAATACTTAATAAAATATTCAATAAATAATTATAAATAAAGTTTCCCATGTGTTGGATGGGTGTCTTAGACTAAGCCGAGATGGTTAGTGTTGACATATGGGCAACCACGATCACAATTCCTAGGCCCCTTCAAATCGAGTTTGGGCACATAACAATTTGGAGTGATTTGACACCCCTAACGCCATCACTCGTTCTTACTCATGCGAACCTTGGAGGACTGTAAATGCATAGTTAAGGGACGGGTTTTGGATAGAGCCTCTAGGCCATGGTTGACTGGCATGTCATTTTCTTCTGCCCAAACTTTGACAAGGGTTGACTGGTGTAATTTCTTCTGAAATCAATATAATCCAAGTAGCTCAATTGCCATTACGAATAAAAATATATATATAAATAAAGTATTTAGGTATGTGTAGGATCATCATGGAAAAATCAGGTCCTTAAGTGGCGATAAAAACTCAAAAAATCAGAGTTAGGCAACTTGACGTAAAAATTTGAATAAGTTGTCTATATTATTTCAAAAATATGTACGAATAGAATCTTTAGCAAATTATATGTAGTTTCTAAACTACTAGGTTTTTTTTTTTTTAACGATCTATTTGGTGAAAATTTGAAATTTCAATGCTGTAGTACTTAAATTTCAGGGAAAAAATAAGAAGTAGGTGTTTGTCTAACCACCCTAACCACAATAAAATGATAATATTTTTTTATAAGATTTTAGATATAAGTAGAGGACTCATGTCCCCATGTGATGCATATTTGTTTGTAATTTTTTTCCGTGTAAATAATTAATTATGAATTTTTTATTACAACTTTTAAAAAATATTAAAAACTTGTATGTCACACCACCTAACTTGGTCAAAACTTCATAAAATTCAATTTTTTTTAATCCTTTAGTATACAAAGCATAGAATGTGATGCATGTTTCAGATTCAAAACATTTGATACCGTTTAAAGCTATAGATGTTTTTCAATCAACCTATCAATCAAGACTTTAGTCATAATTTCAATAGAAAATGAATAATAATTATTTATTAAATTCAAAGTAAAGCATAATTTATATTGGTGGAAAGCTGAGAATCTCCTTTAATTTAACCCTTTTCGTTTCATCAATTTTGGGTAAAAAAAAGTCATCAACCACATGGGCCATTATATCACTTACATATTGCCACTTTTTGGCCCATCATGATCCTGCACATACTCATGCACACACTAGACATTGGAGTTAACACCTAACTTCAAGAAATTGTTGAAATATTTTTTTGTAATGAAATTCTTGTTATGGCAAAATCCAATTAAATTTAAAATGATAGATTTTTTTTTATAAATTGAAAAATTAAAAATTAAATCTATAGAAAATGTTATAAGTCATTAGTATAGAATGTCCTTAAATTATTTATTTTTTGTTTGGTATATTTTAAATAATGTGTTGAACACTCAAAATTGTTTATTTTGGTGGCCCAATAATGTTAAAAAAGTGGGACACCCTTGTTAGAGTCACTCAAGGACTCAAGCCTCCTAGATTGCCTATAAAAACTAAAAAATAACCTTCTACAAGAGGGAAAAGAAAGAACAAAAAATTGCAATAATGGATGCTAGATATGGCCAGTATGCAATACTTAATATTGCAGTGATATATTGTACTAACCCAACTAAACTGAATTCTCTAGGATGTATAAATGATGCCTTGCTTATAAAGGAAAATTTTGAGATAGGATTAGACGAGATCTTGACATGTGTCTTAATTCTATATAATGAGATAACTACCCCAAGAAATATTAAATGACTTGGGACACAAGCATTAAATACCAAAAGATAAGATAATATCTAGCAATAACTAATGCTTAACTAGAAAGATTCCCTCTTATGACCTAAGTGGACTTAAAATGCGTAGTGTAGAAAAATTTCCACTTTTCATTTTCACACTATGTTTGCATTCTCTTAATTATTTTACTTATTTAAGCTTCTAATTACCTAAAGTATACATTTCAAATCCTTATTATTCTTATTTTCTGAAAGGAGAACCTATATTAAACAATTTTCATCATTAATTGAAACATCTTGGATCATGTGTGTCTTGAACTTTGGGTCCTCAAGTGCCAAGGCCCATTTTAAAATATGTGTTTGGTGGTATTTTAATGATTAAAATTCAAGTTGCAAGTGTTAGATTTTAGAATTTAATTGTCAGAAAACTAGATAAACACCTATAAATACAAGGTCTTTTTATCAATTCAATTCTAAGCAACATTATCTAGCATTAAGGAAACCTTCACAAGAGAAAATATTATTTTCAAGAGAATTGAAGAGTAGCATTATCAATCATCTACAATAGAAATCAATATCATATGATCATTTCAAAGTTTGTGTGTTCATGTTCATGCTTTGGAGCTAATGATTGTGATGTAAGTTCCAAGCATTCAAGCATCAAATCAACCAATCAATCAAGCCAATTAATGCAATGATCCAAGCCTTAGAGTGAAGTGTTTTACTTCATTCATATAAGGGAAGGAATTAAGGGTTTGGTGAGTTGTAACAAGCAAGTTTTCATTTATCAATTCCTTCATTTTATCATTATTTCATTATCAAGGTTTAATTACCAAACATTGGGTTTGGCTAAAGAAAAACCCCATTCACCTAGAAATAAACAATTTTCTTCTATCTTTGTATGTGTATATTTATGGGTGAAGAAGGATTGAAGATTGATCAAAGGAGCAATTTGAAATTTTTTCAAAGTTGTCATCATTGTTTTCAAGCCATGGAAACTCAAATACTGAATTTATTTCTAACTTTTTGGTAGTGAAACCTAGGGAAAATAGAAGATCAGATCTTGCACAAGAGGACCCCAGAAGTTGGTTAAAACCCCTATAAAAAGACCCATTCACCCAAAGGAAAATGATTCCTTGAATGCACCTCAAACTAGCTTTGTTGGGCATTTTTATAGTACTTTGTACTTCCTGGATCTGCTAGTAACTTGTTATTTTAGTCTATCAATTTTCACGAATTTCTACTTTATCCATATTGTCTAATCATCCATTTAGTTTAGGCATTATAAATCATTCCAAATTTTTATCTTGGATCTTTTCTACTATCCTAAGAAACTAAGATCCAGGGTTGTATTGGCTCACCTCAAGGTTGAAAGTCAATCTTAACCTCTTTTGATCTCTTTCCTAATGAAATATTAAAGAAATGCACCTAGCTCCTATTGTTCTATGTACTTGGGACATAGGATCCATTTTTTTATGTTTCAACATGTAAATACGACCTAGATAGGTAAAACACCTATTTACACCAACACCCTCCTTAAGTATTGTAGTGTCGAAAAAAGGGTCCTTCAACTTTTTCACACTCGTTTGGGTCTTCCTTGCATATTTTGGCTTAATGTTTCGTTAATTTAGTGTTGTAATGTGGATAACACATTTTCATTAGGTCTTGGTCCCTTGTGAACTGATTCATTATAATGGTACCTTGCAAAGGTGTTGTAAAGTGTTATAACACCTTCACACTTTTCTAGAGTTTTATCAATTAACTAAGCATAATAAACATAATTTCAATCATAATTAACATTAATCCTACCTTATTTAGAGTTTTTAAAATTTTTGTAACACACTTTCACATTCCTTTAGGCTTGTCATTAATAATTGGGCTTTCCTATGCTTTAATTGGCCCTATTTTGCATCCACAAGCCTCATTTATTGCATCTTTTCGAGGATGATCCTGACACCAGCTAGTAACCAATCATAATTCAAGTGTTCCTAGCTTGTATGGCCTAAATTGAGTGTTTGGGACTCATTCACTACCTTGGGTGAATGAGTCCCACCTAGGTCTTTTTAGCCCTAATGCAGGTTTCACACATTTCTAGACACTTTTTACTTTTGATCTCATACATTATGTGTGATGGGACTCATTTTCCACCTTGGGTGAATGAGCCCCATGTGATCAAAATTCAAATTTAAATCAAATTTCTGATAGTATTTTATTCTCCTAGATCTAATGTCAACTTGTAGTGTTGTAATTTTAGGAATTATTGCATAATTGAGTATAAATGCAAGGTTCTTTCACTCATTTTCTCCTAGAAAGCAATCAAGTGATCCTTATAGAAAATTGAGTTCAAGGGTAAGTGCAAGAAGTTGGGTCCACGAAGAGGGGAAGTTTTGGCCCAAAAAAAATTTCTCACATGAAATGTGTACTCGTTTTAAAAAAACGCATATGCGTTATGGATCGGGTACCCAGTATTAAATTCATAATGCATACGCGTTACGATTCAGGTACACGAACCTAAAATGCATATGCGTTATGAAATGTGTACACGTTTCTAAAAACTATTTAATTTTTTAAATAAGCGATTGTGAAAATCATTTTCATAGTCGAGTTTAGTGGCCCAGAGGGAGAAGTTGATCACGTACGCATTTTGGAGGGCCAAATTTTTCCAAATTTTCACTGCCACCTCCTCCCATTGACCCCCTTGGCCTCAACAACCTCCAAGTTGGTTGAATTCTACAATAATTTTGCATTATATCTTGCATTTTTGTTTTCTAATTGCTATTTAGTTATTTTTGTTTAGTTTGTTTTAATTTAATATTTAATAGTTTTTAAACTGCATTTAATTAACCAAAAACATCAACGAAACAAACAACATAAAATTCTAAATCGGAAACCAAAAAAAAAACTTGAATTCGACACGTTTAATTTTGAAATTTCAAAACCCTAAACCCTAGGTTCTAAAAAACATTGGTCCTAAAATACTAATTTACCCAGTTCGTTAATCCTTGGACCTAAACCCTAGAAAACATAAACTAAAACCCTATTTGTAGGTTAAAGCTAGGGTACAATTAGGTTTTGGGATAAACTTTAATATACATTATAGATAGATTTCAAAATTACAATTAGGTTTATGATTAGGTTTACCTGTTTAATATTAAAGAATTCAATTACTTGCTTCTAGGGTTCAATTAAAGTTGGAGTTCAATTAGGGTTAAAATTCATTCTAGGGTTAGGGTTCTAAGATAAATATTCAAGTAAGGGTTGAGGTTAGGGTTATATTTCTATTAGGGTTAGGGTTAGGTTTATGAAATTATGAATTAAAATTTAAGATCAAGGTTAGGGTTGGAGTTAGAATTAGGGTTCAATTGGTGTAGGGTTCTAGGGTTGGGGTCAAAATTAAATTAAGAGTCTAGTGTTATGGTTGTAATTTTTGTGAGAGTTAAACATTCAATCAATATTTAATTATGGTTATGATTAAAAGGTTTATATGCATTTAGGGTTAGTGTTCAACTAAGGTTATGATACCTGATTTAATTACAATTAGGATTAGAGTTCAAGTTAGAATAAATTAGGGTTCAAGTTATAATTAGGGTCTATGGTTCAAATTATAATTAGCCTGTTTATGGTTCAAGTTAGAATTAGTGTGATATAAATTCTAATATAAGGCAACATATCCCTAGATGAAATCATATTTTAAAAAATTCATCTTTATCCATTAAATTTTTTATCTTAAACTTAAAAAATAAATCTATTAGCAATGTCTTCTTGAACTGAATTCTCCAATTTTGCATCTCTAACAATTGTTTTTCTAATATATTATTTAACATGCTCTTGTTCAACTTGTTCTTCTATGTTTTCTTGATTTTTTTCTTAAACATATTCAAGCTTTTTAGATCAACATATTCAATGTTCAACTTGTTCTTAAACTAGAACACAACTTAAGAGGATGCAACAAATTAATTTACAAATACATATGCACACATGCATACAATTTAAATAAATATATATTAAAAAATCCTTGAAAAAAATATATCATGTGCATATATATTGGCCCCATTACACCCTAAATCATAGAGAATTTCCCTCAATTTTTTTATGATGTTTGTAAAGGTTGTTCTATTATAGGGTTTTGTTGTCATTAAAATCCATACTCTAGTAGTTTTTTAGTTTTGAAACTATGTATTTGAGCCAATATCCCCATACTTAGGTACCTAAGGTTTTTTATGGTTTCATAAGGATTTAAAAATAATGAATACTAGTGGAACTTTTTATAATACATAGGGTTTTAATTTTCTTATTTCTTCAATTTATGTTTCTCACAATCTTAGTTTTCAAAGAGTTTATTTACAAACTTATATAACAATGGGGTCTTTAGGTGTGATCAACAAATTTTATTTTTAGTAGTGATAATTGTGAGGTATCACAAGACAATGCATTTCCCTCAAATTGTTATAACAACCATAGACTTTTAGTCATAACATATTGAATTTTTATTTCCTTCACTCTTGATTCAACATAATCTAGGTCGATTGTTACCATTTTGTCAAAGGGAGTCCTAGAACATCAACTTATAGATTTTACTTCATTATTATGACTCAAAATTTAAAAAAAATCAAGAAATTAAAATGTATAAATCTAAATTCTAGAATTGGTGAAGAATTGGGTTGCAAGTTCTTGGATTTGACCCTACCGAATTGGTAGTTTGGCTTCCTTAAATTTCTTGCATAATTACTACTTTTAATCACTAGAATTTTAATTTATTTGCATCCTCTAGTTTCATACTATACTATTTTTTAATAATTTTATTTTTAAAATAATTTATAATTCTCATGCCTTTTATGTCTCTCATATGAACAATATTTTGTGTTCTATGCTAACTCCTATTATCATTTCCCCCTTTCAAATACCATGATTCCTATGTTTAAATTTATCCTTAATATGTTTAAATGTATCCTTATAACCATTTTTTTTAATTTCTAGATCTTAATGGTTATTGTTATTCTAATATACATATATAGTTCAAAACCCCCAAACCTTGAAATAGATGTCTACAACATTATATGTATACATCATGAGTTGTATAATCCTATCTATCAACCCTAAACCATAAAACCTAGATATCTTGACTATATGTAAACTCCAAACCATACATAATCACATATCATTAATCAAGAAAACCCTAGACACTAAACCCTACATTCTAAAATATGAACACAAACCCTTACCAAAAACTCAAATTGTAAACCACAAACTTGAAATTTTCAAAACTTACAAACTTAAATTATAAACTTGAATATGTACATGCTATGGATTTTAATGAATATTATGGATTTTTTAATGTTATAAATTGAATGGTCTTCAAATGAATTGTATTTTGAATTTGTGCACGTTCAATGTGATTTTTAAATAGTTCTTTCAAATTGTGTGCATTATTTAACTAGTTTGTTAATATATATTTTTTAATTGTTTAACATGTGCAGTTGCCATTTGGTTGTACATTCACATGGATCCACTATTTAGCATAGAGGATTTTATGCCTGAACCACAAATTCTTGTAGATCCCATAGATCCAAACCTACCACCACAAGAAAACCCCATGCCCCTTGTTGATGGTGTTTTTCTGCACAGTAACAACTCAGATAGAATATGATATCCTATCTCTCTTGAAAGGTAAATATCTATGGGAAAAGAGATAACCCTAAGGTCTCTAATGCCAGGTCTTGAAAATGCAACAAAACAACTCGGTGATAAATGTTAAAATGCTGGTAATCACAAAGGAACCTTACTATGAGCAAAGACTAGACTTTGAATTTACTAGATCTAAACAATAAATTGGTACTTTGAAACTTGATTTAAACCCTGATAATAAAGAAACATCAAAAGATAAAGGTTTCAGAGATGATTTTAAGACTACTTCTAATCCTAAGATTGAAAATTCCAAAAGATGAAATGCTTAAAATGGACCGATCTCTCATAAACTACTCTCTGTTCAACCCAGATGAATCTGGAATTTCACAAAATAGTGCAATCTTCTAAGTTATTTAAATATTTTCAAATCACAAACATTCATTCAATCAATTCTATTACAATTGAGATGAACAAACCCTTATAACTGAACTAAGCACAATTTTAAGTCTAGGCTAACTTTGCAAAGCAGCTAACAATCAACTAACTACAAAAGGTATGGACTAGAGATCACTGCAAACATTACAAACATGAAACCCTAAGCATTACCGAACCATTTAACTATAAAATTATAAGCAATTTCAAAGATAGAACAAGAAGAACCATGCTAGATGAAATTCCACACGATAGATACCAAACACAATATCTCTCTTATATTAAATCATCCAAAATAGCAACAACTCTAGTTTTCTGTTACAACACTTGCTTGAGAATAAACCCTAAGTCACTCTAATATCACTTATCTATTTTCTCTCTATCTCTATCCTTTTTTCTATATATTCTCCTATCTATATATTCAAATGAGGCAACATGCCTATTTTATAGAGAATCCCTAATATAGGTCGGCCCCAAAAGATAATTTACAATAAAACATAACCTACAAGAGGTCAGCCTCAAAGATATCTAAACATAATACAAAATGTTCCATTGGCACCAATTTCATCCAAAATGGCCATTATACCCAAAAGGTCGACCCAATACATGTGAATAACAAGAAGCACAAATCTCGATGTAACCCTATATAGCTACTCCCCATCCTTGTCTTTAGCTTGATCTTCTTCACCATATACGGCCAATAGGACCCTATCTAGCTCAACAACAGGTGGCACGGGAAAAACCCTAATCTTTCTCTCAAGAGACTTGATCTCATCTCTTACCTACCTAACAATACCATCCCAATCAGCCTTATTAGTCATGTGTCTTTCCATGAATGCAATATAAGTTGCAGCATCATCTAGCTGATGCCCAATAACTGGTCCTTCACTGACTGGAGAATAAGAATCTCTCCACCACTTCTTAAGTTGTTCCAGATTGAGATGTTTTGGGGAAAACTTCTTCCTTCCAATCATGACCTCAAAGAATGAGATACACTTATCATGGATACTAGTCAAAGTGTCCTCAATCTGCCTAGCCTATTTGTGAATATTTCTTAAGGCCTTCTGCCTCATTTGTAGGATTTCAAACCATTCCCAAGGTTTAGAAACCCTTTGGAAAGGAAGAATCCCACATTTTACCAGTTTATCTTCTGTGAACCCCATGATTGTTGTGGTTTTCTACAGTAGGAGATTAGTATCCTCCTTATCTTGATCCAATACAACCTTCAACCAATCAATTGAACTCATAGCATCCCCTCCAATTGACAAAATGTCCTTAATAGCACCATCTCCTTTGGTCTAGACACTTTGCAACCAAGCAACTACAACATGTGTGGTGCCCTTCATTTTTTCAAGCTTGGGGATTGTTTCTTGAGGCAAGAAACCTGTAGTAGAGGAGGAAGAGCCAATAGCTTGCAAGGGTTTCATCAACTCTTGCAGGTACCTCTTCAATTTCTCATTCCCCCTCTCTAGCTCATGCCTCGTTTGCACAACCTTCTTCAACCTGCCCACAATCACAACACTAGAGCCTTCATATTCTTCAATATCCTGATCCATAGTAGTATGTCCCAAGTCAATAGTTTTCACATGGTAATCCTAAGCAATCACATTGTCTCTATCCTTATTTGGAGTAGGGGTAGCAATATGGGCCACCCTATTACCTGACCCATCTCTTTCAATCCAAGACATAACCCTAGCTTTCTTCTTAGATTTTCCCTTTTCCACATTAGCTATAAGGACATCCCAATTTGGAGGAGCATCTTCCACTATCACCATTTTTCTTTTCAACTTCTTATCAAACCAATCTGGAATAGTAGACTTGGCAGGCACTGTATTTTTCCCATCTTGCTCCCGTTCCTGCCGATCCTCAGCTGTGTCTTTTTCAACACTTGATACTTTAGGGGTATCCATGACTGGATTCTCCTTCTCCTGCAACTGCTCTTCCACAACAACCTGTACCGTTGAAGGGGCCCTAGTTGCTATTTCCTCCTTCTGTGGAGACTTGTTCGATTTCTCTTTCACAGGTGAATCTGCATATGCCACCAAAGGGGACTGTATTACCTTGTCAATTTCTGCCTCTGCATTATAGAGGTCTCCATCTTGAAATTCTTCCTCGCCCAAATCCTTAGGATCTTCATCCTTCCTTGGTTTCTCCTATGTGCTACCAACATTCTGAGGAATGGAGATATCCACCTGCTCAACAACAAGACACTTACCAAAACATCCTCCTTTGCTGCAATATCCCTTGGGGAAGGAGTCCTTGACCTCCTCATGTATACTTGTGTCTTTTCCCCTGAGCTTTCCATGTCTACCACTGGTGGGTCAATCTCCTTGTCAATTTTAGGAGCCTCCTCCACCTTCTCTGATAACTTTGTAATCCTCCTTCACTTTTTCAATGGAGGAAAAATTTTTGCCTCTTCCTTATTCTTTTCAACTTCTTTCCTCAAGGAATGTCTCCTCTTCTTAGCAATAGGCTTCCTCTGTTTACTTACCTCTGCAGCCTTCTCAACTTGAACATCCCTAACTTGGATTATGAAAGGAGAATCCACCTTTTCCTTGCCCTTAGGATATGGTTCAAGTGACTCTTCAAAAGCAGAGTGATACTCTAAGTCTCCCATCAGATCATAGGTACACAAAATACCCTCGCTCTCCAATTCTAGGATCTTGTGTTTCAACCACATTTTGGTGTACTCAATCACCGAGGTCATGACTTGATCCAACTCTATTTTTTCTTCCTCTAACCAATCAACTTCTCCAACCGGCTTATCTTTCACTGCCTCATAAACATGACCCTGGATTAGGTTTCCATCCTCTTCCACTTGATCAGGGATAACCCTCACATTGTACAGCCTTATCGAATCCACTGGCAGTTTGGAGAACTTCTTCTTTCTTACCTCAAACTCATCAACAAGGTTAATCCAGTAATCTTCAATACTGACCTTATGGCTATATTCCTTGCTGGCCTTCTTTTGTGCTTCACCAATGATATCAAACCTTGCTCTCCTAGAATGGAAAGAGAGACCAAAAGTACTCATCTCCTCCTCAGAAGCATGAGAAGATTGAATAGAAGGACAGACCTTGCCCATTCCTATCTTTAAGGGAAATTCATTCCCAAAACCTATCTTGTGCATTTCTCCCTTCACAACATTGTCAAAGTCACAAATCTACATAGTGACTTCCAACAATATGATATGATCAATAGGGTATCTAGGGAGTCTGTAGGGAGCAATTTGAAAACCATCAATTGTAATGTAAGAGAAATTGGGGAACTAGATCAACCATGCCCCATATCTCTTTATCAATTCCTTCGCCTTGTCAGAGATTCTCATATGCTCTACACCTTGGAGCAATCTAGTGATGTACATTGTGAAAGAATCATTGGATCTCTTGTAGCTTCCTCCAGTTAGGTGCAACTGTGGATATAATTCATATATAACATCCTGTCCAAAGGTATCCCTAGTGCTCAACCCCTTGTATGGGTAAAGTCTTGCCAATGAATACACTAGGTAGGAGGTCATAGTAAAAGTCTTGGTTTGCAAGATATTGCACAACTGCTCATGGATCACTGGACTAATAACACCTACCCAGTGATAGTCAATTCCCTGCTCCATTCTAGCAATTACATTGAACATCCAAGTCTCGAACACATCTGCACTCTTCAACCCCACTAACCTGTTGAGAAGAGTGATGACATTATAGTACTCTCTACTGAACTTGAGCCTGAATAATTGCTTAGGAAACTTGGAGAAATGGGACTTAGGCTTCTTCAACCAAGAGTTGATCACCTGCTGAGACTTAACTACATTTTCTTTCTAATACTTTTTTGCACCATCCATATCAAAATCCACCACATGTGATTTGTCAGGAATATCAAAGGTTGCAGCAATAGACACAGGGCTGAAGCTTGCCAGAACCCTTCCCTAGGGACTAATTATTCTTTGTGTCCCCCTATCATAATTCCTAACACACTCAAGCACCAATTCATAGCATTGCACCGTGGAAGGGAAACCTGCTACATGAGCCAATCCAGAGTCCACCATTCTCCTAGCCAACAAAGGCGGGCTTGGTGCTAACATCTCAGCCTTAAATTACTCATAGTTCCACATACCTACATTTGTATATGTGATTTCTGACCAAATTGAGGTGACCTTGCTCTTAGGAATTTAGCTCTTTATGTCCAATTTCACTTTTTCTGCATCTGAGATAGCAGAAGTCTCCACACCCGGATCCGTTGCCTTCCCTTTGCCTTAGCCAACAACATCATGTCCTAATCCTGCCTACAAACACATAAAGATGACCACAATAAAATCCACAAGAAACAAGAAGTACAGGGAATCAAAATCCTAAAGCTCGGGATTTAGCCCCCCTCACGGATTCCACACTGGTGAGAACTTTCGGGAAAATCCGGACCAGATGGATTCCAGCGAACCAAGCATGCAAAATCCCATAACATCATTTTAATCCATCAATTAACCAAGGAATAACATTAGAAACACTTAGCATAAGTTCATTTCATCTATCACATTTGTCAACAATCAACAAGTCTCTCGTAATCATCAAATTCAACATTTTCCCAAAAAAACTTGGAAGAATCCGCCAAAGACTGATTTTGGCAAAAACAACAACAATTATAACTAACCCGAGAAAATGGAGAAGACACAGAACATCCAGAAAAATCCAGAGGAAGCGGATTTTGGTGAGAACCGGATATAACACTACTCAACCACAAAATCAGAAAAATGAACCGACTGCGGACACCGGGAAAATCCACGGAAAGTGGAATTGCACGAGGACCTCGAAAACCCGAACCCATCTACATCTTTCTTAATTTCAACAAAATGATTCAAACGACTCCGGATCTAAGGCCTGTACTTTGACAACGACCTAACCTAGACTTCCAATAGATCAAACATGAACTTAGAAAACTCCTCACAACAATTTGAGGAGGAATGGTTAGGCCCTAGGTTAGGAACCCTAAAATATCCACCATGAAAGCACAGAGAACATTGCACGACTTTCTCACACACAAATAATTGAGAGTTTAAGACCAATGAAATAAAATTCCCAAAAGAAACAATACCAGACCAAGAATAAACATCAATGACCAACCAAGTAGACTGTTATAGCAACGAAAACCCCCAAAATGCCCAATGACAACGTGCACACCCAAGGAAGTCAGGAACCATGAAGAATCAAAAGGCAAATGAAGTGAAGAAATTCAAAATCAACAAAGTAAAAGAGCATTTCTACATACCATGAGCGTGAAAAGACTAGAACTGGTGACACCAACAGATAACCATCAAACGCAAGCAGGATACAATCCATGCACATGAAACTCAAATGCTTAGACAAAACGACCTCAAAAAATCACAATCCAGCAAGACACCAAAACCTCCAAGACTCAAGCTCAAATGATAAGAAAAATGAACAAACTCAAATGATCAATTACTTCCCAAGATCCAATATATCAAAGCCCCAAACATCCGCACAAGCACCATTAATGCAATTGACAAGACAACCACGACCACAAAATCTGGGGATTCGACAAGGTAACGGATTTTGGAGAAATTTGGATCATATGAATTTTCCTGAAAAAAGGGCCAAAAGGAAGTTAACCTCCAGACATCGAAAGAGAACTGGGAGAATCCAATCAAGGCAGATTTTCTCGAAAACAATGAAAATCTCGAAATGCAATCAGAACCCAAGATGTTCAACAAAATTCATAAGTGTGCCACCTCAACTGGCGAGATAGATATTAAAGAATGGGCCAAAAGAAAGAAAGAAACCCCCAGAAAAGAAGGGCCAAGACACCAAAGTGAAAAAAAAAAGGGTCCCTACTTTTAGTGGGGCATGTGCAAAAACTACACAACACCTCCAAACCCTCCACCTCCTAACCCCCCACCCCCTATAGTAGACTAGGATCAGTTGAGAGAGAGAATTAGGGAAAATCTTATGGTGATTCAAGAAAATATAGATCTAATAAAAAATGAGCCTAGAATCCCCCCCATCTCACACGGTTTCCATCTACGATGCAAACTATTGTCGATTATGTTTGATCTATTGATGCAGACCTAGATAGGTTCCATCAATGGAGAGAAGAGAGGAGACAATTCTATGCAGATGGATTGTATTATAAAGAGATTAATGACCTTAAAATTACCAAACAAGCCATGTGCTAGTATTTTTTAACCCCCAAACTAGCCAACCAATTCCACCCACCAAAAAATGAATTTCAATTATATGGTGTAGGCACCCCTAGATAGCTACAAATTTTTGGGATAGATGGTCGATGGTGTTTGATACTCCACCACATGGAAATTTTGAGGTGCCCGTATACTTTTTGAGAAAGTTAAGGGCAAAGCTCTAGTTGGGTTTAAAACCCAACTATTTTGATATCAGGCCATTTCAGGGAGTTGGGTGTGGCATGCCCCAACATAGATTAGGAGCACATGTTGATCCTCAATGACATGCTCCAATTTCTTCTATTGTTCCTCCTCCTTCTCTTAGTGTTCTCGTTGCATTTCAGCAGTAGACCATGCTATCGACATTAGGAGCATTGAGTTCACTTTCGGGACATCTCACTCATCAGACTTCACATGCGGCGGCTAAAGTGGTCAATTGAGAGCATGGAGGCTCGAGCAATAGGAATACTCAGGCATCCACTTTAGGTGACCCACGTGCATCTGAGACAGAGTCATTTATGGATTTACTATATTTTGAGCATCATCGTACACAGGTATATTCAACTTTTGAACTTAATTTTTTTTTTGGAATGTGCAAAATTCATGTAAATAATAACATCAAATTATATATATAATACAATATTAATTCAATAAGTGTTTGGTGTAGATGCATGATCAAACGATGCCTGAAACTCAAAATGATTGTGTCTATATGTCAAGTGTGTTAGATATGGGTTCACCTTTTGGTCAGGTACTCAAACCAATATATATTAAATTTAGTTTGTGTGGATATATATCTAATTTATTTTGAATGTGTACACATGATGTGTGATTGTTATATATTATATCTAGATGCAGGGAGGTCAAATGAGCTTGCCTAGTGCTAACCAACCACAATTTGTGGTGAGCACTCCTAAGTCATCATCAGCTCAGGTGCATTCTTTCAAAAAAATTGTTAAGTTTGAATTAAATACACATCATAGATCTAATTTAATTTTTACATTTACATACACATGCATGAATGATCTATACAAATTGTTGTACATCTATATGCAGGGATTTCATGAGATACCCATCAAAGGTGCACCTGATACATCATCAGCATTTATGCATGGGCAATCTTAGGTGTGTGATCTTGAGGTCATATCATTCGAGGTTGTAAAATTTGTACTAAATATCCTAAACATTTTTTACGGATCTTTTAAATATATATATATATATATATATATATATTTTCACATATTGATTGCTTTATATGAATATGCAGGATATAGTAGATCAGGCATTTGGATCTTCTCAAGTGATAGTTATGCTACTCGTTGAACAAAATGTGCCAGTAGATTCACATGATCATATGATAATTTATGCATGTACTAAAAATCATTTTTATTGTATTTACTAGATATTTAATTTATTTTTTATTTTTTATCCAAAATTTTACATTTTCAGGTTTAAATATGTTTAATTATATCAAAATTTATAAATAACTTTAAATCTAATTTCAAGTTTCTTGTACTCTTTTACAGCATGATGCAGGTACATCTAATCGACCTAGAACAAAGAGGAGACTTTATTTGACTGATCAGCCTGATAGTTAAATGGTTTTAAATTTTAAATAGACCAGACATAGATCTAGTTTTATTTAAACTTTTATGTGTTGAACTTGACATATACATATTTGTGTTTATTTATATCAGATGACTTTAATGTGATGATTATATATATGCAGTCAATTATGATCATGTTATGTTCATTTTGATGATTATATGCACTCATACATATGTAGATCTGGATATTTTATCTAATTTTCAAGTAATGCATGCACTATATAAATTCTTATCTCTACAATCAAATTTAATAAATATATAATTTATCACATGATTAGGTGACAAATTAAAATATTCCTCAAATAGTTTAGATTATATTCATAATAAATTAAGGGCACGTAATTTTAACTATTTTCCAATTCTAGAAAATATTTGAACAATTATATAAAATGTGGTAAATACAAGACATGAAATGTATAATCTATAAAATTGGAATGAGATATTTAAAAAGTTACTAATAATTTAATTGAAGATCATACAACTATACAACATGATGAAACATATATGTGTGCACGTGTATATCCAATTATTTAGCTTATCAACTTTTATGTGAAGACCAAAAATTGATATTTACATAATCTCTTGATAAAATAATTTTTCAGTGAAAATTGCATGGTAGATCGACTTGATGAGAACCTACAAAAATAATTAGTGTAACTAATTAGTTCTATAATTTTTTTGAGTCATTTAAGTAAATATATAGTAAAAGTTACAAAATTGGATATTATAAATTCCATACAAATTCAAATGATGTTTGCCATAGGATGGATGAAGGGGATGCATGTCATGAACCCTAGGGTATGGCTTAATGGGTCCTAAGAGGATGGCTTAAGATGAATTGTGCAAGTAACTTAGGGGATGCAAGATTGTGGATTAAGGGTACATGTAAGAGGATATGACTTAAGGGTCCTTTAAAGGGATGTCTTAAGGGGATGCAAGAGGGTGGATTAAGGGGAGTTGATAGAATGTCTTTAAGGGTGTAAGAGGGTGGATTAAGGGGATGCATGTCATGAACCCTAGGATATGGCTTAATGCATCCTAAGAGGATGGCTTAAGGGGAATTATGAGAGTGACTTAAGGGATGCAAGATTGTGGATTAAGGGTACATGTAAGAGGATATGACTTAAGGGTCCTTTAAAGGGATGTCTTAAGGATATGCAAGAGCATGGATTAAGGGGAGTTGATACAATGACTTAAAGGGTGTGAATTTTTTATTCTAAGCATCTCATGAACCCTAGAAACCCTAAATCCTAAACCATGTGACCTAAATCCTAGGAGATGAACCCTCAACCATTAATTCATATGAATTTGTTATTTTAAGCATCTCATGAACCCTAGAAACCCTAAACCCTAAACCATGTGACCTAAATCCTAGGAGATGAACCCTAAACCATTAATCCATATAGATTTTTTATTTTAAGCATCTCATGAACCCTGGAAACCCTAAACCATGTGACCTAAATCCTAGGAGATCAACCCTAAACCATTAATACATATAAATTAGTTATTCTAAGGATCTCATGAACCCTAGAAACCCTAAACCCTAAACCATGTGACCTAAATCCTAGGAGATCAACCCTAAACCCTAAACCATGTGACCTAAATCCTAGGAGATCAACCCTGAACCATCAATCCATATAAATTAGTTATTCTAAGCATCTCATGAACCCTAGAAACCCTAAAACCTAAACCATGTGAACCAAATCATAGGATATCAACCCTAAACCATTAATCCATATAAATTAGTTATTATAAGCATCTCATGAACGCTAGAAACCCTAAACCATAAACCATGTGACCTAAATCATAGGAGATCAACCCTAAATGCTTAAAACTCATATAAATTAGTTATTAGAAGCATCTCATGAACCCTAGAAACCCTAAACCATAAACTATGTGACCTAAATCCTAGGAGATCAACCCTAAAAAATTAATCCATATAAATTTGTTATTTTAAGCATCTCATGAACCCTAGAAACCATGTGACCTAAATCCTAGGAGATGAACCCTAAACCATTAATCCATATAATTTAGTTATTCTAAGCATCTCATGAACCCTAGAAACCCTAAACCCTAAACCATGTGACCTAAATTCTAGGAGATTAACCCTAAACCATTAATCCATATATATTTGTTATTTTAAGCATCTCATGAACCCAAGAAACCCTAAACCCTAAACCATGTGATCTAAATCCTAGGAGATCAACCATAACCCATTAATCCATATAAATTAGTTATTCTAAGCATCTCATGAACCCTAGAAACCCTAAACCCTAAACCATGTGACCTAAATCCTAGGAGATCAACCCTAAACCATTAATCCATATAAATTAGTTATTCTAAGCATCTCATGAACCTTAGAAACCCTAAACCCAAAACCATGTGACCTAAATCATAGGAGATGAACCCTAAACCCTTAAAAATTATATAAATTAGTTATTAGAAGCATCTCATGAACCCTAGAAACCCTAAACTCTAAACCATGTGACCTAAATCCTAGGAGATCAACCCTAAAAAATTAATCCATATAAATTTGCTATTTTAAGCATCTCGCAAACCCTAGAAACCCTAAACCCTAAACCATGTGACCTAAATCCTAGGAGATCAACCCTAAACCATTAATCCATATAAATTAGTTATTCTAAGCATCTCATGAACCCTATAAACCCTAAACCCTAAACCATGTGACCTAAATCATAGAAGATGAACCCTAAACCATTAATCCATATAAATTTGTTATTCTAAGCATCTCATGAACCCTAGAAACCCTAAACCATAAACCATGTGACCTAAATCATAGGAGATAAACCCTAAACCGTTAATCCATATAAAATAGTTATTCTAAGCATCTCATGAACCCTAGAAACCCTAAACCCTAAACCATGTGACCTAAATCATAGGAGATGAACCCTAAACCATTAATCCATATAAATTTGTTATTCTAAGCATCTCATGAACCCTAGAAACCCTAAACCATAAACCATGTGACCTAAATCATAGGAGATAAACCCTAAACTGTTAATCCATATAAAATAGTTATTCTAAGCATCTCATGAACCCTAGAAACCCTAAACCCTAAACCATGTGACCTAAATTGAATAGGAGATGAATCCTAAATCTCAGGTGCATGATCATAAGAGGCTGGCTTGAGGGGATTCAAGAGGGTGTTGAGAGAATTAGTTATAGATTAGTTATTCTAAGCATCTCATGAACCCTAGAAACGCTAAACCCTAAACTTAAGGGGATGGCTTAAGGGGTGTTGAGAGAGTGACTTAAGGGGATGCAAGAGGATGGATTAAGGATAGATATACAAGGATATGGATTAAGGGGTTCTAATAGAATTAATTAAGGGGAATTAATAAAGAGACTTAAAGGGGATGCAAGAGGATAGATTAATGGTACATAAGAGGATAGCTTTAAGGGGTTTTAAGAGAATGGCTTAAGCGGATATGAAATCAATTATAATTTTTTTATAAAATGACAATGAATTAAATTTAGTTTTATATTTATACTCTCAACTAAATGTATCTACAACTATATATAGTTACCTGTCTCTAGATTCGAATTCCATTGTAATAAGAGTGCATCTCCTCTCTTTTTTGTAAAACATCTAGTTTCAAGGGAGACCTGAAACAAAAAATTATATAAAACTTTAATTAGGAAATGAATCTAAAGACAAATATATATATGAATTAAATATATATATACAACTAGATATACTTACCAATATTTATTCACTCTGTTGTACCATTTGTATCCTCTCTCTTTTCTAATGCATCTATGATTGTCTCATGATCATCCATTGAAAGTGTCCATAAAACTTTATTAGCAAGCCTCCCTTGATATCTAACTAGTTGTATATTGGTTGCCAAAATCAAATGTGAATAATGTATAATCTTCTTGTGTCTTTCATAATCTGCAAATGCAGGAAAGCCATTCTTTCTTATCAAATATTTTTGAAGCCAAGTGCCAACAACAATGACTGAACCAGTTGGATACTCAAAGTTATTATCATCCACTCTAGGATGTACCAACTTGTGTTTTCTCTCAACACATCTAGCCAAACAGTACTCTGTCTCCTCTTCATTCCCCTCAGGTGCAACAACAACATACACATGTCCTACAAAAATAGATAAAAATTTCAATAAAGAGCACAACTTATATTTAATTCATGTATATATACATGCATGCATATAAAATTCGTCTCAATAAATAATGTAACTTCTTGTACAAGATCAAAAAAATGATCATAATCATTTGATGGAAACGCTTGATTATCTTTAATTATTGTTCCATGTTGAACATGTGTCGATGTAGGTGTTAAGGCTCTTTGTTTCCATTGTTCGACCCATTCTGTATTTTCACAAGCCTCCCAATCACCTGCAATACAAAATTGACAAAATCATGTCAACTCCCTTGTCCATATTGTCCATGTGTTTGCATTCGAGCTCTTAAATGAATGCCATTTTTTAGATCCATAAATTGTTTCGCAATCTTGTCGAGAACAAATATCATTTTCTTCAACTAACCAAAAGAAGCGGTGAATTATTGAGCTCTCACTTATTCTTCTATATAATTTGATATTGCACCAATCTACAATTGCACGTGCATCTCTAAATTTTGTAGCATCCTCAAATTTTAGTTTCTCTCTAGCAAGAGCTCTTTTCACACATGCACCTACTCCATTGTGTTCTCTCTTACCATGACCGGCTTCAACAAAAACTCCATATGTGTTGGATATTATTTTCCTTATGAACTCTACATAACCAATAAAACATCCTAGCATTTTTGAATTGACCTGTGCAATTATCTAACCATATGAGATGTTCTAGCAATTGAATTCCTCTTTCTTTTAATTTTTTGTAAAATATATTAAAACAATATTGAACAAATTCAGATGAATGTAATTGATTATCACTTATATAAAAATGGTACTCTCTCAACAAAATTCTATTATCTTCTCTACTAACATCTACATGTCTATAAACATGGACAAAAATAGCTACTTGCACTGAATTATAATACTGTGATTGAATTTCTTCTTATGGAGCAAGAGTATAATTTTTAGTAAAATCAACAACTAAAAATATAGTTCCAATTGGGAATGTGTTTTTACATAAACAAAACTGATTATCAAGCCAATGAGCATACTGAGAGTGTTGAACATATTTAGGTACAATCTTATCTTTAAATTCTTTAATAAATGCATGCACAATAAATTTTTCCATAATTAGCTCACAACGTTTTCTAGTTTTTCCATCTTTTAAAGAATACTCAACATTTTTTATTTTTTTTTACATCTACTAATTGTTGTCTAAATTCATTTAAACTACTTTCATGCATACATTCTCCTAATAATGAAAACTTAGCACATCTATCACATTCTCCAAAAATACATGATTTTAAATAAAATAAGTTTCCATTAGAGTGTTCACAAAACAAACCTGATATAAAATCCTTGATTCTTTCAGGTGGTATATTAATACCACAAATGTCCTGCATAATTTGGTTGACATGCAAAGTGCATCGTATATATTGAAAACTATCATAATAATAATGAAATTGTACATGAGTCTTACAACAACAAGAGATTTGTTGCTTATTAATTCTATCATACCAAGGTTTACACTTTTCGAATGATCTTTGACTTATTTTAATATTCAATGGTAAGATTGAAGCATCTAAAAAAAATTTATATAATTTAGTTTCACTCATATCTAAGAGATGCTTTGGATGAGGTACACAAATTTTGGAACCTGCCCATAATTTTAAGACATCTCTAATGTTAGGTGATACTCTTGTATTATCATTCCAAAATTTATCAATTAAAGATTTAATTTCATTAGTTAATTTCATGTCTGATCTTGGGAGTCTACCACTAAAACTCCAATATTGATTAATTGGATCCTTTTCAATATTTTCTCTTCTTTTAACAACTCTAATCAAAGTTTTAGGATTTAATTTTATACATTTACTAATCTTACTTAACATTCTTTTATTTGAAATTGCTTTATCAACTACAACAGTTGTTATTGCACAACGAGCCACATTTTTATCTTTAGATCTACTTTTCTTACCTATAAAATCAATAGCATTAGCAACACTAGAAATGACTTGTTCTACTAAATCATCTTTCTTTTTTGGTTTTACAAAAATACCTAATTTTTTCATCACTTTTCTCATTTTCCACATTCTCATCAATTGCACCATGAGTTGACATTGGAATCCTAATTTCTTTCTATAAAAAAACATTTTATATGTTTTATTTCCATAAGTTCTAATTTGTCTCCAAGAAACTTTACCATGAAGGTTATCTAACACATCTTTTTGAATTGTAGAAAAAACATTTTCACCTTCATCCATATAAGGGGTTTCATTTTCATTCACACAAATGGTTCCATTTTCATTTTCAAAGGTAAAAATGATTGCATTCTCATTTTCGTTAATATGAGGGATTTGATTAACATTTGCATTCTCATAAGATATATTTTCATCAATTTTTTGTTTTTGCATTCTTTGAACCCTAGAATTATTCATATCATCAATGGTGTATCCAACTTCATCTAAACAAGAAAAATAAATATTATCAAGACTTGGGTTTGAAAAAATACCTGGAGAGATTGTTTGAATAGGTGCATTTTCCATATCATTGGGAGGTGGATTTGAAGACATACCCGATTTTTTTTGCATAGGTACTATTTCCATATCATTCAAAGTTGAAGTTGAAGAAATTGTTGAGTTCATCTCCGTAATTGCATTTTCTTCTATATTCACCATCTCCACATTTGCATCATCTACATTCATTTAATCATTCATGGCTTCCTCATCAACATTTATTGAACTAGATGCTTCCAAATTTTTCATTGGATGAATTCTTTCTCTTCTATCCTTTTGTCTTTTTGCCTCCATATCTTTATTTGCTTGAATTTCTTTGGGTGTCATTGAATTTCTACACTTTTTTCTTTGTATTTTCTTTGATCCCATGGTTACCAAACCCGCTTTGATGAAAAAACAAATGATTTAGTTGTAACCAATTTTCAAATTTTCATCTCCTTCAAATATTCAAATAACACTATGTACTATGAAGATCCTTTCTTCTTTGAACTTTGAAGTACAAAAACATCATGAATACATCCAAAAACTCTCTTTTTTGAAGCTTCTTGTAAATTATTCTTCTACTTGATTCCACTTTAGAAAATTCAACTTGCACTTGAATTTTCAACCAATTTTCAATAGAATATGCCTTGCACAAGACAAATTTGCAATAAAAAAATGCAGAAAATAGAGCTTTCAGACCGTACTACAGAAAAAGAATGTTGCAGGAAAAATGTGTTGTATCAAAAAAACTAAATTAGGGAAAAATAGTTATATCAAAAATGCGTATACACTATGAAATGCATACGCATTCCGAAAATAGAACACATATGCATTTCATAATGCATAAGCATTACCTTTACCCAATGGGTAAAAACATAATACGTACGCATTATGAAACACGTACGTATTTCATTTAAATAACATGTACGTGTTTTAGTAATGCATACGCGTTATCTAAAAACTGGTTTCCCAACCCACCCGTAGCCTTGGTTTTAGGCTCAAGAAAGGCTTGGCAATCTAAGCCTTAGCCTTTGACCTGCAACTAAAAAACTAAGGTAGATTGAAGAAGAATGCTCAACTTTGACAATATGGCTAATGAATTTTTTTCTAAATCAATTTATAAAATTAAAACCCATTACAGAACACGGTGTCTAGTTTTCAAATATATAATTTTTATTAATATTGGATTATATTTTCTATTTTTTAATTAATTTCAAAGTGGACTAGTCCTTAAACTTGAAATATCAGACTTTTTTGTGTTTTAAAATTATATGACATCAATCTTCAAACAATTCTCTACACAATGAAAAAAAACGTTTCAAAAAATATTCAGTTTAGGTCAAATTAAGTTGTCCGTACACGTTGATTTTTAAAAACAGCAATTAAGGCCAATAAAAATTTAGTAAAAAAAAAATCTTCATCAATTTTCATGTTGTTAGCTCTCTTTCCCCAAAAAGGAATTAGAAAAATACTTTTATTTGGGTGAAAAATTGTTGTTCGTACACATGCATGGTATGGTAAAATAATAGGCTTTTAAAAAGTGGTTTTTATATATCCTTATCAAAATTTAATTTATATAATCTAGCTATTTGAATAATTTACATATATATATATATATATTTTTTGATGAATTTTCCAGCTATCTATATTAAAAGAGATAAAGTTACAAAATTCACAAAAAAGGGTTCGGTGGTAGGAAAGCACACCCCAAAAGTCACATGGGCCCAACCCAATAAAATCAACTAAAGTCACATGGGCCTAGCCTAGAAATAAAATAACATAAAGAAAATTATGCAGCTAACGCAGTGCCAGTAGATCTTGGGGGATCTTGGTCATCCAGATTTTTTCCCCATACATCAGCGGGGTTAGGAGTGACATCAAGAGGAGCACCCCAACCATCATCATTCTTATCTTCTTTATCTTTATCCTCGTGCCGAGGTGAGATTGCGAGAGCCAACCGCGGAAAGCTTTTACTAGTGGAGGGCCAACCAGAGCCAAAGTCAGGAGGAGCATTCGAAGGCCACCCAGAACCGCCACCACTGCTCCTCGGTGCACCACTAGAGTGTCAGCCCTGACCAAGACACGACGGAGGAGAACGAGCCCATCTAGGAGGCTGAGAATCCCTTTGAGGAGGAGGCTAAGAGCGAGCCCATGTGGAATCACTCTACTTCCGACCTCGAGAGGGCGACCGGCGGTGAGAGGAGGAGGGCAAGTTAGGAACCCGAGCCACAGTACAAGGGGCATTGCCCCAGTGGTCCAGGAGAACCTGCAGGTGAGCCACTTCCAATGCAACCTTGATGGCTTGCACTTGAATCTGTAACATAACATTAGAGCATATAACAGCTTTAGCATAAAGAGATACATTAATACCTAAATGTGAATGAGCAAAAATACAATCATTTCTGTCTCCAGATACTGAAAAAGATTTCCACTCTGAAAGTGTGCCAAATCTAGGTGAACTTAGCCGGGGTTCTAGGTGGGTCCCCCAGTAGAACCATATGCCACGAAAAGGGTTCAGGCCTAAAAGGCTGAAAGAAATCATGAATCCAAGTCTAGAATTGTTGAGCTCTGGGAAAAAACCAAAAAAGGTGCTTGAAGCTTTTAGGCTGCCCAAAAAGGTGCTTGAAGCTTTCACGCTGCCCACAAAATGGGTAGCGAGGGTTAGAGACCCCCAAATGAATCAGCCGAGAACCTACAGGCAAGCCTTGGAAAAGAATACACCAAGCAAAGTGGGTCAGGTTCAGATTAACACTTGCAGACCAAATGGCATCAAACCTCCTATGCCAAGTAAAGGCTGAGGAGTTAAGAAGCCACCTCTGGTTCAAAGAGTTGAGCATAGGAAAATGGGTTGAAAGCCACCTGTAACCGACCTGTGGCTTGTAGCTCCTTAGAGGAGTATCTGGAAACCATTTACAGTCTTTCCACCAAGGTTTGTGTCCACAAATACCAACTTTGTGAAGAATCTCTGCCAGAATGGCATTCAGTAGTCCGTCAAAAGTAGGACGATCCTGGTTTTGAAGGCTGTAATGAGCTTTAAAAGCATCCCACTACAAAATACTCATGGTAGGCCAGTGGAAGAGCTGGTGCAAAGTTTGAATGCCCTTCTTATGAAATCGGAGAGCTTTGAGCCAGGGTATCTTGGCTAGGGGTTGACCATTTTGGGCAAACAGAGGAGACCACTAGAGATTATGCTAGTTGATGGAAAGCCTATCATGAAACCTGGCCCCAGCCCAACGGAGCCAGGGCTTGACATTTTCCCAAGAACGCCAAATACTTTTAGCCACAAAGGAGCCTATAATTTGAACTGGATCCCTCATAACCAGAAGGGTTTGGAAGCCCATACCTTTCCAGGCAGGTCTGTGAACAAGAAACCCTGACTGGATACAATGTCTGAGGAGAACTTTCCAGGCTTCATCCCCAGTAAGCGCATAGATGATCCATTTGACGTAGAGGGTTGTTCCCTATTGTTGAGTGGAAAGCAAGCCGAGCCCTCCTAACTCCTTGGGAAGACAACAAAATTCCCAAGCGACTCGATGAAAGCCCTTATGGGTCTTAGAAGAGGCCCAAAGAAAATCGCAGAGCAACTTCTCAAGCTTGTTGTAAGCTACTTTAGAAGGAGCCCAATAAGAAGAATAGTAGACGTGGGTGGCAACCAAGATTTTGGAACACACCTAGAATTTTCCTGTTAGTGAGAGAGAAATGGTGATCCAATAGGCCAGCTTCTACTCAACTCTGGAGAGCACGGCTTGCCAGAGCTCCCGAGGGGAAGCCTGGAAGGCAAAAGGAATGCCCAAGAAGCAAAAGATTTCACCTTGACCAATCCACTTCTAGTTATAGGGTTGAAGCCACGTAGGAGTGGGAAGCACAGACTGTCTATAGCACAACATTTTGTGCCATTGAATAGCAAAACCAGACATAAGACAAAAGGTGTCAAGGCATTCAAGGGCAACAGCGATCGATCCTTCTTCCTCTAAAAGAGTGAGAAAGGAGTCATCAGCAAAATGTCCATTGACAAGCTGCTCTTGAGAGTCTGGGAGAGTGATTCCTTTAACACGCTGTTGGGAGATAGCATTGGCCAGGAGATATCCAAAACCCTCAGCAGCCAAAACATACAAGGCAGGGGCAAAAGGGCATCCCTGGCGAATAGAACGAAAAAGGCCAAAAGCAGAGGACTGGCGGCCATTAATGGAGATACAAGCCAAGGCATCGAAAAAAAGCATGCGAACAGATTGAAGAAAATTGGCTCCAAAACCCAATGCCTGTAGCATCGCAAGAAAGAAGGGCCATTCAATACGGTCATAAGCTTTAGCAAAATCGATTTTAATAAACACAACTTTCTGGTTTGAACGCCGGCCCCACTCCATGCCTTCCCAAACAACAATAATATTGTCAAGAATCAACCTAAATTTGATGAATCCAGTCTACTCAGGATGCATAATCTGAGGTAAGAGGTGGCGAATTTTCAGAGCCAAAGCTTTGGCAATAATTTTATAAGAAACATTAAGAAGCGTGATGGGCCGCTAGTTACAAATTTCCTCCGGATCTCCAGAGTTAGGTATGAATTTAATATTGCCTTTATTTATTAAATTTCCTAAAGAATTTTTGTGAAAGGCTTCAAGATAAACATGATGTAGGCCACTCCCAATACAGTCCCAGAGCGCTTTATAGAATTCATAGTGGAAACCATCAATCCCAGGAGCCTTTTCATCGGCCATGGAGGAAACAGCTTCCTTGAGATCATCAATTGTTAATAATTAATCACAAAAATTAATCTGGGCTAAAGAAAGTCTATGTGGCACAACAGCAAGGCAGCTCTGAAGGGCTTGCTAGCGTGTAGGCGTGGGGTCCTAAGCCATGAAAACTTGCTCATAGTGATGCACAAAAGCTTGGAGAATGTCAGGTAGCTCAGAGAGCACTTGATCACCATCTTTGATGGCTTTAATGCCTGGGGAAGAGTGCTTAGCACGAAGAGCCAAAAAAAACTCTTTGGAGGCACAGTCCCCAATTTTGAGCCAGTGGAGCCGAGCCTTGATTTGAGCGCCCCTAGCAGAATAGCTATCTGCCACTTGCTTTTGGTGTATTAATTCCGCCACCTGGACTTGATGTGACAGGGAGAAAGGACAAGCCGCTAAGGCCTCCGTAGTAGCACGTAAGTCAGCAGTGGTGGCCTCGTAAGAGCGCCGGTGGAAGATAGCAAGTTCTCACCCATAAATGCGTAGGAAGCGCCAGTACGAATAATAGCATCATTCCACCAAACAATCCAACCCATACTGCCAGATGGGCGGCACTCTGAATTCCACACTCAAAGAATGTGAGTCATGGTGGGCTTGTGACGGAGCAGAGACGTGTTCAAGAAGAATTGAGTCTTACACGTGCGAAGTTGCCAACACGTCCACTCAATGCGAAATTCAATGGGGAAGTGATCTGAAAGGGTCACATCCACTAACAGCTTTATAGGCAAGGCAGAGCTTTTGAAAGAAAAGAAGGATTGTGCCAAGATCATGGCATGATCAAGGCACTTAAAGACTCCATCAGAACCAACCCTGAAATTACACCGAGTGTGCCAGAGGGAATGAGAATGACGGTAGCCCAGATTGGGATCAAAAAGCCCCAATTTATTGTGCATGTAGAACCACGCTCCCTTTCATCTGTAACCCAACGAAAAGGCACAGTGCCATTTTTATCATACACCATTTCAACCATGTTGAAATCTCCACAGAGCAACTAGGTGGCAACTGGCAAAGAGTCGGCAAGCCAGCGCCAAAGCAAGCAGCGCTCCACAACATCATTAGAGGCATAAATATTAATAATCCCGAAGGAATGGTTCTCAATATTGAGAAGAATCTAGACAGCCCACTAAGATGGATCCACCCCATGGTCAACCACATAAGGAAGAAACCGTGGAGTCAAAAGAGTAGCAGCTCCACCACAACTAGCCTCATGCAAGGTACAAAACATAGTGTTGGCTGGCCAAATAGAGCGACAAGCCAAAGCAAGCGAAAAACCTAAAATTTTAACTTCCTGGAGACAAAGCACTTCAATCCTTGGGTAGTTCTTCAAAGTATTTCTAACAGAATACTTCTTTGAGAGGTCTGTGAGACCTCGAACATTCCATGAGAGAAAATTCATGGAAAATCTTTCATACTTGCAGAATCCTGGTCCTCTTCACCCAGGGAAGACAAGCTATTCTTCAAAAACTCTTGCAGAACTGAACCCAGTTGAATAGAGGGAGAAAATCTCCACTTTTCTGGCACATATTCACCTTCTTCTGGTGGAGGAGACCGGTTGTGAGAGCACCGTGGGGTTTCCACAGTGGCGGACAAAGCCGGTTGAGCACATAAAACTATAGCAGCCTAGAGTGCGACCTGCGGCCTGAGTTGTAAAATAGCAAAAGCCACTCCTGAGGGAGTGGCAGTCCCCTTCACTGAAGGGTTTCAAATCTGCTAGGTCAGTTCCTGGGCTTTGGGAGCCGACCCAGAACCATGTGACTTTTTTTTTTGGCTGGTAATCGTGGTCCACTTTGTGTCCGCCTTAGCTGGAGGCTCTATCTGATGAGGTTTTTCAGCACCCCGTGGTTGAGAAACAGTATGGGGAACTGACAAAGGGTAGTCCCTGATCTTGTGATTAGCTGATTGACACCGGTAGCATGTGTTGGGTAAGTTAAAATATGTGATTTTCTAGGAGTGGCGAATATCCCCAATTTGAAGGTCAACAAACTCTTTCAAATCTGGATAAATCAACTTCCACACAAACTCTCTTTTGAGGACGGGCTTGAGAGAACTTATCAGGTTCAATGCAAACAAACTTCCCCAGAGAGGAAGCAATATGGTGCAAGAAGGGCACACATGGCAAGGGCAACCCGGGAAACTCAATCCAGATCGAAACACACATTTTGGTATCCTCTGAGACAGCAAAATCCTGAGTCCAAGACTGGAAAACCAACAAGGAGGAACGGACATACCAGGGCCCATGACCCAGAATAGCTTGGACATGATTGACTTCTGCAAAGCGAAACAAGAAAAAACCCTTGGTCAAATTTTGGACCATATCAAGGCAGATCCCATGAGGGACCCAGGCCTTGTTAACCCAGTCTTTCATCACACTTTTGGGGTCCTCCCAACAAAATAACCCACAAGGGTGTGTTGTTCAAGCCATTGGCATGCAGAATCAAAATTAGGTAAAGGTAAAACTACATCAACAGGAGCGTCAGAATGCTTACCTCATGAAAGACTTTCAGAACAAATTTTTGAGGGCATTTGCTCAGTGGGGGAGCCATTAAATTGCACCGTCGAACCGCTAACACCAACAAGAATTACCGGGTTAGAGCTAGCTGAGGGCATAATAAACCCCTAAAACTATAGTAAATGCGGCCGTACTCAATGAAGGAACCAAATTCCTACACAAGAGGCGCAGTATGACGCAAGAGGGGCCATGAATGACCTCAGAAGTCTCAAAACCCTTACCAGAGCTCATGCACCGCTAAAAAACTGATCACTCCAACACCTTTTCCTCAATTTACATATTTAGATAATAGATTCAAAATTCAAAATTTCATATTACTGACTTTTTTAAAAATTCATTTGTGTAGGTGCCTCAAATTTTCAGTCCAAGTGTGACAAATTCTAAAAAACAGCAAAAACACTTCCACTTTTTGAGCTTTTTGTGGACCCAACTTCTTGCATCAACCCTTCACAAGAGTATTTGAGCAAGAGCATTCAAGGAATTTCAAGGGAAAATTATCAAGAATTCAAGAGCATCAATCATCATGTCAAATATTACATTTTTCATGTTTGTTATTGTGCTAACAATTGTGATGTAAAATTCATGATTCAATCAAGCATTAAATTCAAGATCTATCTTCTTCAAGAAAGAATCAAAAACCATGTCTATTGCAGCCATTTCAAGTATAATTGCAGCACTTTATTGCTAGGGTTTGGTGAGTTGCACCATTATCTTTTATTCATTCATCATTCTCCCTTTACATTTGCTTTCATTTCAAGGTTTAATTACCAACAAGGCAAACCCCTATTCTCTAACCCCACAACCATTTTTCCCTCTTCTTGAGTGTGATTTGTAGGTCTAGGTTGTAGATTTTTCAAGGAGCAAAGGTAAAGAAAAGCTGTCAAAGTTACCATTCAACCTTGGAGAAGACCTACATGTGTTATTTTGCACATTCCAATTCGGAAACCAATCAAAAAGAGCAAAGAAGACCGAGAGGCACATAATCCACTTCAAAATTTCTAGAAAAGTAGAAGAGGATTGATTTGCCACTATTGGCGAATCAATCCCACTGTACAGGCTTGAACAAAATATTTGCATATTTGGATACCCTTTTGGCTAAAACTTGTTCCTACACATTTTCCCCAAAACTCGATTGATTCACCCAGCTTGGCGAATGAGTCCCAATCAACATAAATAGTAGATTTTTTAGTGATCCAAATCTCCATTCTACCTTCTTCAGTTCCCAAGTGCACATATTTTAGTTTCATAGCTTCTTGTTGCATTTTACTTATCCTTCTAGGTAATTTTGCATATCTCACTATGTTTTCAAACATCTTATTTTCCATGTTTACACTTGGTGAACCCCTCATTTGACATCATTCAATTCCCTAGAACATTCCCTTTCCAAATTTCAATCTCCTTTGCATTGAAATCTCAAGGTTTTGTTCTTGACTGAAACAAGCAAGAAAATTGACCTCTTTCCTTTTAGGTCCAAAACCCTAGAAGCCTAAGAGAGAGGTCACCATTTTCCTTGTTTCAAGTATAAATTATGGAGTTGATTATTATAAAAATATGAAAATATGGGTCTTCAATACAAGGCCAAGTTAGGTACCCATCTACATATGCAACACAATCTCTCACAAATTGTGAAAAGGAGAAAACCCAATGGAAAAAAAATCCTCCCCAAAAGAGATGAAATTCAAAATAATCTCAATGATGCATGAGAAGGATAAAACCCTATACGAGGAAATTGAATCTCACATAAGAGAGAAGAAGAGAGGTCATGCAATCCCCCCAATGTTAGAATCTCAGAATTGAATGTTGGAGATGATTCAATCTATTCAAACAACATTCCTCCCCTTAAGAAGAAATAAAACTAGGATGATTTGAAGGATTTTTCACATCCCTAAAAGGAAGATGTGGAAAGAAGAATAATATGTGATGCCTCTAAACTACACTCAAGTGTCTCCATTTGGATTTCAAAAGTTGACAAACTCTAAACGGACGTTCTAGGCCACATTGCTGAAGATGTCAATACATAATATTCTAGAGATAGATGTAGAACACACCCCAAAGATAAGCATACCTCCTTTGAAGGAAAAGAAGCCTCCTCCAAATTTTGTCCAAATGTATCCACACTCATGTCAAACTACGAAGAGTGATCATGCAGATAATGAACGAAGGGTTAGAGTATTCCCTTTCAACAACTAAAGAAAGATCATCTCCATCAAAGAGATGATGTATGCAATTAATGGTGTCTCCCAAATTTTAAATGTGGGACTCAACAAACAAACCACCAATGTCTATCAAGTATGCATCCCAAGTAGATGTAGGTGGATTATTATATAGATCATGTTGCACTGAATCATAAGAGGCCAAAAGTATGCCAACATGAGCATCATCAAATGCAAAAAAAATTGAGATAAATTGCAAGGCTCGAGAAAGGGATCCGATGTGAGAACTCCCAAGTTCAAGAATCCAAATGTCTCCTCTAAATTATGAATCACACTAGAAGTGTGATAAAAAATCAAAGGAACGATGTTATCATCAAAAGAAAAATCTATAAAGGTTTACAATCGAGATGAATGATCAACCATCCTAGTAGCAAGAATATCTCTAATCTCTAAGTCTCTAATGATAATTGAATTAGGAGTGAACTCCATAGTCCTCCCATCTCCACCATATGTAATATAATATATGGAAAGAAGATTGTTTTCCAAATGAGCTGCACACAAAACATCATTGAAAGTGCCCTCCCCAAAATCAATAGACCCCTTCCCAAGAACACTCATGTATGTAATATTTTCCACCAAAATGGTAACTATAATACAAGGATCAAAAGAAGAGAATATAGACTACAAAGATATCATATGATGAGATGCTCCTAATTCTAGAATTCATCTCCCTAATCCAAGGCCTAAAAAAGCAAAAAGAGTAGTTCCCTTATCTCTTGATGTAGAAACCAAACCAACATGACCTTTTCCCTTATTAGAATATTTAGAAGAATAAGAAGAAGGTGACTCAAAATTTATAAAACTAAAATCAATCTAATTATTTTTAAGAAAATATCTCAACTCATCAATATCCTTCTTATAACAAGAATGTTTGTCATGTCCAAGCTTATTGCAATATGAACAAGTATACTACTCCTTAGATGATTTATCTATGGAAGAGGATTTATTATTTGGTTGATTTGAATGTGAATTTTAATTTGATTTCTTTTGTTTCTTATTTGTATGTTCTGATTATTTCCCCTAACTAGCCAAAAATACTTGAGATTTAGATGACCTAACGAGACCCATTGATATAATATTTTTTTTGGTCATGCATTAAAATCTCAAAAAATAATGCAAATAGAGGTTTAATATATGCAAAACCCATTTTCAACCTATGAGTATGAAATCTAGAAATAATGAAGGGGCTCTCTAGGCTAGATCTAGAACTACAGTATATATGGAGGGGCTCTCTAGGCTAGATCTAGCATTATGATGTAGTATAAACCCATCCAATATCCTACCTCCTGAGTGGTTTCCTTCAATTGGGCCTCTAATACATGTGTTGCATCCCTCTCACTATGGTACCTATCCCTCTACACTTGCAACCTACCCCTCTCCATCTCCCACATGTCCTGAGCTAGCCTCATACTAGCTAGCTACCTATCTACCTGCTTGTGTGCTCATGCCTCATCCCTATCACCTTAGAATGTCTGGAAGATGACCTCAACCTAGTCCACTAACACCTATACCATGTCATGTCATTGTGTCATTTCATCTAGTAGGCCCTACAGTCTCTCAAAATCCCTCCTTATGTCATGCACCTTTGTTGCTACTCCCTCCTCCACCATTGGTTGGGCTCCCTATAGCCTCTCCACCTCTACCTATATTGTATCTCTCTTTTCCTTTGACTTCCCCAAACTCCTCTCCCAAATCATGATCTAGGCATGAGCCCTTACCAATCTCACCATTTTATCATCCTTGGGTGGTGGTTTATACACCACCAACACCTTATCACCTAGAATGTCTTCCTCACCCTCCTGCACCCCCTCCCCTAACTCAATCTCTACCTCTTGTATCTCCTCTTCCTCGTCGATGACCACATCACCTCAATTGATCACCCTCCTAAACACTCATCAATCTGATCTCTTCTCCTCATTCTCATCCTAATCACCCACTACCTCATCCTCCTCTCCCTCTACCTCTACCTCTATCACCTGCATCGGCGACTCCACTACCCTTGCTATAAATGTCACCCTCTCTAAAAACCTTTCTCTCCACCAAGCCATGTACCTCTTTTTTACATTAGCATCATCTAATTCACCCCTCCCCAACCACCCAACCTCTACAAGTTGATCTTACATATGTGTTGCTCTAGTAGCTAGCACACTCCACCCCCAACCCCTCTCCCAACTGATCCATTGGTACCTCTTCTCTAGCTCAGGGATGTATTATAAGACATTGAACTAATGTGTGATTCTATCAAGCCTATACATCTCAATAATATAAGGATCCCACCCAATAAAGTGGAATTTAGAAAACATGCACCTTCTATATAATCAGTCCTCTACCCTTCACGATCTAAAATATAGGCCAAGTATGGCCTCCATACAATTTAATCCTCAATAAAATCATCAAGAGCACGGTGTCAAAATGAAATAGTTTGAACCTCAGTATAATGTCTCATGCGCCCACAATACTCAAATGCAATTGGGAGATCTGCTCCCCCCTCCTCAGCCCCCATTATATCTAGTCGAGTAATCTAGATATGCTACCAAGCCCACACTAGTAGTAGTGTTATGTGTGTAATACTGGTAGCTACTCTATAGAATACTACATGCATATCTCTATACAACTGTGCCAACATGCATGTCCCCCATGAATACAACCCTCTCCTCCTCTCAAATATGTGTCAAACAACCTCAATCAACTTGAGGTTGAAAAAATGACCACTCCTATCTAGGAGGAGGATCTTGCTAATCAATCCACATAGGTACGAAGGAAATAGTGGTACTATCCCAATACATGCACCTATGTCCAAGACCTTCCCCTCGTAGGAGAGTTCTGCAATCCCAAACATGACCCATAGAATCTTCTCTATCAGTTGTTTGGTCACCTTGCTCACAATATTTCCTCTAATTGGTAATAAGAGGATCCTACATGTCCTCCAAAGTCACTATCATCTCCCCTGTTAGGAGGAGGAAGGTGCAAGTCTTTGATCTCCATCGCTTGATCAATTTCATTAGCAGGGGTCAATGATCTTGAATCGCTAGGAATAAAGGCATGTGTAGAAGCCCCACCCTCTCTAGGGTGCCATAATACTCATTTATGAATCCCTCTATGGTCAATGTGGCTAAGTGACACTCCCTCATTTGTAAGCTCCCTATCTCCTACATCCATACAATGTCATCTGTCAAATATTTTACTAAACTTTGTCATTTTCTTCCTAAACCCCCTTTTTATGCATTCAACCCTATGCGAGCATAATCGCCTATCCCTCTTTCCGCATGCTCACCCTTGTGTGAGGCACATTCACCTATATTCCCCTTTATTGGATTCAACCCTCCATATGTGCATTTTCCCATGTAGCAGTGGGATCTCCATTTTCCTTAAAGGGTGATTTTGTAATCGCTCGTTCCCTCTAGGGTTTATTTCCCAATCGTCCATTCCCTCTAAGGGTGAATTCAAAATCACACATTCCCTTTAGGGGTGATTCCACAATCACCCATCCTTTTTAGGACACGATTCCATAATTTACCTTCTCATATCACCTTCACCTATTTCCTTTTCAGCTGGTTTCACAATCAACCCTCCCCTCATGCCCCCTCCCATGTAGACACATAATCACCCCTTCCTACACGTGCAATTGCTTATGGTCTATAGGGGAAAATGCACTACCCTGGATAGGTGAATTCACCTCCGCATGGGTGATCCTGTACCCATCTAACCTACCCTCCCATACAAAAATTAAAAAAAACATGAGAAAATTCAAATGATAAGGTTCAATTCTTGAGATGTACCTATTGGGGAATGGTAGCCTCCAAGTAGTACCCTTGAACCACAGCCCAGTAGTGTACAATGTCTCCACAACATGACATGTTGCTCTCAAACTCGCCCAATCACACGTGTGCACAAAATTCAAAAGTAAACATAAATTTTCTAAATTACTATTTATACATACCACTTACCCCCACATCACCCCCATTTTTCCTTTTTTTAACCTAATGTCTTCATTTGGTTGTCATTTGCACCTTTTTTGTCTATTTTCCTCCATTCAAAATCTTTTTTCACCATTTTTTTTCACCATCCTCATGGAACCTTCATATTCTTCCTATCAAGACATCACAGAAGGCCCCTTTTCCCCATCCACCCTCTCGAGGGTGGATAACCCTTCACATTTTCTTCATTTTCCTCCCCATCATTTTTCCTATCATAACGGGGCATCCTGTAGTCTTCTTCTTCCATTGAGTCCTCTATGTTTTATTTTTCTTTGAAACAAGAATATTTTAATGACATTTCAAAGAGGGGAAAAATGTAGACACCAAAATTTGGCCACTCCCATATGTTCAAATTTATCCTTATTTTCTCCTATCCCACCTACATATCAATTAAATGATCTATTATTTTTTTAATATTTAAATCATTTTCCTAACATTCCCTAGAAAGTGTTTAATTATTTAATTAAATACTTTACCCCTTTCCTCTCTAAATTAAATAAATAGATAATTTATTTAATTTAATCATTTTATTCCACATAAATTAAATCAATTTTTAATTCATTTCTCTCTCCAAATGTCACATCCTCCATAATCCCTCCTCAATTCAAATTAATCTAATTAACATGTGATTAGGATGTGCACATCACTAATAATGATTAGTTTCAATCCTCCATAATTTGCAACTTGCCTCTAATCCCATAATTAGCTTGCCTAATCATTTGCACAACCAGTAATCATGATCAATTAATTCCTAACCTAAGTCTCTTTCCAATTATGGCATGGGTACTTAAGTCAATCCTCTTAAATTATTTCTTCTTATGGAGAATCTATCCCCATCCTCTAAGGAATTTTTAATTCCTTTTTTTCTTCCTGACATGCCAACTTGGAATTTTTCATTCCACTTGTTCATTTAAAGTATCCTATGTGGAGTTTAAAAGTCAACTTTATCCTTGACACATCCTTGCAGGAATTAAAAGATAATTTTTAATTCCTCCCCCCATACCCAATGTCCTTAGAGGGGAATATTTAATTTCCCTTATTCTTCCTAATGCCCTTTTCCAAAATCTAGGGAGATTTTAGAAGATTTTTTAAATTCTTCTCTTGTTACATCCTCCCCATGATTTGGGGAGATAAGACAAGTCAAGCCTTTTCCTCTCCCAAAGGTACTTGAAATTACCTCCACAAGGGAGCCACCTCATATCCACATCATTTCCCCCCTCCACCTAGGAATACACATGTCTTCACCACATGTGTTGAGATGCCTCAAGGCATCTCAACCATTTATCTCCCAAACCTAGTTTCAATCTATCTACCCTTTGTTTCATTCTTTCTAAATGGCTAAATACATAGCCAATTTTATTCATTCACATCGCTTACATAATTGTATACTCTCACACTTAGCATTTTCAAGTGATCAAGCACTCATCACCTCCATTGTTGCATATTGAAGCTTTCACACTTGCATCCATACTCACTTGCAAGCACATCCATTGCACTCATCATGTCAACACAAACATTTTAGAATAGATTGCATGCTATCATCTTGTGAAAGGATCATACAAATCAATTCAACAAAGGGCCAACAACTCCAACTCATGAAAGGAAAAAAATTATCTTTATTTCTTGTATTGTTTAGATTTCAACTTTAAACCCAATCTCGAGGTGGTGTATTTTTTCCTTCCTTGCATTTTATTTGCACATGCATAGTTAAGTAGGAAAAATATTGCACACAAATTGAATAGTTCATTGTGTCATATCCTAAGGAAATGGAAATACCAGTAGTTTGTGGCCAATCAAAATCCACTTGGTTAAATATTCATGATTACTCATTTTTTCCCTCAAAATCAATCCATAGATGAAAACCAAATTTGGGCATGTCATGTATAGTACATAGTGTTCCAAAATACCACTGGTGGCTATAAAGAAAACAAAACATCCTTTGTGTTGTATTTTTCGACCACTTGTGATCATTACCATCCAAATGAGCTTCCAACCTTGATAAGTCAAGACAAAATGCAGATCCACCCATTTCAAACCTAGAGACAAAGACCCAAATGTTGCATCCATGTTGTTCTTACCACTATAAGTCATAGAGCTATGGTGTTGCAAAGTCTCATCAATATCCGTAGTCCCATCTTTTACCCTACAAGTCATGCTCTACACACTTGACATTTTCTTCATTCTTCTCATACAACTATATTGCTCCATCCATGAATTGAAGGAGCTTCCTAATAACACACTTGGCAAAGCTGATATAAGCCTAAGCTCTTCCTATCCATGTGAAAATTTGTGTTTCAACCAATTTGGACAAGGTCTATTTCTCTCATAATGAATACACAACTTGATATTAATTCCTTGGAGAATTAGATGCACTGGAAGTTACTTGAATTCCACGAACTAAGCTTCCACCTTTTGACTAGGAAGTTTTTTTTTTGACCCTTCAGAAGGTTATCTTCTGAGTGAGAAAAATGATAATTGATTCCCCACTCATACTACTTGTTGGTCCCATGGAGGAAACAAAAAATAAAATTGACTTATGGGGAAGAAAGTTAACTATCTTAGTAGGGGGTTGCTCTTTAGTATCTACAACTATACTCCATGTTCTTCTTACAAAGACTAAAGTAAGTGTGAAAACTAAAGGACTGTCCATATGGATTGGCATTGTCCCTTCCTCTTTAATATAATAGGTAAGCAATGGATTCATTTAAATTTAGAGGTTTTCTAATTATACAAAATACAGTGCTTCACAAGTCAAACACAATAAATATTCAAACTAGAAATGCAAAAACCAAGTATTCTAATATCTTTACAAAACAATCATGTGAAAATTTGGAGATCAAGTTCATAGATACAAAAATGTTATCAATGTTGAGACAAGGAAGACAAAAGGATATGAAACCAGTTATGATAGTCAACTTATCTGAACACTAACCATTCTTCACTCTTGCCCTTGTCCTTGTAATATCATTTCTAGGTCTTGAAGGTGAATATAGACATAGAGGGATATTTTAGGCTTTTCTTAAATTGGTCAAGGGTCCTCACTAATCTCATAGATTTTTAACAAAACTAAGAAATCTAAACTTCACACAAACTCCTTTCAAGGTTCAACAATGCATAAATCTTCATTAACACAATGCATACCTAACATTTGTAGAAGTGAACATGTGGTTCATATAATGTGGGTTTTATGTCGAGTGTTAGTTGTTGGTCTCATGCCAAATATGTTAAATGACTCCCAAAAACTTTTGCAACATGCCTTCAAAACTTTGCAATATGTCATCTTTTTAGGAAAATTTTTCCTTTTATCTTCATGCATTACTTTTACGCCATAAAGACAAAACCCTAGGAAAAAAAATTATGCTATGTGTGTGAAGTTTGACTCCCTCCAAAAAATCATAACATTTAGTCCTCTTTCTTTGTAACTTTTACTTTGGCACTGGAAACTCCCTTTTTCATATTTGGAAAAGTAACATCAATTTTTTCTCTTTCGTCTTTTGCTTCTTAAGAATACCAAAGGCTTGGGATAAAAAATAAATGATAATTTAACTTTATGAAACCCCCTCTATAGCTTTTTAGTGACTATTTTTCTCTTTGCCCCATTCCTTTCTCAACAGGTCCTCATCTTCTTCCTTTATCTATATTTTCTTATTTCTTGTTACCTTTCTTATGATTCTATACATTAGCACTTGAGGGGCATTCCCTTGCCCTTTTCATCCTTCTACATTTGTTTCCTCTCTTTATCTGGCATGCTTTCCTAATAATTTTACCTCGCTTATGTTTTTAATTGTATATTCTCTTCTCTTTTCCTCCTAGTACATCTTCCCTCTTAATCATTGCATATTTCAAAATCTATTCACTACACTTAATTATTGCAAAAGAGCTAAGTGATTGTATCGTGTATAGTATTTAGTGATTAATAAAAGATCAAATGGCTAGCATTCTTGGATAGCAAGATCTAGGAGCCATCTAGCTATCATGAGATGAAATATATAAACAAGTAAAACTCCCTACAAAAGAAGTTTTGTTTGCACAACCAACCCTTCCCTCAGAGTCAACTGGAAGATCTTCTGGTCCCGACACCTGCCCAAAAGCAAGTTTGAATGCAGAATGGAGCTTCTTATCATAAGATAATTTAACCAGTCGACTATTTTGTAATTCTAATGTTGGTCAAATTAGAAACAACAAAATAAGAAGATATTAGGTGCAGGAAGTCTCAGTGCGAAGGACAAGTAAGTTGAAAATAAGAGATCGCAGGTTCGAAACCTTCTGCCCCAGTTTGTCTTATCAAGAAAATACTGTTTGAAATGGACAATGATCTAGCCATTTGCATGTTTCTTTCTCAAGAAGTCAAAATTAATGGATGTCTTTGAAATGGCTTTTCAAATTATTTGGAAAGAAATGAATACCCATGCTAGTTGTTCTTAACTACCGTATAGCTTTTCATATGCTGTGGACCACAGCATATAAGTGGTAGATTTGGATAGTAGATTGGTTGACTGATATCAATTAAGGGTGTATATTCAGAATCATCTATCTTTGGTATTTTTTTGGATTTTATTGAGAATGGACTAAGTGAATATAATGAAAGATTGTAACTATTTTTCTATGTATCAAAAACAAAACATATAAATAGAAATAAAGATTTTGTTTAATTATCAATAATGTATTTTACATTTCAAATACATCCAATCTATCATTCAAGATCAAAGCATAACAAACAAGGAAATATCAAGATGATGAGTTGAATAAGCTATTACTAGTGTGTGTCAAAAAGGAAGGGGTCATCATCTCCACTCAATATTAGTGTTCAATCAAAAATAATTTCTCTAACATTTCGTATGTTGATTCTTTTTCAAGGGAAATAAAAGATACAATTAGAAACTATTTTGATGTATATAGGTCATCTCAGTAACAAGGGAGTTGAATTTATTTACTCTATTATATAAATGAGCATTTGTTGTTGTGAATAGAGATTTTTCCTATAGAGTTAAAAAAAAATTTGTAGTGTGAACAAAGTGTTGGTGTAAATATCATCATTGGGTAACTACTTAGGTTATCATCACTTTCTAGTTTGACTTATTCACATTTCCTTAAATTTACTTAGGCTATTCAGGAGTTTTGTTTCAGCTCATTTGTGGTTGACACAAGTGTTCTCACTTTGTGAGACACCTCTTGCATGGTACCTTGTCACTCACAAGAACACTTTTCATGTGAGTTAACAAGTGTTTCCATCATTGAATGGTTAGTCAATCATTGTATTTGAATTGACTACCTTCAACACCTTTCCTATATAAGCAAGGGTGCATTGTACATTTTACTCCTCTTTTATCAATCTCTTGATAATGTAAATTAGGCTTATTAGTGTGTAAGTGATTTTATGGAAGTTTCTAGTTTTTCTTTATGATCTTGGAAATCATAACATGGTATCAAAGCCATGCAATTAAAACCCTTCCCAAAATCTTGCATCTATCCTAGTATAGAATTTCATGTGATTTCAAAATTTTGTTTGCATCATTAAGATTGGCAATTTTATTTTTGGTTTTCTTCTAGGGATTGTTTTCTTAGTATTTTTGCATTCATTAGCAAACTCTAGCATGGTCTTTGTTTGAGTTTCATGTACCACCTCATCTTTATGTTGTATCTGGGGAGAGCATCATAACCTATGAAGAGAAATTTTGAACCTACAAGGAATCCACCATTATCTTCATTGCATTAAAGCATGCCATAAACTGCACATTTTTCACAATGATTTCATTAAGTCAAGGTATTACAAAGGTGTTGAAAATATAAAAGTGGGTATTCCATTAATAATGCATAGTAATCCGCTGGTCATAAGGCACATTTGTAGTCCATTAACATTGACTTAATCATAACACAAAACACATTATATAAATAGTCATTAGTTAGAAAATTTTCAAACATGTTCACATGTTAAGTTTACTTGGGTTTGAAGGAATATTTTTAGAAACACATTTGACTTTATCCTCTAGTTGTCACTTGACATAAGATTAAGACACTTTTCATCCTAGAGTTTGTCCTACCTCTCAAATTTTCCTATATAAGAAAGGTATCATTTGTATATTTTTTTGTATAATGCATATTCATTGATCACTACTGAATTAATATAATTTTGCATTCATCATTAAAGAAAATTTATGCCCTTAATTTTCTCTTGTAGAAGGATTTTTTGGTTTTTTGGGTGATCTTGGGAGGTTGAGACCTTGAGTGACTCTAAAATTATCATAATTATCTATCAGATCTAATATGGTATCAGAGATGTAGACCTGTAAATCACCTTCTCAAATATTAGAGTGATTGGGGCATGAGATTTTTTTAAGTTGTAAATCTTGGTGGATCTTGAAAAGTTGAGTATGCTCTTTTTTTGTATCATATGATTATCTAGAGAATCATAAAATATTTGATAGAAATACAAAAAAATTGGGGGCATTCCTCTTTGTGGCTTTGTATCATAATTTTGAGTTTGTTAAGTGTAAATTTTAGCTCATCATTGAGTTCAAGGTGTCTAACAAAGTCAAATTATCCTTTTCATTTATCCAAGTTGTACATGAAAGGCTAGATCTACAAGGGTTTAAAGTTGGGAGACAATTGTTAAATCTAAAACGTAGTTGTATTTTTAAAGAATTTTAAGTCAAATCTAACCCTGTCACATTTATAAGGCTCAAAAACCTGGAGATCAACTGTCAACTGATCAAATTTGGAGGACTTTTTCTTAGGCCATTAGAGAAAAATTATGACCCTACTTGGTCATATGAATCATAGATAATATTCCCTGTGTAGGTGGAATATTTTAATATTGTCATGGTTTATGCAATTTGACATCATATGATATGGATTGAATAAAAAATAATTTTTAATAATTTTTTTAGAAATTAAAATATTTAAAAAAACCTTGTTTGTACAATGTGTACATAGACACAGACTATGCAAATATTGTGTGGGAACCACATGGAAGTCCTAGCACTGGCATAGACCTACTAGCAAACTGATGGTCAACTTCTAGCAGATCAAACTAGTGGTAAAAACAGGTAGAATATTTTGCACAAGTATTCACCTCCAAATTTCTCACGATAGGTTAACGAATCTAGGTAAAACTATAAAATATTATATTAGCTAAACCCATTATATTTTGTTAATACAAATTATAGTCTAGCAATTCTAATTTTCTTGGTGAATGATGTTAACATGTCATTAACATGAAATCAACATATCACCTCTCCCAACCTACCCCCTCATGGTTTGTAGTTTTGATTATATAACTAAAATTTGAAGGTTTGTAACTTAGTCATCTTACTTCCTTTTGCAAGATTTTTTTTTTAGAAAATAATTTGTGTTTTTCATATTGGTGTAATTTTTTTAATTTAACATTTTTTTCATATATTGTTCATTCTCATAGGTTTTGTTGAACAATTCTTGATTTGAAAACTTTCAAGGCTCCATTTGGGCTCATATGGTAACATTTTTTATGAAGTTTTATTTTAAAAGTGCATAATTTTGTTGTGTACTTTACATTGGTGTGATCAAATTAGTCTTATTATATCAAAAATTATACTTTATTTTTATGGCTAGATTTCACATTTGAATGCACTAAGATCAAGTCTAGTTTGTGATTTTCCAAAAGTAGTATATGTAATTGTATTGTGTATAAATTTTCAACAAATTTTCTATATTATTGGAGGTGCCTCGTGATTTTATTATTTGAGGAGGTATCATTAGTTTTAATATTCATCCTTCTATCGTAATCCAAGATACGGACAATTATGAGTATTTTCCAAAATGTATCATGACACATCATAGGTGGCTTAAAATTTGTCCTTATCTTCCAAAAATCCTACCTAAATAGACCCACCTATATAAAAAAATAATTTTGAGCACTAATTGGTTTGAGAGTTGATCATAACACTATGTAGGCTTTATTAGGCATTGATTATTCCCTTGTAAACTTTGAACTAAGATTTAGGAGATTTTCAGAGACCCTCATATCTTTTTATTCCTATATGGTCCTACTATAGATTTCCTCATTCCCCTTGATGATATAAATAATATAACCTTCGGTGATAATACTTTAGAGGAGCTTAAATATATTGAAAATCTTGAATCCTTAGATGACATTGAGACTTATCTTCTTTCTTCTCCTTCTCTTATCGAGATCATACCTCCATCTACTATTTATTTTTAAGATGATTGTGTGGCTAATTTTATGGATAATTATGATTCAATATAGTAGGATATATGTTGCCTTGCATATATGACTACTTGGGAGAAATACTGGGTATACATTGTAAGTTTGCTTGTAAAGTTCCATATTTCAGAATTGGGAGACACCATTGATTGTATTCATCTTCTCTTTGATGGATTTGAATCTTCTTTATATGTTTTGAAGGAAGATTCAAACAATCTTTTCCTTTCTTTACCTACATATGCTTCTATAATGATAGTTTCTATATATATTCATGAGTCATATCTCACTCAATCATCATTCATGTTGATACCTCTTGTAGGAGTATTGGTTCTCATTGGTCTAGTTGTCTCCCCTATGGAAAGAACCATACATAAGTATTGTACCTAAATATTGCATGGTACCTAATTCATCTTATTAGTATTTTTCACCATTTGGCATTGGCTTGGATTATTTTGACAAACATTTGGAGGATACATCTTGTTTTTAGAGGGGATACTTGTGTCTTTCGATATTTTTCTACATACATCTCTACTAGATTTTGGATTATCATTTTCATCAATGTGGTCAAAAACACATAACTTGAAAGTGGCAATTTTGAACATCAACATGGAGATACATGATTAGATTTTCAAAGATTTCATGTGTCTTGATCTTTCTTCCTAGACTTATTCCTATTTGGAATGGGAAGATTTATTGCATTTTTACTTGGTTCTTTTTCTCCCCAAAGTGAGGAAATTTGTTTGTAGGCATTGGATTATCTTTTGTCTTCAAGAATTTACCATTACAAATATGTATGAAAACCTAGATTCTAATGATGAGGCTTTCAAATATTTAAATATTCAACTCGAAGGGGATCAAAACTCGAAGAGGATGGAATAACATAATTCCCATTTATAGGTAGCTTCTCAACTACAAATTGGGCACATTGCTTAAGAGGTGATTTTGATAGGAAAATTTTTGTTACATTTTCAATTCTAGTTTTCATTTGTGTTATTGAATTTTTTTTAAAAAATTGTTCCCCCTTTTTCAACATCGATGAGAAGAAGTGATCTAGTATATTTTTCTTGTTATATTTTCTTCCTTTTGAATAATGGGGGAATAATATCTTCCTGATCATTCAACCACTAGTTTCATACCTCTAAGAAGTGCTTTTTATGCCAAATAACCAAAGGCAAAGTGAGATCAAATAATTTTTGGTCAAGTAGTTGGAAATCAGTGGAGGATACACAATGAGTATTTCACTATTAATTTTATAACTGACAAGTTTTTTTCATTCTAAAGAATCAAAGACAAAGTGAGATTAGTGGTGCAGTCACTATAGGAGGGTCCTCAAAGAGAACAATCTGAACGATGCAGCAAGAGTAACACAACAAAAGCAACACAGAATATGGAGGCAAATGCAGATGAGAATTCTCTTATTATTAGAAATATTGATTACATATATTCAGCCACATTTGGGCTTACATATTCGGCACACATGCCTGATTACAATATCCTCAAAATATAGTTCTCATACATGTGAGTGGAAAACCTTACAAATCATAATCTATATACATCTTATTCTACTCAGACTTGATTCACTACCCTTCTGATGATCTATTACAAGATTTATATCATATCTGTGGGTCAAGAAATATTACAGATGACAAAATTATTATTATTAGAAATATTGATTACATATATTCGGCCACATCTGGGCTTACATATTTGGCACACATGCAACTTCCTCAAAATACAGTTCTCATACATGTGAGCGGAAAACCTTACAAATAATAATCTATATACATCTTATTCTACTCAGACTTGATTTTCTACCCTTTTGATGATCTACTACAAGATTTATATCATATCCGTGGGTCAAGAAACATTCACATCGGCCAAAGATCGCTACAATCTCCAATGAAGAAAATGTAACATGTGCAAGAACAGGTCGGCCTCAAATTTGAATTTCTTCCATGTTAGATGTGCATGATGAAGTTTGGAACTAAGTGTAAGGTTAGGGACATTCCATGAAACAAATATGAACACATTGTGAGGATCTGCAAGTCATGAGGAAGATCCAAGATCGATCCAACTAGCCATTAGGTTTTGAAGTTATTTCGGGGCCAGTTCCAAAAAATGTCATTCACTCCAAAAGTGATAACTTGCCGAAAAAAGATCCAATCGAGTTGAAAACTTGGAATAAGGAAATTGAACATGTCCAAAATGAAACCATAGGTACGCAAGATTTGGTGAGAAAGCATGATGAAATACTAGATCTACCAACTGGAACTGAACACAAACAAAACTAAATTAATTTTTTTGGTTGATGCAAGATTTCCAAGAACCAAGGATGCTCCTGCATCAAACATCTGGACTTAATGAAAAGTGAGTCCCTCACTTTTTAGGGGCCAAAGGAAAACCAAAATGGTCTACCTCAACCTGAGAAATCCAAGAAGAATCCTCCACTAGTCTACCCTTCCACTTCACAAGATAATCTTTGTACTGTCTTTCACAAGTTTTTCTTCCATCTTTGACATCCAAAATTTCTTCTATCTCCTTTGATTGTTGTTTAGGAATTTTTTCTTCCAACTTAACCTTACTATCTTCATTGAATTATGCTTGATGGTACTGATGTAGATCTACAATGTTGAATATAGGTGATATACCCATGTAATCTAGTAACTCTACTTCATATGTATTTCCTAAATCAAACTTTCTCAAAATCCTACAGGGTCCAAGCTTCCTCATCTTCAGTTTACTATATGTGCCAACTAGAAATCTTTCCTTCCTCACATATACTATCACTTCATCTCCAACTTCAAACTCCTTATAGCTCATCTTTTCATCTGCTTTCTCCTTATACTTTTGGTTCATGTTTTACAAATTCTACTTCACTTGAGTATGCATTGTCTTCATATGTTCTACAAACTCCTTTGCTTCTACACTTCTTTTATCTTCCTTATTGATGTCTCAGAACTCTAATATACCACTCATATGAACTCCAATAACAATCTCAAAAGGTGTATTTTATATACTCCTATTCACTAAATTATTATAGGAAAACTCTGCTTGTGCAAGGGCTAAATCCCAACTTCTGGTATTTTCTCCAACCAAACATCCCAATAAATTTTCCAAACTCCTATTCACTACCTCTATTTGTAAATTTTTTTGTGGGTGAAAAGTAGAACTGAATTTCAAATCTGTCTTCAACTTCTTCCAAAGTTTCCTCCAAAAGTAACCATCAAATTTTGTATCTTTGTCTGAAACAATACTCCTAGGTAGTCCATGCAATCTGACCACTTATCTGAAAAACAAGTTAGCTACATGTATTGCATTTGTTTTCTTCTTACAAAATATGAAATGTGTCATCTTAGAAAATTTGTCCACCACCACAAATACAGAATCATTACCTCTCTGTGTCTTAGGCAAACCAAGTATGAAATCCATGTTGATATCCTCCCAAGGTATTTCTAGTACTGTCAAAGGTTTATACAATCCAACATTCTGACTACTCCCTTTTACAACTTGACAAACTTTGCAACTCTGCATAAATTTCCTAACATCCTTATGAATATGTGGCCAAAAGTAATTCTCACTTACCAATGCTATTGTCATATCAATTCAAGTTTCTAACCAATCCTCCACTATGTTTCTCTTTTACCAAGCTATCCCTCATCAAAATTTGGGGCATACACAACTCATTTCCTCTAAACAACATATCCTCTTGAATGAAATAATCCAACCATTGACTTCTATCCTTCAAAACTGGTTCATTACGTGCTCTCCAAGGTTCCACAAAATTTGGGTCTCCCTCATACAAGTTCTTCAATTCATCAAAGCCTAATACTTCCAATTTCATTTGTGCTAGTAAATTCCCTCTCTTACTCAAGGCATCAACAACTCTATTTGACTTTCCACTCCTATGCTTCAAAAAAAAGTATAACTTCGTGAGAATTCCACCCATCTCAGGTGTTTCTGATTCAACTTACCCTAACTATTCAAATATTGTAAAGCCTAATGATCCATATACACACAAACTCCTTAGAAAACAAGTAATTTCTCCATTTCTTCAAAGCTTGAACTATGGCATAGAACTCCTAATCATAGAATGAATACCTTTTCCTTGCATCATTACACTTCTCATTGAAATAAGCTACTGGTCTTCCTTCTTGACTTAACACTGCTCCAATTGCATTTCCACTTGCATCGCAATCTAGTTGAAATTCCTTATCAAAGACTGGTAAAGCTAGCACAAGCTTCTTAGTCACCTTTTGTTTCAACAACTCAATAATTTTGTCTACTCTAGATGTCCATCTAAAATCCTTGTCTCCTCTCATTATCTCGGTCATAGGGCTGTAAATAGAACTAAAATTCCTAATGAAATTTCAATAGAAACTAGCCAATCCATGAAATGATCTTACCTCTCCAATTCTTTTAGGTGTATTCCATTCAACAATATCTCTTACCTTCTCAGGATCCATCTTCAATCCATGTACTGATATCACAAATCCTAGATATACCAACTCTTCCTTCATGAAACTACACTTCTTAATATTTATCAGCAAATGCTCATCTCTTAACCTTTGGAAAAAAATTCTTATGTGCAACAAATGTTCTTCTCTAGTCTTACTGAAAATCAAAATTTCATCCAAATATGCAATCACAAACTTACCCAAGAATCTCTCCAATACCTAATTCATAAAACTCATGAAAGTAATTGGTGCATTTGTCAGTCCAAAAGGCATCACCAACCACTAATACAATCGTTCATTTGTCTTGAATGTTGTTTTCCACTCATCTCCTTCTTTGATTTTGATCTGATGATATCCACTCTTCAAATATATCTTTTGAAAGTACTTAGCTCCACTCAAACAATCCATAATATCATCCATCCAAGGAAAAGTAAATCTATACTTCATTGTGATCTCATTTATGGCTCTAGAGTTTGTACACATCCTCCATCATCCATCCTTCTTAGGTGCAAGCACAACAAGTACTGCACAAGGAATCAAGCTTTCTCTAATCAAATTTTTTCTCAACAACTCTTGCAATTGTCCCCCCAAGCTTAAGGAACCCTCATCTACCCTTTGGAAATGTTGCACCCCTCTTTCTTAGGTCTACACCATTGTTTTCTATGAGAAAATAAGGTATTTCCCCTTAAACCAGCATCATTCATGAGGAAAATTTAAACTTTTTATTCTCTACTCCTAAGAACATCATAATTACATCCTACATCATCACCCCACTGATTCATAAAGAGCACAATAGGTGGGATGTCATCTAACACATTAAATTGCCCTCAAACCCTTGACTGTCCAAGAACCCGGTTTTGAGAAATTTATGAATTCCAAGCACAAAGTTTAATGAAAACCTCTTAAAATGGATCCAAATGAAAGTAGGAACATTCCTTTATGGAATAATATAAATTTCACACCATTACTAAGCCTGTACAGCCCGTACAGGGTCTGTAAACACACAAAAAGCAGTGAGATCTTCATAAAACAGTGTAAATGCAAGTTTCTTTCTTATTAAAACTCCACCAACCTCTTGAATGAGGTCGTACCATGTTTTTAAATAAAATTTTAGGCCCTTCTCCAACTAATCCACATCCATAACCAACCTATAACCACCTATTAACTACCAAGACCTTCATTTGTCTTAAAAAATCCTAACATTGACAACTTTTGCTAAATAAGAAACATTATGCAACCTTGTTATCCAAGAAACCTAAGACCACTCAAAAACCTTTATTTCATCCCTAATCCATATTCTATACTTTTTTCTTCCACTTCCATTTACAATTTGAATAATTTTCCTTCAAAGATTATATGGAAAAATTTATAATTTTTTGAAGCAAGAGTGCATACTTGCACATTTGATCACAAAACTCACAAAATATCTAAATACACGAAAGATTGATCTATTTATAACTTATTTTCAATAAAATCTATCAAAAGGTATCTAAAAACTCTTGAACTCACCCAAAGACCTTAAGAAAAACTGTCACCAAAGTAGATTTTGAAACATGGTTGTAGGTGTCCCTACACCATGGGTTTGGAATACTGCTAGGGGAAGCATGCTCAAAGGATGAATTTTGGTGAGATATTTGGAATGTTTATTTGGTTTAGTTCAATCAATAACATGTTTATTATAGTTTTTTGGATGTCTAGATAAAGTTTGGTAGTTACCTTCCATGATTTGTTGTTATTTTTCCATGTAAGTTGCAGCATTGAGTTCTTGAACTAGTGAATCATGAATGAATTGAATGGTTCTAAGTTTCTAATTAGTTTTATCATGAATGAATTGAATGGTTATAAGTTTCTAATTAATTTTATGCTATGTTACAATCAATTTTATGATGGTTAATCTATTTTTGAGTTTGACAATGAGTTGAAGCCAAGTTCTAATGTTTTGTGGAAATATGAAATAAAGTGAAATTGAAGGATTTTGATGAAAAGATGACTGAGTTTGTTGGTTTATATTCTTCAATTTAAATTAGGGTTAGAAGTACCCTTGATGATTTGTGGGTCCTGGTAGATGCTTTGCATCAGGTTTAAAATGGTAATTCACAAGTGTATATAATTATGTAATTGAAAATGTGCATTGACAACCTAAGGTTATAATGAAAAACAAACAATGATCAACATGGTATATGAAAAATAACAAAAAATAAAGCAAGCCATAATAGAATGAAAGAAAATGTGTAAAGACTTAACATACCTACAAAACTATAACTTTCAAATGGAGGAGTTCAACCCAATTATTTAGCCTTCGCTTCTTCTTTCTTCAAACTCCACAACAATTTGATTTTTTCAAAAGCTTGTTCCCCTCCAAACTTCAATTGTATATCAATTTTCAATGGAATTCAAACTTGAATTGATATTATATGTCTTTCAACATGGAAACTCTAATATTTCATGCAAAGGTGGTAGAAATATCATGGAAAAGGTGGTGGAATGTGAAAAACATGCTTGCGCACTTCACAACATCGTCAAAAAGCTACTTTTTGTTGGAGCACGTGCATAACCAGGAGAATATGCAGATTGTGGGCCTTGACATCATAGGTATATTGATTTTTTTTACCATTTTTAGTGGAATACAAAATGCACTCGCGTTATAATGCAAGCGCGTTATTTCTTGTTAAATCGGTAACATCTCTACTTCTTCAAAACACACATGCATTATATGAAATATGGTTTTTTTAATATATGTATTTTATCCCTCTTCATCTATACCCTCTATCCTCATTCTATATCTCTCCCCTATACCCTTAAAGTAGAGTAGATAGAGGTTATTGTGTGTGTGTGTGAGAGAGAGAGAGAGAGGGATAGAGGGAGAGTGTGAGAGAAAGAGAGAGTGGGAGAAAGAGAGAGTGGGAGAGAAAGAGGGAGAGGGAGGGAGAGAGGGAGGGAGAGATGGGGATTGTGGTATAAAGAGAGAGTGGGAGAGTGGGAGAAGGGGAGAGTGGGAAAAAGATAGATTGGGAGGGAGAGAGGGGGAGAGTGGGAGAGGGGGAGAAAGAGAGAGTGGAGAGGGAGAGGATGAGAGGGATAGAGAGGGAGAGGGGAGAAAGAGAGAGAGATGGAGATAGAGAGGAGGGAGGGGAAGCGGGGAGGGAGAGGGAGAGGGAGAAGGAGAGCAAAAGAAAGATGAGAGGAGGGAGAGAGGAGAGGGAGAAAGAGAGGGAGATTGGGAAAGGGAAGAGGCAGCATAGAGGAGGAGAGAGGGGAGAGGAGAAAGGGAGAGTGTGAGAGAAAGAGGGAGAGAGGGAGGGAGAGAGGGAGGGGGAAAAAGAGATAGTGAGAGAGATGGAGATAGAGAGGGAGGGAGACAGGGGGAGAGTGGGAGAGAGTGGGAGAGTGGGAGAAGGGGAGAGCGGGAGAAAGATAGAGAGGGAGGGAGAGAGGGGGAGAGTAGGAGAAAGAGAGAGTGGGAGAGAGTGGGAGAATAGGAGAGTGGGAGAAAGAGAGTGTGGGAGAGAAAAGAGGAGAGAGGAGGATAGGGAGAGGGGAAACAAAGAGATAGTGGGAGAGATGGAGATAGAGAGGGAGGGAGGAGAGGGGAGAGGGAGAGTGGGAGAGTGGAGAAGGGGAAGTGGGAGAAATATAGAGAGGGAGGGAGAGAGGGGGAGAGTAGGAGAAAGATAGAGTGGGAGAGTGGGATAAATATAGAGCGGTAGGGAGAGAGGGGGAGAGGGGGAGAGTGGGAGTGGAAGAGAAAGAGGGAGAGAGGGGAGGAGAGGGAGAGGTGGAGAAAGAGATAGTGGGAGAGAGGGATATAGAGAAGGAGGAAGAGAGGAGGAGAGTGGGAGAAAGAGAGAGTGGGAGAGAGTGGGAGAGTGTGAGTGGGAGAGAGTGGGAGAGAGTGGGAGAGTGGGAGAGTGGAAGGTCATCCTCAACCATCAACCATTAAACCCTAATCCCTCAACCCCTATACCCTCTTAATCCATCAACCCTCAACCCCTATCCCCTCTTAATCCCTCAACCCACAACCCTCAACCCTTAAAACCTAATCCCTCAACCCCTATACCCTCTTAATCCCTCAACCCTCAACCCTCAACCATTAAACCCTAATCCCTCAACCCCTATACCCTCTTAATCCC
>CM021100.1:317112259-317124789 GCA_007115665.2 Sequoiadendron giganteum | reverse complement strand
GAGGGAGAGGAGGAGAAAGAGATAGTGAGAGAGATGGAGATAGATAGGGAGGGAGAGAGGGGGAGAGTGGGAGAGAGTGGGAGAAGGGGAGAGTGGGAGGGAGAGAGGGGGAGAGTGGGAGAAAGAGAGAGTGGGAGAGAAAGAGGGAGAGAGAGAGGGAGAGAGTGGGAAAGAAAGAGGGAGAGATGAAGGGAGAGGTAGAGGGGGAGAATGGTATAGTGGGAGAGATGGAGATAGAGAGGGAGGGAGAGAGGGGGAGAGTAGGAGAAAGATAGAGTGGGAGAGTGGGATAAATATAGAGCGGTAGGGAGAGAGGGGGAGAGGGGGAGAGTGGGAGTGGAAGAGAAAGAGGGAGAGAGGGGAGGAGAGGGAGAGGTGGAGAAAGAGATAGTGGGAGAGAGGGATATAGAGAAGGAGGAAGAGAGGAGGAGAGTGGGAGAAAGAGAGAGTGGGAGAGAGTGGGAGAGTGTGAGTGGGAGAGAGTGGGAGAGAGTGGGAGAGTGGGAGAGTGGAAGGTCATCCTCAACCATCAACCATTAAACCCTAATCCCTCAACCCCTATACCCTCTTAATCCATCAACCCTCAACCCCTATCCCCTCTTAATCCCTCAACCCACAACCCTCAACCCTTAAAACCTAATCCCTCAACCCCTATACCCTCTTAATCCCTCAACCCTCAACCCTCAACCATTAAACCCTAATCCCTCAACCCCTATACCCTCTTAATCCCTCAACCCTCAATTCTCAACCCTTAAACCCTAATCCCTCAGCCCCTATACCCTCTTAATCCCTCAACCCTCAATCCTCAACCCTTAAACCCTAATCCCTCAACCCCTATACCCTCTTAATCCCTCAACCCTCAACCCTCAACCCTAAAACCCTAATCCCTCAACCCCTATACCCTCTTAATCCCTCGAAGCTGTCAGCCCTCAGCCTCAGCTGCTCCTGTCCTCTTAATCCCTCAACCTCCCTAATCCTCAACCACTATAGCCTCTTAATCCCTCAACCCTCAACCCTCAACCCTCAACCCTTTAACCCTAATCCCTCAACCCCTATATCCTCTTAATCCCTCAACCCTCATCCCTCAACCCCTATACCCTCTTAATCCCTCAACCCTCAACCCTTAAACCCTAATCCCTCAACCCCTATATCCTCTTAATCCCTGAACCCTCAACCCTTAAACCCTCATCTCTCAACCCCTATACCCTCTCAATCCCTCAACCCTCAACCTGCAACCCTTTAACCCTAATCCCTCAACCCCTATACCCTCTTAATCCCTCAACCCTCAACCCTTAAACCCTAATCCCTCAACCACTATACCCTCTCAATCCCTCAACCCTCAACCCTTAAACCCTAATCCTGCAACCCCTATACCCTCTTAATCCCTCAAACCTCAACCCTCAACCCTTAAACCCTAATCCCTCAACCCCTATATCCTCTTAATCCCTCAACCCTCGGCCCTTCAACCGTAATCCCTCAACCCCTACACCCTCTTAATCCCCCAACTCCCAACCCTCAACCCTTAAACCATAATCCCTCAAATCCTATACCCTCATAATCCCTCAAGCCTCAATCCTCAACCCTTAAACCATAATCCCTCAAAACCTATACCCTCTTAATTCCTCAACCCTCAACCCTCAACCCTCAACCCTAATCCATCAACCCCTATACCCTCTTAATCCATCAAGCCTCAATCCTCAACCCTTAAATCCTAATCCCTCAACCCCTATAGGCTCTTAATCCATCAACCCTCAACCCTTAAACCCTAATCCCTCAACTTTTATACCCTTTTAATCCCTCAACCCTCAACCCTCAACCCTCAACTCTTAAACCCTAATCCCTCAACCCATATACCCTCTTAATACCTCAACCCTCAACCCTCAAACCTTAAACTCTAATCCCTCAACCCCTATACCCTCTACCCTATAACCTTTGAATCCCTCAACCCTTAACCCTCAACCCTTAAACCCTAACCCATAAACCCTCTGCCCTCTATCATCATTCCTCTACCCTCTACCCTCAACTCTAATCCCCCAACCCTTAAACCCTTAAACAAAATTAGTAAACTCTCTACCCTAATACCTCAACCCTCTTGACCCTTAATCCCTCAACCCTTAAACCCTTAAACACTCAATGCTAAACCCTCAACCTGCAACCCTCAACCATTAAACCCTAAACTCTTAAACCATCTACCCTCTACCCTCTACCCTATACCCAATACCCAATACCCTCTACCTTAAACCCTAATCCCTCAACCCTTACACCCTTAAATCCAAGAAAAGTCTCTACCCTAATCCCTAAACCCTCAACCCTTAATCCCTCAACCCCTATAACCTCTACCCTATACATTAGACCCTCAACCCTAATCCCTTGACCATATAACCTATACCCTCAACCCTCAACTCTCAACCTTAAACCCTCAATCCTTAGCCCTCAACCCTTAAACCCTAAACCCTTAAACCCTCTACCCTCTACCCTATACATTAAACCCTTAACCCTCAATTCTCAACCCTCAATTCTTAAACCCTATACCCTAAACCCCTATACCCTCTACCCTTTACATTGGACCCTAAACCTAATCCTTCAACCATATACCCTCAAACCTATACCCTAAACCCTCTACCCTCAACCAGGTAAACTCTTAACCCTAAACCCTTAAACCTTCTACCCTATACCCTCAACCAAATACCCTCTACCATCAACCCTATTCCCTCAACCCTCAAACCTTAAACCCTAATACCCTAGAAACCATCAACCCTATAGGTCCTCCACCCTAATCCCTCAACCCTATACCCTCAACCCCTATCAATTTCTCTCTATCTATACATCTCCCTCCTACCCTCTCTAATTTTCTCTATCTACCCTATCCCTCTTTCTGCGTACCTCTTGTCCAATCAATCCCTACCACACTCTCTTGCTCCCTCTATCCATCTCTCTCTATGTCCCTTCCACTCTATTCCACTCTCTCCCACTCCCTCTCTCTCCCTCTCTTATGTCTCTCCCTCTCACCCCCTCTCTCTCTTAGTTCTCTCCCTCTAGCAACCTACCTAGGTAACTCTCTCTTTGTCTCTCTCCCCTCTCTCTATATATCCCTCCCACCCTACCTAGATAAGTCCCTCTCACTCCACCCCCCTCTTTCTGTACCTCTATTGGGTCACTCCCTCCCACACCCTCTCCCTCTCTCAGGTCTCTCACTCACACTCCCTCTCTCTCACACTCCCTCTCACTACCTATCTCTCAATTCTCTCCCTCTCACCCCCTAACACTCTCAAGTCTCTCCCTTTGGTACCCTACCTATGTAACTCTCTCTTTCTCTCTGTCTTTGTCTCTCCCCCCCCTCTCTCTCTCAATTCTCTCTCTCCCACCCACCTCTCTCTCTCCCTCCCTCTATCCCTCCCACCCTACCTAGCTAAGTCCCTCTCACTCCAACCCCTTCTCTCCCACTCCCTCTCTCTTAAACTCTCACTTCCACCCCGTCTCCATCTCTCCAGACTCTCTCTCTCTCTCTAAATTCTCCCTCCCTCTAAATACATACGTAAATACATACATACTTACATACATACAAGCATAATATATATGTACATAAAATCCTACATCCATACAAGCATGCATACATGCATGTGTAGATACAATCTTCCATACATATAGGCATACACAAAATATACATGCATTGATACATACAGGCATACGCACATACATGCATACATACATGATATACAAGCATACATGTACATACAAACATACAAATATATCAGCATGCATTCAATAGAGTGGAATTTAACATAAAGGAGGACATAACACGACTCTGTTATAATGTGCTCGTGTTATGTATTAGTTGACATGTTTCCTGCATAAGGATAAACCATGTGGAAACTGAGATATAATGTGAGCATGTTATAATGCGCTCACATTATATCTTTCTTTGGGAATTCCCAAGCCTTAGGATTGGTATTTTCCTTGGAATACCAACCCAAAGCCTTGGAGATAATTCCCAACGACCAGAGACGTGTTTTTAAAAAATCTACCATATTTCACATAATCGAGTTCGTTCTCACCATCAGGATTGCATGTGGTTCAATATCAAAAAAATTGAACACATGGGTAATGTTAGGTTCTCTCTTAGCTATCCAACGATGTAATAATTTCACTTTCTAACAATGTTAAGCCTTTCATCCATAATTTATTTTGTTTGTATGTCTTTTTTTGCCAAAAAGTAGTGTCTGGTATTTTTTTCGTTATAAATTAACCATTTATGAAATTTTCAAATAAATTACATTTTTAGAAACTAGACTCTATTCTATAAATTTGAAATTTGAAATTAAAAAAAAATCAACTAGTTTCCAAAATTTGTAGGGGTAGCACGGTCAAAATTATGTTTTTCAAGAAGTTTCCACTTCAAAAATTTGTTAAAAATCAAATATTCACTAAAAATTTATCAAAATAATAATGCATCAACTAGATACTATTAGCTAACTTCTGGTTGTTGCGATTTTAAAAATAGTAAAAAAAAAATTAATCGTACAAGGGTCGTACAAGAGTTGTTATGTTATTTTTTTTGACAAAAACAACACCAATTTGTGTACATACCTCTTTTGAACCCCTTAATCTCAACCATTTTAAAAATAAATTAGTAGTTTAGAAAGTAGACTTGGAGCACTTTGGTCCTTGTTTTTGTTCCATCTCAGAATTTTGAGTGTAACTATCCTCAATTTCATGTCCAAGGTCAATATTTCTTGATTTCAGAAAAAAGTTGTCCACTTAAGTCCCCTTTTTGGGAACCATCTTGGTGCACTTACCCTGCCCTCCACGATCTAAAATCATAGGCCAAGTTTGACCTCAATACAATTTATTCCTCAATCAAATCATCAAGAGCATAGTGCCAAAAATAAATAGTTTGAAGGGTATGTGGAGGATCATCATGGAAAAAATAGGCCCTTAAGTGGCAAAAACTTCAGAAAAATCAAAGTTAGGAAACTTGACATAAAAAATTTAATAAGTTATCTATATTATTTCAAAAATATATAAGAATAGAATTTTTAGCAAATTGAATGTAGTTTCTAAACTACTAGGTTTATTTACAAAAAAATAAAATCTATTTGGTGAAAATTTGAAATTTCAATATAGTAGTACTTAATTTTAAGGGAAGAAACAAGAAGTAGGTGTTTGTCTGACCACCCTAACCATATTAAAATGATAATATTTTTTAATAATATTTTAGATATAAGTAGAGGACTCATGTCTCGATGTGATACATATTTTTTTTGTAATTTTTTTCCAAGTAAAAAATATAATTTTTTTAATTACAACTTTTAAAAAATATAAAGACTCATATGCCTGACCACCTTAACCTAGTCAAAACTTCATGAAATTCATTTTTTTATTTTTTAATCTTATAGTATGCAAAGCATAGAATGTGATGCATGTTTTGGATTCAAAAATATGATACCATTTGAAAGCTATATATGTTTTTCAATTAGCCTAAAAATCAAGACTTTAGTCATAATTCAATAGAAAATGAATAATAATTATTTATTAAATTCAAAGTAAAGCATAATTTATATTGGTGGAAAGCTGAGAATATCCTTTAAAAACCCTTTTCAGTTCATCAATTTTGGGTAAAATAAAATTCATCAGCCACATACCCATCATATTGCCACTTTTTGGCCCATCATGATCTTGCACATACCCTGAACCCCGACATAATGTCTCATGCTGCAATACTCAAATGAAATTGGGATATTTTCTCCCCTCTTCTTAGCCCCCACTATATATGGTCAAGTAATTCATATATGCTACAAATTCCACACTAGTATCAATGTCACATGTGTAATACTTGTAGCTCCTCTATAGAAAACTACATGCATATCTCTGTACAACTGTGCCAACATGCATGTCCCCCATTAATACACCCCTCTCCTCCTCTCAACTATGTGTAAAACAACCTCAATCAACTTGAGGTTAAAACAATGACCACTCCTATCTGGGAGGAGGATCCTGATAATCAATCCACACAAGTATGAAGAAAATAGTGGCACTGTCCTAATACATGCATCTATGTCCAAGACCTTCCCCTCATAGGAGAGGTCTGCGGTCCCAAACAAGGCCCATAGACTCTACTCTATCAGTTTTTTGGTCACCTTTCTCAGAATATTTCCTCTGATTAGTAATCAAAGGATCCTCCATATTTCCTCCAAAGTCACTATCATCTCCCCTATTAGGAGGAGGAAGGTGCAAGTCTCTAATCTCCATCGCTCAATCAGTGTCGTTAATAGGGATCAATCAAATTGAATCGCTAGGAATAAAGGCATGTGTAGAAGCCCCACCCTATCTAGGGTGTCATAATCCTCATTTGTGAATCCCTCTATGGTCAATGTGGTTGAGTGACACTCCTCTGTCCATAAGCTCCCTATCCCCTACATCCATACAATGTCATCTATCAAATTTTCTTGCAAACTTTATCTTTTTCTTCCTAAACACCCACTTTTATGAATTCACCCCTATGGCATGCATAATCACCTATCCCCCTTCCCACATGCTCGCCCCTATGTGAGGCGCATTCACCCCTATCCCCCTTTATCAAATTCACCCCTCGATATGTGCATTTTCCCCTGTAGTAGTGGGTTCCTCCTTTTCCTTAAAGGTTGATTTTGCTATCGCCCATTCCCTCTAGGGGTGATTTCACAATCGCTCATTCCCTCTGGGGGTGACTTTGAAATCACTCATTCCCTTTAGGGGTGATTCCACAATCACCCATCCTTTTTACGACCTGATTCCATAATTTTCCTTCTCATAGCACCCTCACCTATTTCCTTTTGGGGTGATTTCAAAATCACCCCTCCCCTCACGTGCCCTCCTATGCAAAAACGCAATCACCCCTTCTTACATGTGCAATTGCCCATGGGCTACAGGGGTGAATGTTCCACCTTGGATAGGTGAATTCATTTCTTCATGGGTGATCACGTACCCATCTAACCTACCCTCCCATACAAAAATAAAAAAACCTTGAGTAAATTCAAATGACAAGGTTTGATTCTTGAGTTGTACCTATTGGGGAATGGTAGCCTCCTAGTAGTACTCTTGAACCACATCCCAGTAGTGTACACTATCTCCATGATATCACATATTGCTCTCAAACTCCCCCAATCACACGTGTGCACAAAATTCAAAAGTAAAAAGTAATTTTTAAATTACTATTTATAAATGCCATTTTACCCCCACTTCACCCCAATTTTTCCTTTTTCTAACCTAGTGTCTTCATTTGGCTATCATTTGCACCCTGTTTATCCATTTTCCTCCATTCAAAAGTTGTTTTTCATCATTTTTTTTCACCATCCTTATGGTACCCTCCTTTTCTTCCTATCAAGACATCGCTTAAAGCCCTTTTTCCCCATCCACCCTCTCAAGGGGGTATAACCCTTCACATTTTCTTCATTTTCCTCCCCGTCATTTTTCTTGTCAAATCAGGGCATCCCATAGTCTTCTTCTTCCATTGAGTCCTCTATATTTTTATTTTCTTTGAAACAACAATATTTTAATGACATTTTGAAGAGGGGTAAAATGTAGACACCTAAATTTGGCCACTTCCATATGGTCAAGTTTATCCTTATATTCTCCTATCCCACCTACACATTGATCAATTAAATAATTTATTATTTGATTAATATTTATCCTATTTCTCATATTCCCTAAAGTGTTCAATTATTTAATTAAATACTTTACCCCTGGGTAAGTGCACCAAGATGGTTCCCAAAAAGGGGACTTAAGTGGACGGCTTTTTCTGAAATCAGGAAATACTGACCTTGGACATGAAATTCAGGATACTTAAACTCAAAATTTTGAGATGGAACAAAAAGAAGGATTCAAGTTCTCTGAGTCTACTTTCTAAACTACTAATTTATTTTGAACATGGTTGAGATTAAGGGGTTCAAATGAGGGACGTACACAAATTGGTGTTGTTTTTGTCAGAAAAACATAGCATAGCAACTCTTGTACGACCCTCGTATGGTGAACCTTTTTTTAGTATTTTTAAAATCACAATGGTCAGAAGTTAGCTAATAGTATGTAGTTGATGCATGATTTTTCTGATAATTTTTTAATGAATATTTAATTTTTTACTAATTTTTGAAGTGGACATTTCTTGAAAAATAGAATTTTGGCCGTGCTACCACTACAAATTTTGGAAACTAATTGAATTTATTTTTATTTATTTTTTTAAATTTGTAGAATGGACTCTAGTTTCTAAAAAAATAATTTATTTGAAAAATTGACTAACGGTTAATTTATAATGAAAAAATTACCAAACACTGCTTTTTGGCAAAAAAAAGACATACAAATAAAATAAATTATGGATGAAAGGCTTATAATTTTCAGAAAGTGAAAAAAATTACATTGTTGGATAGCTAAGAGAGAAGCCAACTTACCCATGTGCTCGATTTTTTTGATATTGAACCACGTGCAAACCTGACGGTGACCACGAACTCGATTATGTGAAATATGGAAGATTTTTTATAAACACGTCTCTGGTCATTGGGAATGCCCTCCAAGCCTTTGGGTTGGTATTCCAAGGCAAATACCAAGCCTAAGGCTTGGGAATTCCCAAAGCAAGATATATCGCGCTCGCATTATAACGCGCTCGCGTTATATCTTAGTTTTGACATGTTTTGTGAATGCATTTTTTGCGTTTTGTAAATGCATTGACAAAACACGAGCACGTTATAACGCGCTCGCGTTTTGGTCCACATTGAATTTTTCTTTTCTTTTTTTCTTATCTCTTTCCTCTTATTATCTTTCAAGGAAACTATATACATGAAATAAATATTTAAGTATAAATTGACATTTATATATGGACATTTACTTTCATATACTTTAAGTTATATTTCATATATATACTTCCAAGATGTTTGAGAGTGGTTTCAAATTTTTAGGAGCTATAATGCAAATTCTAGTTTTTGGAAGATCTTTAAAATTTCAGACTTAGTCAAATTTCAGTAATCAGCATGTCAAATTTTTAGTAATCAGGAGGTCAGATTTTAGTAGTCAACAAGTTCTATCATCTTTCTCTCTCACTCTCTCCTTCTCTCTACTCCTTATCTCTCCACTCCCTCTCTCTCTCCCTTCCTCCCTCTCTCCCCTCTCTCTCTTCTAGTTTTTGGAAGATCTCACAAATTTCAAACTTAGTCAAATTTCAATAATCAGGAGGTCAAATTTCAATAATCATAAAATTGTATTATTTCTCTCTCTATCTCACTCATTTTTATCCCTTACACTCTAGACCTCTCTCTCCCTTGATCTCAAGAAATCTCTCTTTCTGTCTCTCTCCTTTTCCCTCTAATTCTCTCTACCTCACTTATCTCTCCCTCTCTCCCACCTTCCCTCTCTACTTGTCTCTATCTCCCTCCCCCCCTCTCTCTCTCTACCTACCTACCTCTCCCTCCATCACGCCCTGCCACTCTCTCTATTTCTCTCTAGCTAACCTCCCTCTCTCTCCCTCCATACTTCTCTCTCCCTCTCTTCTTACCTATCTACTCTTTATCTCCCATCTCTCTTTACCTACCTCTACATCCATCAAACCTTACCACTCTCTCTACACCTCTCTCCCTCCCTCCCTCATTCCCTCTCTACTTCTCTCTATCTCACCTCTCTCTCTACCTCTCCTTCCATCTCTACTTATCTTTATCTCCTCTCTCCCTCTCTCTACCTACCTCTCCTTGAAACACTCTTTATTTCTCTCTATCTCACCTCTCTCTCCCTCACTAGAACTCTCTCCCTCTCTCCCTCCCTCTCTACATATATATCCCCTCTCCCTCTCTATCTATCTCTCCATCCATCACAACCTACCACTCTCTCTCCATTACTCTCTATCTAACCTCCCACTCTCTCCATCCATACCTCTCCCTCTCCTTCCCTCTCTACTCTCTACCTCCCTAATCGTTCTCTACCTACTTCTCCATCCATCACTCCCTAACATTCTCTCTACACCTCTCTATATTGCTTCTCTCCCTCCCTCCCTCATTCCCTCTCTACTCTCTCTCTACCTCTCCTTCCCTCTCTAATTATCTTTATCTCCCCTATATCTCTCTCTCTCTCACTAGATGTCTCCCTCCCTACCTTTTCCCCTATCTACTCTCTATATCTCCTCTCCCTCCCTCTACCTCTCTCTCTCTCACTCTCTCACTCTCTCTCACTCCTCCCTTACCTTCTTTCTCTCTCCCACTCTCCTCTTTATCTCACCACTGTCTTTCCCTCTTTGTAACTATCCACTTCTCTATATGTAACCATTCTCTCTCTACATATCTTTATCTCACCTATCCCTCTACCTCTCCCTTCCTCCCCTCTCTCACCCACCCTCCCTCCTTCCCTCTATCTCTATCTCTCTCTACTTCTCTCTACCCCACCTATCCCTCTCTAGCTGCATATCCCTCCATCACTCCCTACCACACTCTCTCTATTTCTCTCTCTCACCTCTCTCTCACCTCCCTCTCTCCCCCTCCATACCTCTCCCTCTACTTCCCTTTCTACTCTCTATCTCCCTAATACCTCTATACCTACCTATCCATCCATCACTCCCCACCACTCTCTCTATACCTCTCTATATCGATTCTCTCCCTCTCTTATTCTCTCTCTACTTCTCTCTACCTCTTTGACTTTCTCTAATTATCTTTATCTCCCCTAGCCCTCTCTCTCTCACTAGATATATCTCTCCCTACCTTTTCCCCTATCCACTCTCTATCTCTCCTCTCCCTCCCTCTACCTCTCTCTCTCACTCTCTCTCACTCCTCCCTCACCCTCTTTCTCTCTCACTCTCTCCTCTCTATCTCACCATTCTCTCTTTCCCTCTCTATAACTCTCTCCTCTATATGTCACCATTCTCTCTCTACTTATCTTTATCTTGCATATCCCTCTTTACCTCTCCCTTCCTCCCCTCTCTCGCCCACCCTCCCTCCTTCCCTCTATCTCTATCTCTCTCTACTCTCTATCTCATCTATCCCTCTCCACCTGCATATCCCTCTATCACTCCCTACCAAACTCTCATTATTTCTCTCTATCTCACCTCTCTCTCACCTCCCTCTCTCTCCCTCCATACCTCTCCCTCCATCTATACTTCCTTATCTACTCTTTATCTCTCATGTATCTCTACCTCTCCTTCCCTCTCTACTTATCTTTATCTCCTCTTTCCCTCCCAACCTCTCTCTCTCTCTCCCCAATCCCTCCCTCCCCTTATGAGGGTTGAGAGTGTAAGGTTTAGTGTTTAAGGTATAGGGTTGAGGTTATAGGGTTAATTTTATAGGGAATAAGATTTAGGTTTTAGGATATTAGGTATAAAGCTGAGGGTATATGGTATAGGGATAATGGATGAGGGTTTAGGGTTTAAGGTATAGGGTTGAGGGTTGAGGGATAGTGTTTAGGGTTGAGGGTATAAGGTTAAGTGTATAGGGTATATGGATTATGGTTTAGGATATTGGGTATATAGTTGAGGGTATTGGGTTGAGGATATTAGGTTTAGGGTTGATGGTTTAGGTTTTAGGATTTATGTACAAGTTTAAGGGTTAAGGGTTGAGGTATAATGTTCAGGGTTAAGGGTATTAGGTTAAGTGTATAGGGTATAGGGATTAGGGTTTAGGTTGTAGGGTTAAGGGTATAAGGTATAGGGTTAAGACATGAGATTGTAGCATTTTCTTTTTAATTATAGGGTTGAGGGATAATGTTTATGGTTTATGGTATAAGGTTCAGGAGGTAGGGTAAAGAGATGAGGCTTGAGGGTTGAGGGATAGTGTTCAAGGTTTAGGGTATAGGGCTAAGTGTATAGGGTATAGGGATTAGGGTTTAGAATAATGGGTATAGGGTTGAGGGTATTGGGTTTTAGATTGAGGTTTAGTGTTTAGTGTACAAGGTTGAATGTAGCGTTGAGGGTTTAAGTATAGGGTTGGGGGATGATGTTCAAGGCTTAGGTTATAAGGTTGAGTGTATAGGGTATAAGGATGAGGGTTCAACGTGTAGGGTTGAGGTATAGTGTTCAAGGTTGGGGGTGTAGGCTTAATTGTATAGAGTATAGGGATTAGGGATTAGAATATTCGGTATAGGGTTGAGGGTATTGGGTTTAGGGTTGAGGGTTTAAGGTTTAGGGTACAAGGTTTAATGTAGGATTTAGTGTTTAATTATAGGGTTCAACGTTCAGGGATAATGTTTGGGGTTTAGGGTATAGGGCATAGGGATGAGGATTGAGAGTGTAGGGTTTATGGTTTAAGGTATAGGGTTGAAGGTATAAGGTTAAGTTTATAGGGTATAGGGATTAGGGTTTAGGATATTAGGTATAGAGTTGATGGCATTGGGTTGAAGGTTTAAGGTTAATTTTATAGGGTATAGGGATTAGAGTTTATGGGAGAGAGAGAGAGACCTGAGAGAGGGTGAAATTGGCAACCTAACTTGCCCTGTTTGAAAAAATGGGGTCTCTCGGTGATTTACATCATCGAGAGACCCCATTTCTTGGACCCATTTTTTCAAACAGGCCACTACATTTCCAATTTCACTAA
>CM021100.1:317097280-317112239 GCA_007115665.2 Sequoiadendron giganteum | reverse complement strand
CTAACTTGTCTTGTTTAAAAAATGGGTCCAAAAAATGGGGTCTCCCCGTGATTAGAATCATCGGGAGACCCCATTTCTAAGACCCATTTTTTCAAATAGGCCACTACATTGCCAATTTCACTGAATTAGCAAGCTGATTGGCCTAGTAGCTTAGCAATTCAGTGAAATTGGTAACCTAACTTGCCTATTTGAAGAAATGGGCCCAAGAAATGGGGTCTCCAATGATTTACATCACCAAGAGATCCCATTTCTTGGACCAATTTTTTCAAACAAGCCACTACATTTCTAATTTCACTAAATTGGCAAGTTAGTGGGCCCACTAGCTTTCCAATTTGGTGAAATTGGCAAACTAACTTGTCCTGTTTGAAAAAATGGGTCCAAGAAATGGGGTATGTCAGTGATTTACATCATTGGGAGACCCCATCTCTTGGACCCATTTTTTCAAACAAACCACTACATTGCCAATTTCACTGAATTGGCAAGCTAGTGGGCCCACTAGCTTGGCAATTCGGTGAAATTGCCAACCTAACTTGCCTGTTTGAATAAATGGGTCCAAGAAATGGGGTCTCTCGATGATGTAAATCACCGAGAGACCCCATTTCTTGGACCCATTTTTTCAAACAGGCCACTACATTGCCAATTTCACTAAATTGGCAAGCTAGTGCGCCCACTAGCTTGCAAATTTGGTGAAATTGGCAACCTAACTTGTCTTTTTTGAAAAAATGGGTCCAAGAAATGGGGTCTCTCGATGATCTACATGATCGGGAGACCCAATTTCTTGGACCCATTTTTTCAAACAGGCCACTACATTGCCAATTTCACTGAATTGGCAAGCCAGTGGGCCCACTAGCTTGGCAATTCAATGAAATTGACAACCTAACTTGCCTATCTGAAGAAATGGGGTCTCTCGGTGATTTACATCACTGAGAGCCCCCATTTCTTGGACCCATTTTTTCAAGCAGGCCACTACATTTCCAATTTCATTGAATTGGCAAGCTAGTTGGCCCACTAGCTTGCCAATTTGGTGAAATTGACAACCTAACTTGTCCTATTTGAAAAAATGGGGTCTCGGTGATTTAGTGATGTAAATCACCAGAGACCCCATTTCTTGGACCCATCTTTTCAAACAAACCACTACATTGCTAATTTCACTTAATTGGAAAGCTAGTGGGCCCACTAGCTTGGCAATTCGATGAAATTAGCAAACCTAACTTGCTTATTTGAAAAAATAGGTCCAAGAAATGGTGTCTCTTGGTGATTTAAATCACTGAGAGACCCCATTGCTTGGACCTATTTTTTTCAAATAGGCCACTATGTTCCCAATTTCATTGAATTCGAAAGCTAGGGTAGAGGGTTTAAGGGTTAATGGTAGAGGGTAGAGGGTTAAGGGTAGAGGGGAGAGAGATAGAAGGAGTGAGTGAGTGAGAGAGAGATACTTGGGATAAAGAGAGGGGATAGGAGGGAGAGACTTGGAAGAAAGAGAAAGAGGGAGGGAGTGGGAGAGAGATAGAGGATAGAGGGTTTAAGGGTTTAAGGGTTAAGTGTTTAGGGTTTATGGTTAAGGGTAGAGGGTAGAGAATTAAGAGTTTAAGGGTAAAGGGTAGATGGTAGAGGATTAAGGGTAGAGGGAGAGAGATAGAAAAAGTGAGAGAGACAGAGAGAGAGAGAGAGAGAGACTTGAGAGAGGGAGAGAGAGTAGGAGAGAGATACTTGAGAGAGAGAGAGTGAGGGAGTGGGAGAGAGATAAAGGGTTTAATGGTTTAAGGGTAAATTTTTTAGGGTTTACGGTTAAGGGTAGAGGGGAGAGAGATAGAGGGAGTGATTGAGAGAGAGACCTAAGAGAGGGAGAGGGGGTAGGAGGGAGAGGGTTGAGAGAGAGATAGTGAGGGAGGGAGTGGGAGAGATATAGAGGGAGGGAGGGTTAAGGGTAGAGGGTAGAGATTTTAAGGGTTAAGGGTTAAGGGTAGAGGGTTAAGGGTTTAAGGATTTAGGGTTTAAGGGTTAAGGGTAGAGGGTAGAGGGTTTATGGTAGAGGGGAGAGAGATAGAGGGAGTGAGAGAGAGAGAGAGAGATGAGAGAGGGAGAGGGGGTAGGAGAGAGAGACTTGAGAGAGAGATGGAGGGAGAGGGTTGAGAGAGATAGAGGGAGGGAGGGAGTGGGAGAGGGATAGAGGGAGGGAGGGTTATGGGTATAAGGTAGAGATTTTAGGGTTTAAGGGTAAGGGTTTAAGGTTTAGGGTTAAGGGTAGAGGGGAGATAGATAGAGGGAGTGAGTGAGAGAGAGACCTAAGAGAGGGAGAGGTAGTAGGAGGGAGAGACTTAATAGAGAGAGAGGGAGGGAGTCGGAGAGAGATAGAGGGGGTGAGTGAGAGAGAGACTTGAGAGAGGGAGAGGAGGTAGGAGGGAGAGACTTGAGATTGTAGGGTTTTCCATTTAAGTATAGGGTTGAGGGATAATGTTTATGGTTTAGGGTATAAGGTTGAGGGTGCAGGGTAAAGAGATGAGGCTTGAGGGTGTAGGGTTTAGGGTTTAAGCTATAGGGTTGAGGGTTGAGGGATAGTCTTCAAGGTTGAGGGTATAGGCCTAAGTGTATAGGGCATAAGGATTAGGTTTTAGAATAATGTGTATAGGGTTGAGGGTATAGGGCTAAGTGTACAGGGTATAGGGATTAAGGTTTAGAATAATGGGTATAGGGTTGAGGGTAATGGGTTTCAGATTGAGGTTTAGGGTTTAGAGTTTAGTGTACAAGGTTGAATGTAGGGTTTAGGGTTTAAGTATAGGGTTAAGGGATGATGTTCAAGGCTTAGGTTATAAGGTTGAGAGTATAGGGTATAAGGATGAGGGTTGAAGGTGTAGGGTTGAGGTATAGTGTTCAAGTTTGGGAGTGTAGGGTTAACTATATAGAGTATAGGGATTAGGGCTTAGAATATTCGGTATAGGGTTGAGGGTATTGGGTTGAGGGTTGAGGGTTTAGGGTATAAGGTTTAATATAGGATTTAGAGTTTAATCATAGGGTTAAGGGTTCAAGGATAATGTGAAATTGGAAATGTAGTAGCCTGTTTGAAAAAATGGGTCCAAGAAATGGGGTCTCTCGATGATTTACCCCCATTTCTTGGACCCATTTTTTCAAACAGGCAAGTTAGGTTGTCAATTTTAGCAAATTGCCAAGCTAGTGGGCCCACTAGTTTACCAATTCAGTGAAATTGGCAATGTAGTGGCCTATTTGAAAAAATGGGTCCAAGAAATGGGGTCTCCCGATGATGTAAATCACCGAGAGACACCATTTCTTGGACCCACTTTTTCAAACAGGTCAAGTTAGGTTGCCAATTTTACCAAATTGGAAAGCTAGTGGGCCCACTAGTTGCCAATTTAGTGAAATTAAAAATGTAGTGGCTTGTTTGAAAAAATGGGTCCAAGAAATGGGGTCTCTCAGTGATGTAAATCACTGGGAGACCCCATTTATTGGGCCCATTTCTTCAAATAGGCAAGTTAGGTTACCAATTTCACTGAATTGCCAAGCTAGTGGGCCCACCAGCTTGCTAATTCTGTGAAATTGGCAATGTAGTGGCCTGTTTGAAAAAATGGGTCCAAGAAATGGAGTCTGTCGGTGATGTAAATCATTGGAAGACCCCATTTCTTGGTCCCATTTTTTCAAACAAGACAAGTTAGGTTGCCAATTTCACAAAATTGGCAAGCTAGTGGGCCCACTAGCTTGCCAATTTAGTGAAATTAGAAATGTAGTGGCCTGTTTGAGAAAATGGGTCCAAGAAATGGGGTCTCTCGGTGATGTACCCCATTTCTTGGACCCATTTTCTCAAACAGGCAAGTTAGGTTGCGAATTTCACCAAATTGCCAAGCTAGTGGGTCCACTAGCTTGCCAATTCAGTGAAATTGGCAATGTAGTGGCCTGTTTGAAAAAAAAATGGGTCCAAGAAATGGGGTCTCCAGGTGGTTTACATCATCGGGAGACACCATTTCTTGGACCCATTTTTTCAAACAGGACAAGTTAGGTTGCCAATTTGACCAAATTGCCAAGCTAGTGGGCCCACTAGCTTGCCAATTTAATGAAATTGGAAATGTTGGACCCATTTTTTCAAGGAGGGAAAGTTAGGTTGCGAATTTCACCAAATTGGCAAGCTAGTGGGCCCACTAGCTTTCTAATTTGGTGAAATTGGCAATATAGCTGCCTAATTCACCCTCTCTCAAGTCTCTCTCTCTCCCCTAAACCCTAATCCCTATACCCTATAAACTTAACCTTATACCTCTCTCTCTCTCTCACTAGATGTATCCCTCCCTACCTTTTCCCCTATCTACTCTCTATATCTCCTCTCCCCCCTCTACCTCTCTCTCAATCTCTCTCACTCCTCCCTTACCTTCTTTCTCTCTCACACTCTCCTCTTTATCTCACCATTCTCTCTTTCCCTCTTTGTAACTCTCCACTTCTCTATATGTCACCATTCTCTCTCTACATATCTTTATCTCACCTATCCCTCTTTACCTCTCCCTTCCTCCCCTCTCTCACCCACCCTCCCTCCTTCCCTCTATCTCTATCTCTCTCTACTTCTCTCTATCTCACCTATCCCTCTCTAGTTGCATATCCCTCCATCACTCCCTACCACACTCTCTCTATTGCTCTCTATCTCACCTCTCTCTCACCTCCCTCTCTCCCCCTCCATACCTTTCCCTCTACTTCCCTCTCTACTCTCTATCTCCCTAATACCTCTCTACCTACCTCTCCATCCATCACTCCCCACCACTCTCTCTATACCTCTCTATATCGATTCTCTCCCTCCCTTATTCTCTCTCTACTCTCTCCCTCCATTCTTCTCTCTCCGTCTCTCTAACTACCTCTCCTTCAAACACTCTTTATTTCTCTCTATCTCACCTCTCTCTCCCTCACTACATCTCTCTCCCTCTCTCCCTCCATCTCTACATATATATATATCCCCTCTCCCTCTCTACCTAGCTCTCCATCCATCACAACATACCACTCTCTCTCCATTACCCTTTATCTAAACTCCCACTCTCTCCATCCATACCTCTCCCTCCCCTTCCCTCTCTACTTTCTACCTCCCTAATCCTTCTCTACCTACTTCTCCATCCATCACTCCGTAACATTCTCTCTACACCTCTCTATATTGCTTCTATCCCTCCCTCCCTCATTCCCTCTCTACTCTCTCTCTACCTCTCCTTCCCTCTCTAAATATCTTTATCTCCCCTATCCCTCTCTCTCTCTCACTAGATGTTTCCCTCCCTACCTTTTCCCTATCTACTCTCTATCTCTCCTCTCCCTCCCTCTACCTTTCTCTATCACTCTCTCTCACTCCTCCCTTACCCTCTTTCTCTCTCACTCTCTCCTCTTTATCTCACCATTCTCTCTTTCCCTCTTTGTAACTCTCCACCTCTCTATATGTCACCATTCTCTCTCTACATATCTTTATCTCACCTATCCCTCTTTACCTCTCCCTTCCTCCCCTCTCTCACCCACCCTCCCTCCTTCCATCTATCTCTAACTCTCTCTACTTCTCTCTATCTCACCTATCCCTCTCTAGCTACATATCCCTCCATCACTCCCTACCACACTCTCTCTATTGCTCTCTATTTCACCTCTCTCTCACCTCCCTCTCTCCCCCTCCATACCTCTCCATCTGTCACTCCCCATCAATCTCTCTATACCTCTCTATATCAATTCTCTCCCGCCCTTATTCTCTCTTTACTTCTCTCTACCTCTTTGTCTTTCTCTAATTATCTTTAACTCCCCTAGCCCTCTCTCTCTCTCACTAGATTCTCTCTCCCTACCTTTTCCCCTATCCACTCTCTATCTCTCCTCTCCCTCCCTATACCTCTCTCTCTCACTCTCTCTCACTCCTCCCTCACCCTCTTTCTCTCTCACTCTCTCCTCTCTATCTCACCATTCTCTCTTTCCTTCTCTATAACTCTCTCCTCTATATGTCACCATTCTCTCTCTACTTATCTTTATCTCACATATCCCTCTTTACCTATCCCTTCCTCCCCTCTCTCACCCACCCTCCCTCCTTCCCTCTATCTCTATCTCACCTATCCCTCTCTACCTGCATATCCCTCTATCACTCCCTACCAAACTCTCTTTATTTCTCTCTATCTCACCTCTCTCTCACCTCCCTCTCTCTCCCTCCATACCTCTCCCTCCATCTATACTTCCTTATCTACTCTTTATCTCTCATGTATCTCTACCTCTCCTTCCCTCTCTACTTATCTTTATTTCCTCTTTCCCTCCCAACCTCTCTCTCCCCCCCAATTCCCCCCTCCCTCTATTTCTCTCTCCCCCTATGAGTGTTGAGAGTGTAATGTTTAGTGTTTAAGGTATAGGGTTGAGGTTATAGGGTTAATTGTATAGGGAATAAGGTTTAGGGTTTATGGTATAGGGTTGAGGGTTGAGGGTTGAGGGATAGTGTTTAGGGTTGAGGGTATAAGGTTAAGTGTATAGGGTATATGGATTATGGTTTGGGATATTGGGTATATAGTTGAGGGTATTGGGTTGAGGATATTAGGTTTAGGGTTGATGGTTTAGGTTTTAGGATTTATGTACAAGTTTAAGGGTTGAGGGTTGAGATATAATGTTCAGGGTATGAGGTTAAGTGTATAGGGTATAGGGATTAGGGTTTAGGTTGTAGGGTTAAGGGTATAAGGTATAGGGTTAAGACTTGAGATTGTAGGGTTTTCTGTTTAAGTATAGGGTTGAGGGAAAAGCTTTATGGTTTAGGGTATAAGGTTGAGGATGTAGGGTAAAGAGATGTGGCTTGAGGGTTGAGGGATAGTGTTCAAGGTTGAGGGTATAGGGATTAGGGTTTAGAATAATGGGTATAGGGTTGAGGGTATAGGGTTAAGTGTATAGGGTATAGGGATTAGGGTTTAGAATAATGCGTATACGGTTGAGGGTATTGGGTTTCAGATTGAGGTTTAGTGTTTAGTGTACAAGGTTGAATGTAGGGTTTAGAGTTTAAGTATAGGGTTGGGGGATGATGTTCAAAGCTTAGGTTATGAGATTGAGTGTATAGGGTATAAGGATGATGTTTGAACGTGTAGGGTTGAGGTATAGTGTTCAAGGTTAACGGTGTAGGCTTAACTGTATAGAGTATAGGGATTAGGGATTAGAATATTCGGTATAGGGTTGAGGGTATTGGGTTTAGGTTTGAGGGTTTAAGAATTAGGGTACAAGGTTTAATGTAGGATTTAGTGTTTAATTATAGGGTTCAAGGTTCAGGGATAATGTTTAGGGTTTAGGGTATAGGGTATAGGGATGAGGATTGAGAGTGTAGGGTTTATGGTTTAAGGTATAGGGTTGAAGGTATAAGGTTAAGTTTATAGGGTATAGGGATTAGGGTTTAGGATATTAGGTATAGAGTTGATGGCATTGGGTTGAAGGTTTAAGGTTAAATTTATAGGGTATAGGGATTAGGGTTTAGGGGAGAGAGAGAGAGACCTGAGACCGAATTAGCAAGCTAGTGGGCCCACTAGCTTGTCAATTCGGTGAAATTGGCAACCTAACTTGTCATGTTTGAAAAAATGGGTCCAAGAAATGGCGTCTCTCGGTGAGACCCCATTTCTTGGACCCTTTTTTTCAAATAGGCCACTACATTTCCAATTTCACTAAATTGGCAAGCTAGTGGGCTCACTAGCTTGCCAATTTGGTGAAATTGTCAACCTAACTTTTCCTGTTTGAAAAAATGGGTCCAATAAATGGGGTTTCCCGATGATGTAAATCACTTGGAGACCCCATTTTTTTTCAAATAGGCCACTACATTGCCAAATTCACTGAATTGGCAACCTAACTTGCCTGTTTGAAAAAATGGGTCCAAGAAATGGGGTCTCGTGGATCACCGAGAGACCCCATTTCTTGGACCCATTTTTTCAAACAGACCACTAGATTTCCAATTTCACTAAATTGGCAAGCTAGTGGGCCCACTAGCTTTCCAATTTGGTGAAATTTGCAACCTAACTTGTCTTGTTTCAAAAAATGGGTCCAAGAAATGGGGTCTACTGGTGATTTACATCACAGAGAGATCCCATTTCTTGGACCCATTTTATCAAACAGGCCACTACATTGCCAATTTCACTGAATTAGCAAGCCGGTGGGCCCACTAGCTTGGCAATTCACTGAAATTGGTAACCTAACTTGCCTATTTGAAGAAATGGGCCCAAGAAATGGGGTTTCCTAGTGATTTACATCTACGAGAGACCCCATTTCTTTTACCCATTTTTTCAAACAAGCCACTACATTTCCAATTTCACTAAATTGGCAAGCTAGTGGGCCCACTAGCTTTCCAATTTATTGAAATTGGCAATCTAACTTGTCCTATTTGAAAAAATGGGTCCAAGAAATGGGGTGTCTCAGTGATTTACATCATCGGGAGACCCCATTTCTTGGACCCATTTTTCAAACAGGCCACTACATTGCCAATTTCACTAATTGCATTAGTGGGCCCACTAGCTTGCAATTAGTGAAATTGACAACCTAACTTGCCTGTTTGAAAAATGGGTCCAAGAAATGGGGTCTCTTAGTGATGTAAATCACCGAGAGACCCCATTTTTTCAAACAGGCCACTACATTTCCAATTTCATTAAATTGGCAAGCTAGTGGGCCCACTAGCTTGCAAATTTGGTGAAACTGGCAACCTAACTTGTCTTGTTTGAAAAAATGGGTTAGAGAAATTGGGTCTCTCAGTGATCTACATCATCGGGAGACCCCATTTCTTGGACCCATTTTTTCAAATAGGTCACTACATTGCCAATTTCACTGAATTGGCAAGCCAGTGGGCCCACTAGCTTGGCAATTCAATGAAACTAACAACCTAACTTGCCTATTTAAAGAAATGGGGTCTCTCGGTGATTTACATCACCGAGAGACCCCATTTCTTGGACCCATTTTTTCAAATAGGCCACTACATTTCCAATTTCATTGAATTGGCAAGCTAGTGAGCCCACTAGCTTGCCAATTTGGTGAAATTGACAACCTAACTTGTCTTGTTTGAAAAAATGGGGTCTCCGATGATTTGGTGCTGTAAATCACTAGAAACCCCATTTCTTGGACCCATTTTTTCAAACAGACCACTTTATTGCCAATTTCACCGAATTAGAAAGCTAGTGGGCCCACTAGCTTGGCAATTTGATGAAATTAGTAAACCTAACTTGCTTATTTGAAAAATGGGGTCCAAGGACCTATTTTTTCAAATAGGCCACTACGTTCCTAATTTCATTGAATTACAAAGCTAGGGTAGAGGGTTTAAGGGTTAATGGTAGAGGGTAGAGGGTTAGGGGTAGAGGGGAGAGAGATAGAAGGAGTGAGTGAGTGAGTGAGAGAGAGATACCTGGGAGAGGCAAAGGGGATAGGAGGGAGAGACTTGAAAGAATTAGAAAGAGGGAGGGAGTGGGAGAGAGATAGAGGATAGAAGGTTTAAGGCTTTAAGGGTTTACGGTTAAGGGTAGAGGGTACAAAATTAAGAGTTTAAGGGTAAAGGGTAGATGGTAGAGGATTAAGGGTAGAGGGGAGAGAGATAGACAAAGTGAGTGAGTGAGAGAGAGAGAGACTTGAGAGAGGGAGATAGAGTAGGAGAGAGATACTTGAGAGAGAGAGAGTGAGGGAGTGGGAGAGAGATAAAAGGTTTAATGGTTTAAGGGTAAATTTTTTAGGGTTTACGGTTGAGGGTAGAGGGGAGAGAGAGGAGTAGTGAGAGGAACCTAAGAGAGGAGAGGGTGGGATGGAAGGGTTGAGAGAGAGAGAGAAGAGAGGGAGAGTGGGAGGAATATAGAGGAGGAGGTTAAGGGTAGAGGGTAGAGATTTTAAGGGTTAAGGGTTAAGGGTAGAGGGTTAAGGGTTTAAGGATTTAGGGTTTAAGGGTTAAGGGTAGAGGGTAGAGGGTTTAGGGTAGAGGGGAGAGAGAGAGAGGGATTGAGAGAGAGAGAGAGAGAGAGACTTGAGAGAGAGAGATGGAGGGAGAGGGTTGAGAGAGATAGAGGGAGTGAGTGAGAGAGAGAGACCTAAGAGAGGGAGAGGCAGTAGGAGGGAGAGACTTAAGAGAGAGAGAGGGAGGGAGTGGGAGAGAGATAGAGGGAGTGAGTGAGTGAGAGACTTGAGAGAGGGAGAGGATGTAGGAGGGAGAGACTTGAGATTGTAGGGTTTTCCATTGAAGTATAGGGTTGAGGGATAATGTTTATCATTTAGGGTATAAGGTTGAGGGTGTAGGGTAAAGAGATCAGGCTTGAGGGTGTATGGTTTAAGGTTTAAGCTATAGGGTTGAGGGTTGAGGGATAGTCTTCAAGGTTGAGGGTATAGGGCTAAGTGTATAGGGCATAAGTATTAGGTTTTAGAATAATGGGTATAGGGTTGAGGGTATAGGGCTAAGTGTATAGGGTATAGGGATTAAGGTTTAGAATAATGGGTATAGGGTTGAGGGTATTAGGTTTCAGATTGAGGTTTAGGGTTTAGGGTTTAGTGTAGAAGGTTGAATGTAGGGTTTAGGGTTTAAGTATAGGGTTTGGGGATGATGTTTAGGGCTTAGGTTATAAGGTTGATGGTATAGGATATAAGGATGAGGGTTGAAGGTGTAGGGGTTAGGTATAGTGTTAAAGGTTGGGGGTGTAGGGTTAACTGTATAGAGTATAGGGATTAGGGTTTAGAATATTCGGTATAGGGTTGAGGGTATTGGGTTTAGGGTTGAGGGTTTAGAGTACAAGGTTTAATGTAGGATTTAGTGTTTAATTATAGGGTTACAGGTTCAAGGATAATGTTTAGGGTTTAGGGTTTAGGAATAATGTTAAACATAAAACCCTACAATCTCAAGTCTTAACCCTATACCTTATACCCTTAACCCTACAACCTAAAACCTAATCCCTATACCCTATACACTTAACCTCATGCCCTTAACCCTAAACATTATACCTCAACCCTCAACCCTTAAACTTGTACATAAATCCTAAAACCTAAACCATCAACCCTAAAATTAATATCCTCAACCCATTACCCTCAACTATATACCCAAAATCCTAAACCATAATCCATATACCTTATACACTTAACCTTATACCTCAACCCTAAACACTATCCCTCAACCCTCAACCCTCAACCCTATACCTTAAACCCTAAACCCTCATCCATCATCCCTATACCATATACCCTCAACTTTATACCTAATATCCTAAACCCTAAACCTTATTCCCTATACAATTAACCCTATAACCTCAACCCTATACCTTAAACACTAAACCTGACACTCTCAACCCTCATATGGGGAGAGAGAAATAGGGGGAGGGAGGGATTGGGGAGGGAGGGATTGGGGAGAGAGAGAGGTTGGGAGGGAAAGAGGAGATAAAGATAAGTAGAGAGGGAAGGAGAGGTAGAGATACATGAGAGATAAAGAGTAGATAAGGAAATATAGATGGAGGGAGAGGTATGGAGGGAGAGAGAGGGAGGTGAGAGAGAGGTGAGATAGAGAGAAATAAAGAGAGTTTGGTAGGGAGTGATAGAGGGATATGCAGGTAGAGAGGGATAGGTGAGATAGAGAGAAGTAGAGAGAGATAGAGATAGAGAGAAGGAGGGAGGGTGGGTGAGAGAGGGGAGGAAGGGAGATGTAAAGAGGGATATGTGAAATAAAGATAAGTAGAGAGAGAATGGTAACATATAGAAAGGGAAAGAGAGAATGGTGAGATAAAGAGGAGAGAGAGAGAGAAAGAGGGTGAGGGAGGAGTGAGAGAGAGTGAGAGAGAGAGAGGAGTAGAGGGAGGGCCAGGGAGATAAGAAATTAGATAGGGAAAAGTTAGGAGAGATATCTAAGTGAAGGAGAGAGGAACTGGGAGATAAAGATAATTAGAAGGAATGAAATTGAGAGAAGTAGAGAGAGAGAATAGGGAGGGAGGGCTGATATAGGGGAATTATAAGAGGTGTGGAAGTGATAGGATGGGAAGTAGAGAGGGAAGTAGAGGGAGAAGTATGGAGGGGGAGAGAGGGAGGTGAGAGAGAGGTGAGATAGAGAGCAATAGAGAGAGTATGGTAGGGAGTGATGGAGGGATATGCAGCTAGAGAGGGATAGGTGAGATAGAGAGAAGTAGAGAGAGATAGAGATAGAGGGAAGGAGGGAGGGTGGGTGAGAGAGGGGAGGAAGGGAGAGGTAAAGAGGGATAAGTGAGATAAAGATATGTAGAGAGAGAATGGTGACATATAGAGAAGTGGAGAGTTACAAAGAGGGAAAGAGAGAATGGTGAGATAAAGAGGAGAGAGTGAGAGAGTGTGAGAGAGAGAGGTAGAGGGAGGAAGAGGAGAGATAGAGAGTAGATAGGGAAAAGGTAGGGAGGGAGACATCTAGTGAGAGAGAGAGAGGGATAGGGGAGATAAAGATAATTAGAGAGGGAAGGAGAGGTAGAGAGAGAGTAGAGACGGAATGAGGGAGGGAGGGAGAGAAGCAATATAGAAAGGTGTAGAGAGAATTTTAGGGAGTGATGGATGGAGAAGTAGGTAGAGAAGGATTAGGGAGATATAAAGTAGAGAGGGAAGGAGAGGGAGAGGTATGGATGGAGAGAGTGGGAGGTTAGATATAGAGTAATGGAGAGAGAGTGGTAGGTTGTGATGGATGGAGAGCTAGGTAGAGAGGGAGAGGGGATATATATATGTAGAGAGGCAAGGAGAGAGGGAGAGAGATGTAGTGAGGGAGAGAGAGGTGAGATAGAGAGAAATAAAGAGTGTTTGAAGGAGAGGTAGGTAGAGAGAAGGAGAGAGAAGTATGGAGGGAGTGAGAGGGAGGTGAGAGAGAGTTTAGCTAGAGAGAAATAGAGAGAGTGGTAGGGCGTGATGATGGGAGAGGTAGGTAGGTAAAGAGAGAGAAGGGGGGGGGAGGAAGATAGAGACAAGTAGAGAGGGAAGGTGGGAGAGAGGGAGAGATAAGTGAGGTAGAGAGAATTAGAGGGAAAAGGAGAGAGAGACACAGAGAGAGAGATTTCTTGAGATCAAGGGAGAGAGAGAGAGTCAGAAAAAGGGATAGAGATAGTGAGAGAGAGGTCTAGAGTGTAAGGGATAAAAATCAGTGAGATAGAGAGAAATAATACAATTTTCCAATTACTGAAATTTGACCTCTTGATTATTGAAATTTGACTAAGTTTGAAACTTGTGAGATCTTCCAAAAACTAGAAGAGAGAGAGGGGAGAGAGGGAGGAAGGGAGAGAGAGAGGGAGTGGAGAGATAAAGAGTAGAGAGAAGGAGAGAGTGAGAGAAAAAGATAATAAAACTTGTTGACTACTAAAATTTGATCTCTTGATTACTGAAATTTGACATGCTGATTACTGAAATTTGACTACGTCTGAAATTTTAAAAATCTTCTAAAAACTAGAATTTGCATTATATCTCCTAAAGATCTGAAACCACTCTCAAACATCCTGGAAGTATATAAATGAAATATAACTTAAAGTATAAGAAACTAAAAGATAACAAGAGGAAAGAGATAAGAAAAACAAAAGAAAAAAATTTCAGTGTAGACAAAAACACGAGCACGTTATAACGCGCTCACATTTTGTCAATGCATTCACAAAACGCAAAAAATGCATTCACAAAAAATGCACATTTTTGAACTCAAATTGCGCATATTTTTTGAAATTTAAACCATAACGTGAGCACGTTATAATGTGCTCACGTTTTAAAACATCCACGTTAGGCTCGGTAATGACTGAGCCTAGGCTCGATCATTACCAAGCCATAACGCGAGCACGTTTTACTATAACACGTTCGCATTTTTGCTATTTCAGGATGAAAAAGTAAGTTGTCTATGAAATTGCTACCCATTTCCATGCACCTACCCCCCTTTCCTCTCTAAATTAAATAAATAGCTAATTTAGTTAATTTAGTCATTTTAGTCCACATCAATTAAATCAATTTTTAATTCATTTCTCTCTTCAAATGTCACAATCCTCCATAATCCCTCCTTAATCCAGGTTAATTTAATTAACCTGTTATTAGGATGTGCACATCACTAATAATGATTAGTGTCACATCCTCCATAATTTGCAACTTGCCTCTAATCCCATAATTAGCCTGCCTAATCATTTGCACAACTAGCAACCATGATCAATTAATTCCTAACCTAAGTCTCTTTCCAATTATGGCATGGTAAATAAGTCAATCCTCTTAAATTATTTCTCCTCTTGGAGAAGTTATCCCCATCCCCTAAGGAATTTTTAATTCCTTTTTTTGCTTCCTAACATGCCAACTTGGAATTTTTAATTCCACTTATTCATCCAAGGCATCCTATGTGGAATTTTAAATTCCATTTTATCCTTTCCACATCCTTGGAGGAATTAAAAGATAATTTTTAATTCCTCCCCCCATATCCCAATGTCCTTAAAGGGTAATTTTTAATTCCCCTTATTCTTCCCAATGCCATTTTCCAAAATCTAGGGAGGTTTTAGAAGAAATTTTAAATTCTTCTCTTGTCACATCCTCCCCATGATTTGGGGAGGAAAAGACAAGTCAAGCATTTTCCTCTCCCCAAGGTACTTGAAAGTACCTCCACAAGGGAGCAACCTCATCTCCACATCATTTTCCCCCCTTCACATAGGAAGACACATGTCTTCACCACATGTGTTAAGATGCCTCAAGGCATCTCAACCATTGATCTCCCAAACCTAGTTTCAATCTAGACCCTTTGTTTCATTCTTTCTAGATGGCTAAATACTTAGCCAATTTCATTCATTCACATCACTTACATAATTGCATATTCTCAGGGTAAACCCATAATAGTGGTGTACAATTTTTATGAGGAAGGAAATTTGAGAAAATTCTCACTCATTGAAAATTTCATGTTTTAAAGGGTTCATTCGAACTAGGGGGTTCGCACGAACCCAAAAGAGGGGTTCGTTCGACCCCTAGTTCGAGTGAACCCCCTTTTGCATGGTGGGTTCACTCGAACCCTATGATGCCACGTTCCCTTATGGGGAATTCA
>CM021100.1:316946620-317097180 GCA_007115665.2 Sequoiadendron giganteum | reverse complement strand
CAGGCCACTACATTTCCAATTTCATTGAATTGGCAAGCTAGTGGGCCCACTAGCTTGCCAATTTGGTGAAATTGACAACCTAACTTGTCTTGTTTGAAAAAATGGGGTCTCCGATGATTTGGTGCTGTAAATCACTAGAAACCCCATTTCTTGGACCCATTTTTTCAAACAGACCACTTTATTGCCAATTTCACCGAATTAGAAAGCTAGTGGGCCCACTAGCTTGGCAATTTGATGAAATTAGTAAACCTAACTTGCTTATTTGAAAAATGGGGTCCAAGGACCTATTTTTTCAAATAGGCCACTACGTTCCTAATTTCATTGAATTACAAAGCTAGGGTAGAGGGTTTAAGGGTTAATGGTAGAGGGTAGAGGGTTAGGGGTAGAGGGGAGAGAGATAGAAGGAGTGAGTGAGTGAGTGAGAGAGAGATACCTGGGAGAGGCAAAGGGGATAGGAGGGAGAGACTTGAAAGAATTAGAAAGAGGGAGGGAGTGGGAGAGAGATAGAGGATAGAAGGTTTAAGGCTTTAAGGGTTTACGGTTAAGGGTAGAGGGTACAAAATTAAGAGTTTAAGGGTAAAGGGTAGATGGTAGAGGATTAAGGGTAGAGGGGAGAGAGATAGACAAAGTGAGTGAGTGAGAGAGAGAGAGACTTGAGAGAGGGAGATAGAGTAGGAGAGAGATACTTGAGAGAGAGAGAGTGAGGGAGTGGGAGAGAGATAAAAGGTTTAATGGTTTAAGGGTAAATTTTTTAGGGTTTACGGTTGAGGGTAGAGGGGAGAGAGATAGAGGGAGTGACTGAGAGAGAGACCTAAGAGAGGGAGAGGGGGTAGGATGGAGAGGGTTGAGAGAGAGAGAGAGGGAGGAGGGGAGAGATATAGAGAGGGAGGAGGGTTAAGGAGATTTTAAGGGTTAAGGGTTAAGGGTAGAGGGTTAAGGGTTTAAGGATTTAGGGTCAAGGGTTGTAAGAGGGTAGAGGGCTTAGGGCAGAGGGAGAGAGAGGATCGAGAGAGAGAGAGAGAGAGAGACTTGAGAGAGAGAGATGGAGGGAGAGGGTTGAGAGAGATAGAGGGAGTGAGTGAGAGAGAGAGACCTAAGAGAGGGAGAGGCAGTAGGAGGGAGAGACTTAAGAGAGAGAGAGGGAGGGAGTGGGAGAGAGATAGAGGGAGTGAGTGAGTGAGAGACTTGAGAGAGGGAGAGGATGTAGGAGGGAGAGACTTGAGATTGTAGGGTTTTCCATTGAAGTATAGGGTTGAGGGATAATGTTTATCATTTAGGGTATAAGGTTGAGGGTGTAGGGTAAAGAGATCAGGCTTGAGGGTGTATGGTTTAAGGTTTAAGCTATAGGGTTGAGGGTTGAGGGATAGTCTTCAAGGTTGAGGGTATAGGGCTAAGTGTATAGGGCATAAGTATTAGGTTTTAGAATAATGGGTATAGGGTTGAGGGTATAGGGCTAAGTGTATAGGGTATAGGGATTAAGGTTTAGAATAATGGGTATAGGGTTGAGGGTATTAGGTTTCAGATTGAGGTTTAGGGTTTAGGGTTTAGTGTAGAAGGTTGAATGTAGGGTTTAGGGTTTAAGTATAGGGTTTGGGGATGATGTTTAGGGCTTAGGTTATAAGGTTGATGGTATAGGATATAAGGATGAGGGTTGAAGGTGTAGGGGTTAGGTATAGTGTTAAAGGTTGGGGGTGTAGGGTTAACTGTATAGAGTATAGGGATTAGGGTTTAGAATATTTGGTATAGGATTGAGGGTATTGGGCTTAGGGTTGAGGGTTTAGGGTACAAGGTTTAATGTAGGATTTAGTGTTTAATTATAGGGTTAAGAGTTCAAGGATAATGTTTAGGGTTTAGGGTTCAAAAATAATGTTAAATAGAAATCCCTACAATCTCAAGTCTTAACCCTATACCTTATGCCCTTAACCCTACAACCTAAACCCTAATCCCTACACCCTATACACTTAACCTCATACCCTTAACCTTGAACATTATACCTAAACCCTCAACCCTTAAACTTGTACATAAATCCTAAAACCTAAACCATCAACCCTGAACCTAATATCCTCAACCCAATACCCTCAACTATATACCCAATATCCTAAACCATAATCCATATGCCCTATACACTTAACCTTATACCCTCAACCCTAAACACTATCCCTCAACCCTCAACCCTCAACCCTATACCTTAAACCCTAAACCCTCATCCATCATCCCTATACCATATACCCTCAACTTTATACCTAATATCCTAAACCCTAAACCTTATTCCCTATACAATTAACCTATAACATCAACCCTATACCTTACACTCTCAACCCTCATAGGGGGAGAGAGAAATAGGGGGAGGGAGGGATTGGGGAGAGAGAGAGAGGTTGGAGGGAAAGAGGAGATAAAGATAAGAGAGAGGGAAGGAGAGGTAGAGATACATGAGAGATAAAGAGTAGATAAGGAAGTATAGATGGAGGGAGAGGTATGGAGGGAGAGAGAGGGAGGTGAGAGAGAGGTGAGATAGAGAGAAATAAAGAGAGTTTGGTAGGGAGTGATAGAGGGATATGCAGGTAGAGAGGGATAGGTGAGATAGAGAGAAGTAGAGAGAGATAGAGATAGAGGGAAGGAGGGAGGGTGGGTGAGAGAGGGGAGGAAGGGAGAGGTAAAGAGGGATATGCGAAATAAAGATAAGTAGAGAGAGAATGGTGACATATAGAGAAGGAGAGATTTATAGAGAGGGAAAGAGAGAATGGTGAGATAGAGAGGAGAGAGTGAGAGAGAAAGAGGGTGAGGGAGGAGTGAGAGAGAGTGAGAGAGAGAGGTAGAGGGAGGGACAGGAGAGATAGAGAGTAGATAGGGGAAAAGTTAGGGAGAGAGATATCTAGTGAGAGAGAGAGAGGGCTAGGGGAGATAAAGATAATTAGAGAAAGACAAAGAGGTAGAGAGAAGTAGAGAGAGAATAAGGGAGGGAGAGAATCGATATAGAGAGGTATAGAGAGAGTGGTGCAGAGTGATGGATGGAGAGGTAGGTAGAGAGGGAATTAGAGGGAGAGGTATGGAGGGGGAGAGAGGGAGGTGAGAGAGAGGTGAAATAGAGAGCAATAGAGCGAGTGTGGTAGGGAGTGATGGAGGGATATGCAGCTAGAGAGGGATAGGTGAGATAGAGAGAAGTAGAGAGAGATAGAGATAGAGGGAAGGAGGGAGGGTGGGTGAGAGAGGGGAGGAAGGGAGAGGTAAAGAGGGATAAGTGAGATAAAGATATGTAGAGAGAGAATGGTGACATATAGAGAAGTGGAGAGTTACAAAGAGGGAAAGAGAGAATGGTGAGATAAAGAGGAGAGAGTGAGAGAGTGTGAGAGAGAGAGGTAGAGGGAGGAAGAGGAGAGATAGAGAGTAGATAGGGAAAAGGTAGGGAGGGAGACATCTAGTGAGAGAGAGAGAGGGATAGGGGAGATAAAGATAATTAGAGAGGGAAGGAGAGGTAGAGAGAGAGTAGAGACGGAATGAGGGAGGGAGGGAGAGAAGCAATATAGAAAGGTGTAGAGAGAATTTTAGGGAGTGATGGATGGAGAAGTAGGTAGAGAAGGATTAGGGAGATATAAAGTAGAGAGGGAAGGAGAGGGAGAGGTATGGATGGAGAGAGTGGGAGGTTAGATATAGAGTAATGGAGAGAGAGTGGTAGGTTGTGATGGATGGAGAGCTAGGTAGAGAGGGAGAGGGGATATATATATGTAGAGAGGCAAGGAGAGAGGGAGAGAGATGTAGTGAGGGAGAGAGAGGTGAGATAGAGAGAAATAAAGAGTGTTTGAAGGAGAGGTAGGTAGAGAGAAGGAGAGAGAAGTATGGAGGGAGTGAGAGGGAGGTGAGAGAGAGTTTAGCTAGAGAGAAATAGAGAGAGTGGTAGGGCGTGATGATGGGAGAGGTAGGTAGGTAAAGAGAGAGAAGGGGGGGGGAGGAAGATAGAGACAAGTAGAGAGGGAAGGTGGGAGAGAGGGAGAGATAAGTGAGGTAGAGAGAATTAGAGGGAAAAGGAGAGAGAGACACAGAGAGAGAGATTTCTTGAGATCAAGGGAGAGAGAGAGAGTCAGAAAAAGGGATAGAGATAGTGAGAGAGAGGTCTAGAGTGTAAGGGATAAAAATCAGTGAGATAGAGAGAAATAATACAATTTTCCAATTACTGAAATTTGACCTCTTGATTATTGAAATTTGACTAAGTTTGAAACTTGTGAGATCTTCCAAAAACTAGAAGAGAGAGAGGGGAGAGAGGGAGGAAGGGAGAGAGAGAGGGAGTGGAGAGATAAAGAGTAGAGAGAAGGAGAGAGTGAGAGAAAAAGATAATAAAACTTGTTGACTACTAAAATTTGATCTCTTGATTACTGAAATTTGACATGCTGATTACTGAAATTTGACTACGTCTGAAATTTTAAAAATCTTCTAAAAACTAGAATTTGCATTATATCTCCTAAAGATCTGAAACCACTCTCAAACATCCTGGAAGTATATAAATGAAATATAACTTAAAGTATAAGAAACTAAAAGATAACAAGAGGAAAGAGATAAGAAAAACAAAAGAAAAAAATTTCAGTGTAGACAAAAACACGAGCACGTTATAACGCGCTCACATTTTGTCAATGCATTCACAAAACGCAAAAAATGCATTCACAAAAAATGCACATTTTTGAACTCAAATTGCGCATATTTTTTGAAATTTAAACCATAACGTGAGCACGTTATAATGTGCTCACGTTTTAAAACATCCACGTTAGGCTCGGTAATGACTGAGCCTAGGCTCGATCATTACCAAGCCATAACGCGAGCACGTTTTACTATAACACGTTCGCATTTTTGCTATTTCAGGATGAAAAAGTAAGTTGTCTATGAAATTGCTACCCATTTCCATGCACCTACCCCCCTTTCCTCTCTAAATTAAATAAATAGCTAATTTAGTTAATTTAGTCATTTTAGTCCACATCAATTAAATCAATTTTTAATTCATTTCTCTCTTCAAATGTCACAATCCTCCATAATCCCTCCTTAATCCAGGTTAATTTAATTAACCTGTTATTAGGATGTGCACATCACTAATAATGATTAGTGTCACATCCTCCATAATTTGCAACTTGCCTCTAATCCCATAATTAGCCTGCCTAATCATTTGCACAACTAGCAACCATGATCAATTAATTCCTAACCTAAGTCTCTTTCCAATTATGGCATGGTAAATAAGTCAATCCTCTTAAATTATTTCTCCTCTTGGAGAAGTTATCCCCATCCCCTAAGGAATTTTTAATTCCTTTTTTTGCTTCCTAACATGCCAACTTGGAATTTTTAATTCCACTTATTCATCCAAGGCATCCTATGTGGAATTTTAAATTCCATTTTATCCTTTCCACATCCTTGGAGGAATTAAAAGATAATTTTTAATTCCTCCCCCCATATCCCAATGTCCTTAAAGGGTAATTTTTAATTCCCCTTATTCTTCCCAATGCCATTTTCCAAAATCTAGGGAGGTTTTAGAAGAAATTTTAAATTCTTCTCTTGTCACATCCTCCCCATGATTTGGGGAGGAAAAGACAAGTCAAGCATTTTCCTCTCCCCAAGGTACTTGAAAGTACCTCCACAAGGGAGCAACCTCATCTCCACATCATTTTCCCCCCTTCACATAGGAAGACACATGTCTTCACCACATGTGTTAAGATGCCTCAAGGCATCTCAACCATTGATCTCCCAAACCTAGTTTCAATCTAGACCCTTTGTTTCATTCTTTCTAGATGGCTAAATACTTAGCCAATTTCATTCATTCACATCACTTACATAATTGCATATTCTCAGGGTAAACCCATAATAGTGGTGTACAATTTTTATGAGGAAGGAAATTTGAGAAAATTCTCACTCATTGAAAATTTCATGTTTTAAAGGGTTCATTCGAACTAGGGGGTTCGCACGAACCCAAAAGAGGGGTTCGTTCGACCCCTAGTTCGAGTGAACCCCCTTTTGCATGGTGGGTTCACTCGAACCCTATGATGCCACGTTCCCTTATGGGGAATTCAAAAAAAATGGGGGTTTGAGCGAACCCCCCTTCACCCTTTTGAGTGAAGGGGGGTTCGCTCAAACCCCCCTTTTTTGCCCTTCTCTCCCCTCTTCCACCAAGTTTTAGTAGAATTCTGCCCTTTGAAGCTCAGGTTGAGGATGAAAATGGAGGATACTTCACAAACCCAACTGGAAGATGGTAGTCCTGAAAACGAGCTATCCAACAAATTAAATTTTAATATGTTTTGGTTTTATTATGTATGTGTTTTTTTAGTTTTATTAAACATAGGTTTTTCACTGAAAGTCAAACTCTCTATTTTGCACATGTGGAAAAATATCAGATTATCAAAATAGAAATTTTAAAAATATGTTGAAGTTGGGTATTGATGTCCTTGATCCATTAAAAAAAAAAATTGAATTTCGATACATACAGAAAAAGTTATGTTGTATACAATCCGCCTATGTATGAATTGCAATTGGTTTGACTTCAAAACTTGATTAAGGAAAAAATATTCAATAAAAAACTATGAGACCAAATGCAAGTGCTAGATATCATAGTTACAAATCTAAATTTCAAAAAAATAGAATTTTATCCTTTATACAAAAAAAGTTATGTTGTATACGCTGAGCGTCACTTTTTTAAAATGTTGTTTTCTGAAAAAAAACTAGTTTTCATGGGAGATGGAAAAAAAAGTGCAATCTGATTCCAAAAAATTAAAATTTTTTTTTTTAGAATCTACAAACAAAATGTGATGAGACTCTAGTTTTCATCATCTTCAAATTCCTCATGGTTTAGCCGCTATAGGTGCCCAAATATGAAGATTTAGTTAAAAATAATAATTGCAGTGTTCAATTTGGCCAAAAATTGTAAACCACTATTGTGGGATCACCCCTCACACTTAGAAATTTTCAAGCTATCAAGCACTCATCACCTCCATTGTTTCACATTGAAGCTTCCACATTTACATCCATACTCACTTGCAAGCACATCCATTGCATTCATCATGTCAACACAAACATTTTAGTATAGATTGCATGCTATCATCTTGTCAAAGGAGCATACAAATCAACTCAACAAAGGGCCAACAACTCCAGCTCTATGAAAGGTAAAAAATTATGTTTATTTAGATTGTATTGTTTAGATTTCAACTTTAAACCCAATCTTGAGGTGTTGTATTGTTTCCTTCCTTTCATTTTATTTGTACTTGTATAGTTAAGTAGGAAAAACACTACACACAAATTGAATAGTTCATCTTGTCATATCCTAAGGAAATGGAGCTGCCAATATTTTGTGGCGAATCAAAATCCACGTGGTTACCTACTTGTGATTACTCATTTTTTCCCTCAAAATCAATCCATAGATGAAAACTAAATTTGGGCATGTCATGTATGGTACATAATGTTCCAAAATAACACTGGTGGCTAAAAGGAAAAAAAAAATCCTTTATGTTGTATTTTTCAACCACTTGTGATCATTACCGTCCAAATGAGGTTCCAGCCCTTATAAGTCGAGATAAAATGCAAATCCACCCATTTCAAACCTAGAGAGAGAGACCCAAATGTTACGTCCATATTGTTCTTACCACTATAAGTCACAGAGCTATGGAGTTGTAGAGTCTCATTAATATTTGTAGTTCCATTTTTTATCCTACAAGTCCTACTCTACACATTTGACATTTTCTTCATTCTTCTCATACAACTATATTGATCCATCCATGAATTGAAGGAGCTTCCTAATAAAACACTTGGCAAAGCTGATATAAGCCTAATCTCTTCCTATCCATGAGAAAATGTGTATTTCAACCCATTTGGGCAAGTTCAATTTCTCTCATAATAAACACACAACTTGATATTAATTCCTTGGAGAATTAGACGCACTAGAAGTTACTTGAATTCCATGAACTAAGCTTCCACCTTTTGACTAGGAATTTTTATTTTTTGGCCCTTGAGAAGTTTCTCTTCTAAGTGAGAAAAATGATAATTGATTCCCCACTCATACTACTTGTTGGTCCCATGGAGGAAACAAAAAAATAAAATTGACTTGTAGGGAGGCAAGCTAACTATCTTAGCAAGAGGTTGGTCTTTGGTATCTACAACTACATCCAGGTTGTTCTTACAAAGACTAAAGTAAGTGTGAAAACCAAAGGACTATCCATATGGATTGTCATTGTCCCTTCCTCTTTAATATAACAAGTAATCAATGGATCCATTTACATTTAGAGGTTTTTTAAGTATACAAAATACTCTCCTTCACAAGTCATAGACAATAAATATTCAAACTAGAAATCCAAAAACCAAGTATTTTGATAGCTTTGCAAAGCAATCATGCCAAACTTTCGAGATCAAGTTGATAGATATAAAAATGTTATCGATGTTGAGACAAGGATGATAAAAGGATATGAAACAAGTTATGATAGTCAAATTATCTAAACACTAACCATTCTTCACTCTTTCCCTTGTCCTTGTAATAGTGTTTCTAGGTCTTGAAGGTGAATGGTAGTCATATAGGGATATTTTAGTCTTTTCTTAAATTGGTCAAGGGTCCTCACTAATCTCAGATATTTTTAACAAAACTGAGAAATCTAGACTTCACACAAACTCCTTTAAAGGTTCAAAAATGCATAAATCTTCATTAACACAATGCATACCTAACATTTGTACAAGTGAACATGTGGGTCCTATAATGTGAGTCTTATTTGGAGTGTTAGTTGTCGTTCTCATGCCAAATATGGTAAATGACTCCCTAAAACTTTTGCAACATGCCATCTTTTCAAGAAAATTTTCCCTTTTATCTTCATGCATTCCTTTTACACCATAAAGACAAAACCCTACGAAATTTTTTTTATGCTATGTGGGTGAAGTTTGACTCCCTCCAAAAAATCATAACATGTACTCCTTTTTCCCTCTAACTTTTACTTTGGCACTGGAAACTCCCCTTTTCATATTTGGAAAAGTAACATCATTTTTTTCTCTTTCACTTTTTTCTTCTTAAGAATAGCAAAGGCTTGGGATAAAAAATAAATGATAATTTAACTTTATGAACCACCTCCCCTTTATTTTATTGACTATTTTTCTCTTTGCCCTATTCCTTTCCCAATAGGTCCTTATCTTCCCCCTTTATCTATATTTTCTCATTTCTTGTTACCTTTCCTATGATTCTATAAGTTGGCACTTGAGGGGCATTCCCTTGCCCTTTTTATCATCCTATATTTGTTTCCTCTCTTAATCTACATACTTTCCTAATTATTCTACCTCGCTTGTGTTTTTTTAGTTGTATATTCTCTTCCTTTACCCTCCTAGTACATCTTTCCTCTTAATCATTGCATATTTAAAAATCTATTCACTACACTTAATTATTGCAAAAGAGCTAAGTGATTGTATCATGTATAGTATTTAGTGATTAATAAAATTTTAGGTCTTTTTAGTGATAGATTTTTATTGCATAAGATTTTTTGAGCATATATTTAGTGTTTATAGAATTTTCATTTTTATATTTGATTTTCCATTACTACATTGATCATATTAGCTTAAGCATATACTTAATCAAATTGAATCACTATTTTTAAAATGTTTTGACAATATCATTTACCTTATCAATCAACAAAATAATCAACCTTGTCTTAACACTACACGAAAACACCATGCATCTTACTAAAGATCAAATGGATAGCATTCATGGATAGCAAGATCTAGAAGCTATCTTAACTATGATGAGATAAATATATAGACAAGTAAAACTCCCTACAAAAGAAGTTTTGTTTGCACAACCAACCCTTCCCTCAGAGTCAACTGGCAGATCTTCTAGTCCCGAGACCCGCCCAAAAGCAAGTTTGAATGCAGAATGGAGCTTCTTATCGTAAGATAATTTAACCAGTCGACTATTTTGTAATTGTAATGTTGGTCAAATTAGAAACGACCAAATAAGATGATCTTAGGTGCAGGGAGTCTCAGTGCGAAGGACAAGTAAGTTGAAAATAAGAGGTCGCCAGTTCGAAACCTTTTGCACAAGTTTGTCTTATCAAGAAAAAACAGTCAGAAATGGAGGATGGTCTAGCCATTTGCATGTTTCTTTCTCAAGATGTCAGAATTGATGGATGTCTTTGAAATGGCTTTTCAAATTATCTGGAAAGAAACGAATACCCATGCCAGCTGTTCTTAACTGCCGTATAGCTTTCTATATGATGATTTTAATTAAGGGTGTATATTCAGAATCGTGTATCTTTGGTATTTTTTAGGATTTTATTGAGAATGGACTAAGTGAAGATAATGAAAGATTGTAATTATATTTTTTATGTATCAAAAAGAAAATATATAAATAGTAATTAAGATTTTGTTTAATTAGCAATATTGTATTTTATATTTCAATTATTGATAAATTCAAACTATCATTCACGATCAAAGTATAACAAACAAGGAAATATCAAGATGATGAGTTGATTAAGCAATTACTAGTGTGTGCAAGAAGGGAAAGGCTCATCATCTCCACCTAATATTATTATTGTTCAATCAAAAAATAATTTTTCTAGCATTTCATATGTTGATTCTTTTTTGACGGAAATAAAGGATACGATTGGAAAGTATTTTGAGGTATATAAGCTATCTCAGTACCAAGGGAGTTGAATTTGTTTATTCTATTATATAAATGAATATTTGTTGTTGTGAATAGAGATTTTTCCTATCTAGTTTCCCTTTTTGCAGTGTGAACAAAGTGCTGGTGTAAATAGTGTCATTGGATAACTAGTTAAGTTATTATCACTTTATAGTTTGACTTATTCACATTTCCTTAAATTTACTTAGGCTATTCAAGAGTTTTGTTTCAGCTCATGTGTGGTTGACACAAGTGTTCTCACTTTGTAGGACACCTCTTGCATGGTACCTTGTCACTCACAAGAACACTTGTCATGTGAGTTAACAAGTGTTCTCATCATTGAATGGTTAGTCAGTCATTGTATTTGAATTGACTACCTTCACCACCTTTCCTATATAAGCAAGGGTGCATTTTACATTTTACTCCTCTTTTATCAATCTCTTGATAATGTAAATTAGGCTTATTTGTGTGTAAGTGATTTTATGGAAGTTTCTGGTTTTTTCTTTATGATCTTGGAAATCAGAACATGGTATCAAAGCCATGCAAGTAAAACCCTTCCCAATATCTTGCATCTATCCTAGTATAAATTTCATGCTATTTCAAATTTTTGTTTGCCTCATAAAGATTGGCAATTTTATTTTTGGTTTTCTTGTAGGGATTGTTTTCTTAGTATTTTGGCATTCATTTGCAAACTCTAACATGGTCTTTGTTTGAGTTGCATGTACCACCTCATCTTTATGTTGTTGTATCTGGGGAGAGCATCATAACCTATGAAGAGAAATTTTGAACCTACAAGGAAGCCTCCATTATCTTCATTACATGCAAGCATGCCATAAACTGCACATTTTTCGCAATGATTTCATTAAGTCAAGGTATTACAAAGATGTTGAAAATATAAAAATGGGTATTCCATTAATAATGCATAGTAATCCATTGGTCATAAGGCACATTTGTAGTCCATTAACATGGACTTAATCATAACACAAAACACATTATATAAATAGTCATTAGTTAGGACATTTTCACACATGTTCACATGTTAAGTTTACTTGGGTTTAAAGAAAAAATTTAGAAACACATTTGATTTTATCCTCTAGTTGTCACGTGACATAAGACTAACACTTTTCATCCTAGAGTTTGTCCCACCTCTCAACTTTTCCTATATAAGAAAGGTATCATTTGTATATTTTTTGTATAATGCATATTCATTGATCACTATTGAATTAATATAATTTTGCATTCCTTATTAAAGAAAACTTATGCCCTTAATTTTCTCTTGTAGAAAGATTTTTTGGTTTTTTAGGTGATCTTGGGAGGTTGATACCTTGAGTGACTCTAACATTATCACAATTATCTATCGGATCTAATATGGTATCAGAGATGTAGACCTGTAAATCACCTTCTCAAATATGAGAGTGATTGGGTCATGAGATTTTTTAAAGTTGTAAATCTTGGTGGATCTTGAAAAGTTGAGTATGCTCTTTTTTTGCATCATATGATTATCTACATAATCATAAAATCTTTGATAGAAATACCAAATTTTTTGGGGCATTCCTCTTTGTGGCTTTGCATCACAATTTTAAGTTTGTTAGTGAAAATTTTAGCTCATCATTGAGTTCAAGGTGTCTAACAAAGTCAAATTATCCTTTTCATTTATCCAAGTTGTACATGAAAGGCTAGATCTACAAAGGTTTAAAGTTGGGAGGCAATTGTTAAATCTAAAAGGTAGTACAAGTATTTTTAGATAATTTTAAGTCAAATCTAACCCTATCACACTTATAAGGCTCAAAAACCTTGAAATCAACTATCAACTAATCAAATTTAGAACACTTTTTCTTGGGCCATTAGAGAAAAATTATGCCCCTACTTGGTCATATAAATAATAGGGAATATTCCCTATGTAGGTGGAATATTTTATTGTTGCCATGATTTATGCAATTTGACATCATATGATATGGATTGAATAAAAAAGAATTATTTATAATTTTTTTCAAATCTAAAAAAAAAAAAAAAAAAATGGTTTGCACAATGTGTACATAGACACAGACTATGCAAATAGTGTGTGAGAACCACATGGAAGTCCTAGCACTGGGATGGACCTACTAGCAAGTTGATGGTCAACTTCTAGTAGATCAAACTAGCGGTAAAAATAGGTAGAATATTTTCCACAAGTATTCACCTAAAAATTTCTCACAATAGGTTAAATAATCTAGGTAAAACTATAAAATATTATATTAGCTAAACCCATTATATTTTGTTAATGCAAAGTATATTGTAGCAATTCTAATTTTCTTGGTGAATGATGTTAACATGGAATTAGCATGAAATCAACATATCACCTCCCCCAACCTACCCCCTTATGGTTTGTAGTTTTGATTATATAACTAAAATTTGAAGCTTTAACTTAGTCATCTTACTTCCTTTTTCAAGAATTTTTTTTTTAGAAAAAAAATTGTGTTTTTCATACTATTGGTTTGAAAAATTTCAAGGCTCCATTTGGGCTCATAAGGTAACATTTTTTATGTAGTTTATTTTAAAAGTGCATAATTTTGTTGTGTACTTTACATTGGTGTGATCAAATTAGTCTTATTATATCAAAAATTATACTTTATTTTTATGGCTAGATTTCACACTTGAATGCACTAAGATCAAGTCTAGTTTGTGATTTTCCACAAGTTGTATATGCAATTGTATTCTGTAAAAAGTTTCAAAAAAAATTCTATATTATTGGAGGTGCCTAATGATCTTATTATTTGAGGAGGTATCATTAGTTTTAATATTAATCCTTCAATCCAAGATAAGGAAAAATATGAGTCTTTTCCAAAATGTATCATGACACATCATAGGTAGCTTAAAATTTGTCCTTATCTTCCAACACTCCTACCTAAATAGACCCACCTATATAAGAAAATAATTTTAGGCATTAATTGGTTCTAGAGTTGATCATAACACTATGTAGGCTTTATTAGACATTGATTATCCCCATGTAAACTTTGAACTAAGATTTAGGATATTTTCAGAGACCTTCATATCTTTTTATTCCTATATGGTCCTACTATAGATTTCCTCATTCCCCCTTGATGATATAAATAATATAACCTTTGATGATAATACTTTAGAGGAGCTTAAATATATTGAAAATCTTGAATCCTTAGATGACATTGAGACTTCTCTTCTTGCTTCTCCTCCTCTTATCGAGATAATACCTCCATCTACTATTTATTTTGAATATGCTTGTTTTGATACTTTTATGGATACTTATGATTCAATATAGTAGGATATATGTTGTCTTACAAATATGAATACTTGGGAGAAATATTGGGTATACATTGTACATTTGCTTGTAAAGTCCCACATTTCAGAATTGGGAGACACCATTGATTGTATTCATCTTCTCTTTGATGGATTTGATTCTTCTTTATATGTTTTGAAGGAACATTCAAACCATATTTTCCTTTCTTTACCTACATGTGCTTCTATAATGATAGTTTCTATATATATTCATGAGTCATATCTGACTCAATCATCATTCATGTTGATACCTCTTGTAGGAGTATTGGTTCTCATTGGTCTAGTTGTCTCCCCTATGGCAAGAACCATACATAAGTATTGTACCTAAATATTGCATGGTACCTAATTCATCTTATTAGTATTTTTCACCATTTGGAATTGGCTTGGAGTCTTTTGACAAACATTTGGAGGATTCATCTTTGTCTTTAGAGGGGATACTTGTTTCTTTCGATATTTTTCTACATAAATCTCTACTAGATTTTGGATTATAATTTTCATCAATGTGGTAAGAAACGCATAACTTGGAAGTGGAAATTTTCAACATTGACATGGAGATACATGATTAGTTTTTCAAATATTTCATGCATCTCGATCTTTCTTCCTAGAATGGGAAGATTTATTGCATTTTTACTTTGTTTTATTTCTCCCCAAAGTGAGGAACTTTGTTTGTAGGCATTGGATTATCTTTTGTCCTCAAGCATTTACCATTACAAATATGTATGAAAAACTATATTCTAATGATGAGGATTTCAAATATTCAAATATTCCACTTGAAGGGGATCAAAACACCAAGAGGATGGAATAACATAATTCCCATTTATAGGTAGATTCTCAATTACAAATTGGCCACATTTCTTAAGAGGTGATTTTGATAGGAACAATTTTGTTACATTTTTAATTTTAGTTTGTATTTGTGTTATTGAATTTTTTATTTCTTTTTTGTTTCCCCTTTTTCAACATCGATGAGAAGAAGTGATCTAGTAGATTTTTCTTGTTATATTTTCTTCCTTTTGAATAATGGGGGAATAATATCTTCATGATCATTCAACCACTAGTTTCATACCTCTAAGAAGTGATTTTTATGCCAAATAACCAAAGGCAAAGTGAGATCAAATAAGTTTTGGTCAAGTAGTTGGAAATCAGTGGAGGGTGCACAATGAGAATTTCACTATTAATTTTATAACTAACAAGTGTTTTTCATGCTAAAGAATCAAAGACAAAGTGAGATTAGTGGTATAGTTATGGTACGAGGGTCCTCAAAGAGAACAGTTTGAACCATGCAGCAAGAGTAAAAAAACTGAAGAAACACATAATATGGAGGAAAATGCAGATGAGAACATTCTTGCTATCAAAAATATTGATTACATATAATCGGCCACATCTGGGCTTATAGATTCAACACACATGCCCAATTACAACATGCTCAAAATGCAGTGCTCATACATGTGAGTAGAAAACCTTACAGATCAAAATCTATATACATCTTATTCTACTTAGACTTGATTTGAGACCCTTTTGATGATCTATTACAAGCTTTATATCATATATGTGGGCCAAGAAACATCTACGTAAGCCAAAGATCACTACAATCTCCAATGAAGAAAATGTAAAGTGTGCAAGAATAGGTTGGCCTCAAATTTGAATTTATTCCATGGTAGATGTGCATGATGAAGTGTGGACCTAAGTGTAATTTCAAGGACACTCCATGAAACAAATTTAAACACACCGTGAGGATCCGCAATTCACGGGGAAGACCCATGATCGATCCAACTAGCCAGTAGGTTTTGAATTTATTCTGGGGCCAGTCCCGAAAACTGTCATTCACTCTGAAAGCAATAACTTGCTGGAAAAATATCCAATCGAGCTGAAAACTTCAAATAAGGAAATTGAAAATATCCACAATGAAACCATAGGTACGCAAGATCTGGTGATCAAGCATGATTAAATACTGGATCTACCAATTGGAACAAGAACATGAACTGAACATGAACAAAACTGTATGAAAATTTATATTTTTTTGGGTTAATGCAAGATTGCCAAGAACCAAGGATGCTCCTGTATCAGACATTTGGAGTTAATGAAAAGTGATTCCCCGACTTTTTAGGGGCCAAAGGAAAACCAAAATGGTCTACCTCAACTTGAGAAATTCAAGAAGAATCATCCACTGGTCTACTCTTCAACTTCACAAGATAATCTTTGTACTATCTTTCACAAGTTTTTCTTTCATCTCTGACATCCAAAATTTCTTCTATCTCCTCTAATTTTTTTTTAGGAAGTTGTTCTTCGAAATTTACCTTACTCTCTTCACTGAATTATGCTTCATGGTAATGATGTAGATCTACAATGTTGAATATAGGTGATATACCCATGTCATCTAGTAACTCTACTTCATATGCATTTCCTAAATCAAACTTTCTCAAAATCCTATAGGGTCCAAACTTCCTCATCTTTAGTTTACTATATGTGCCAACTGTAAATCTTTCCTTCCTCAAATATATTATCACTTCATCTCCAACTTCAAACTCCTTATGTCTCATCTTTTCATCTTCTTTATCCTTATACTTTTGGTTCATGTTTTCCAAATACTGCTTCACTTGAGTATGCATTATCTTCATATGTTCTACAAATTCCTCCACTTCTACACTTCTTTGTATCTTCCTTACTAATGCCTTGAAACTCTGATATACCTCTTGGATGAACTCCAGTGATAATATCAAAAGGTGTATGTCTTATGCTCTTGTTCACTCAATTATTGTACCCAAACTTTGCTTGTGCAAGGGCTAAATCCCAACTTTCGGTCTTTTCTCCAACCAAACATCTCAATAAATTTCCCAAACTCCTATTCACTACCTCTATCAGTCCATTTGTCTGTTCGTGATAAGTAGAACCGAACTTCGAATATGTCTTCAACTTCTTCCAAAGTGTCCTCCAAAAGTTAACCAACAAATTTTGTATCTTTTTCTGAAACAATACTCCTCAGTTGTCCATGCAATCTGACCACTTCTTTGAAAAATAAGTTTTCTACATGTATTGCATTTGTTTTCTTCTTACAAGGTATGAAATGTGTCATCTTAGAAAAAAATTCCACCACCACAAATACAAAACCATTACCTCTTTGTGTCTTAGGAAAACCAAGTATGAAATCCATGTTGATATCCTCCCAAGGTCTTTTTGGTACTGTCAAAGGTTTATACAATCCAACATTTTGACTACACCCTTTTGCAACTTGAAAAACTTTGCAACTCTACACAAATCTCCTAACATCCTTATGAATATGTGGCCAGAAGTAATTCTCACTTAACAATGCTACTGTCATAGCAATTCAAAAGTGTCTAACCAATCCTCCACTATGTTTCTCTTTTACCAAGCTATCCCTCATCAAACTTCGGGGTATACACTATTGATTTTCTTTGAACAACATATCCTCTTGAATGAAATAATCCAACCATTGATTTCTATCCTCCAAAACTGGTTCTTTACATGCTCTCGAAGGCTCTACAAAATCTAGGTCCCCCTCATACAAGTTCTTCAATTCATCAAAGCCTAATACTTCCAATTTCATCTATGCTAGTAAATTCCTTCTCTTACTAGAGGCATCAACAATTCTATTTAACTTTCCACTCCCATGCTTCAAAACAAAATTATAACTCTACAAGAATTCCACCCATCTCAGGTGTATCTGATTCAACTTACCCTAACTGTTCAAATATTGTAAAGCCTGATGATCCATATACAACACAAACTCCTTAGATAAAAAAAAAAATCTTCACTTCTTCAAAGCTTGAACTATGGCATAAAACTCATAATCATACAATGAATACCTTTTCCTTGCATCATTCAACTTCTCACTGAAATAAGCTACTGGTCTTCCTTCTTGACTTAACATTGCTCCAATTTCATTTCCATTTGCATCATAGTCTACTTGAAATACCTTATCAAAGACTGGTAAAGCTAGCACAAGTTGCTTAGTCACCTTCTATTTCAACAACTCAAGACTTTTTTCTACTCTAGATGTCCATCTAAAATCCTTCTTGTCTCCCCTCATTATCTCAGTCATAGGGCTGAAAATAGAACTAAAATTCCTAATGAACTTTTAGTAGAAACTATCCAATCCACGAAATGATCTTACCTCTCCAATTCTTCCAGGTGTAGTCCATTCAACAAAAGCTCTTACCTTCTCATGATCCATCTTTAATCCATCTATTGATATCACAAATCCCAGATATACCAACTCTTCCTCCATGAAATTACACTTATTAATATTTATTAGCAATTGCTCATCTCTTAACCTTTGCAAAACTTATCTTATGTGAAACAAATGTTCTTCTCTAGTCTTATTGAAAATCAAAATTTCATCCAAATATACAATCACAAACTTACCCAAGAATCTCTCCAATACCTAATTCATCAACCTCATGGAAGTACTTGGTGCATTTGTCATTCCAAAAGGCATCCCCAGCCACTCATACAATCCTTCATTTTTTTTTAACGTTTTTTTCGACACATCTCCTTCTCTGATTTTGATATGATAATATCCACTCTTCGAATCTATCTTTATAAATTACTTAGATCCAATCAAAAAATCCATAATGTAATCCATCTGGGGCAAAGGAAATCTATACCTCACTCTGATCTCGTTTATGGCTCTAGAGTCTGTACACATCCTCCATTCTCCATCCTTCTTAGGTGCAAGTACAATAGGTACTACACAAGGACTCAATATTTCTCTGATCAAACCTTTTCTCAACAACTCTTGCACTTGTTTGTTCAATTCTTCATTTTTTTCTAGTGTCATCTAGTATGCCACTTTATTAGGAAAACTAGCTCCAAGAATCAGATCCATGCAATGACTAATACTCCTTACAGGTGGTAATCCATCAGGTACATTATCTGAAATGATAGCTTCATATTCTATCAGCAATTCCTTTATCTCCTCAGGTTGCTCTTCCACATGCTTCAAGTCTTCAACCTTCTTAGGCACCAAGGCATAGCACATTTTCTCATGTCTCGGTCCATCCAGAAATCTCCTTCCATCAACCAAAAATATTCTAGCAGTCATACAAATATCATCTTTAGGAACATCCTCCAATGGTAGAAAAGTTTGATTCTTCCCATTAGCAACAATGGTGTATATGTTCTTCTTTCCATCATGAATAGCCTATCTATCATACTACCAAGGTCTTCCCAAAAAAATATGACATACATCCATAGGCATAATATCACACAAAACTTCATCATGGTAATTTCCTATCTTCAATTTCACCAAACATTGTTGACTTACTAGTATCTTATGCTCATCTTGAATCCAAGCCATCTGATATGGCTTAGGGTGTTTCAATCTCTTCAACTTCAATTAAGTCACCATTTCTTTAGAAACCAGGTTCTCAGAACTTCCACTATCAACAATCACTTTGCAACACTTATCAGCTACCTTGCATCTGGTCTAAAACAAATTCTTCCTCTACAATGGTTCCTTCTCCAATTCACTTTGACAAAATACTCTCCTATTCACCAATACTTCTCCTTCTTCCAGTTGATTAGATGATCCAGAATAATCCTCCTCAACAAAGGCTATTCTTCTATTGTTCTCAGTCTTTATGTTTGTCTCTCCATGTTTGCATTCAAAGGCTCTATGTCCTTCTCCACCACATTTGAAACAAAATTTCCCCGAATACTCTTTTCTCATATCCTCTATCATCTTTCCTATATCCTTAATTCTTGTAACTACCATATCCTCCTCTTCTATAAGAGTTTCCATCATCTCTTCGGTATGAATTCTCATTCTTACTGACCTCCTTATCTTTATTCTGATCTGCAAAATTTCCTCTTCCTCCTCTACTAAAAATTCTTCCTCTCTGAAATATTCCACCTCTTCCTCTCTATCTTTGCTCATGTCTTTTATTCGGCTTCTCTTATGCTTTTAGGGAACACTGATATGCTTCTTCCACACTCAACAACTTAATCAAACTAGTCTCATCTTGAATAGACGACCTCAAACCATTTACATATCTAGCTACTTGCTCAATCTCATCTTCTAAATGTCCAGATCTAATATTCAACTTATAAAACTCCTCAACATACTCTGTCACACTTGATTCTTTCTACTTTAGATTCTGCCATTTTTCAAAACAAACCGATCTGATAGTCTGCAAGAATAAACTTTTTCTTCAACTTATTCACCATCCAATCCCATGATCTTATATTTTCCTTTCCTTTTCTTTGTCTATCTATCTACAAATTCTCCCACCAAAGGGATGCATGTCCTTTCAACTTTGTACAAGCGAACTTCACCTTCTTATCTTTTGGGGTACATTTAAAATCAAAGTAATTTTCCATCTCTATTATCCAATCTAGCAATTCATCTGAATCCAACTTACCATTATAATCCGGTGGATTGAAATGTGGCTTAGTGTTCACTCTAATTAGGGATCTTATGAACCTCTCTTCTCCCTAATCAAGGCGAGGTTGTTCTTCTCTTGCAACTTCTTCTTGTTCTTCTACTTCTTCATCACTTACATCATCAATTGTTCGACCTCTGCTCTAGGCCATTTCAACTGCTTCTAATCTGGCAGCAATTCCTCTCAACATTTTCATTATAGTTGGCTCTACATTTCCACGCGCTCTATTTCCTCTACCATTTCTTCTTCCCGCCATCTTCGCACAAGTCCTCTACAGGTGCAAGTCAGATCCTCAATCTTCCACCCCACAACAAATCTTCAATAGGACTTCACAATTTTGATGATCTCACAAGGAACGAATCTCACTCTAATACCAGTTTGGTGCAGTCATGGTAGGAGGGTCCTCAAAGAGAATAGTTTGAACCATGTAACAAGAGTAACACAATAGAAGAAACACAAAATATGGAGGAAAATTTAAATGAGAACATTCTTATTATTAGAAATATTGATTACATGTATAGTCGGCCACATCCAGGCTTATAGATTTGGCTCACTGGCTTGATTACAACATGCTCAAAATACAACGCTCATACATGCAAGTGGAAAACCTTACAGATCAAAATCTATATACATCTTGTTCTACTCAGACTTGATTGGCTACCCATTTGATGATCTATTAAAAGCTTTATATCATATCCATGGGCCAGGAAACATCTGCGTCAGCCAAAGATCACTATCTAGGGCCAGTCCGAAAAATTGTCATTCACTCTGGAAGTGATAACTTTCTGAAAAAAGATCCAATCAAGCTGAAAACGTGGAATAAGGAAATTGAACATGTCCATGATGAAACCATAGGTACACAAGATCTGGTGAGCAAGCATGACAAAATACCAGATCTACCAACTGGAACAAGAACAGGAACTGAACACGAACAAAATTGATTGAAAATATTTTTTTTTTTTTGGTTGATGCAAGATTTCCAAGAACCAAGTATGTTCCTGCATCAATAAGATTAAAAAAAATCAAGAAACTGGTCATCAATAGAGGATATGCAAAACGGTTGAAAATAGAAGGAATTTTCAAGATGATGGTAATGATAGTTTGGAAATAATTAATCTTGCACATATTGCATGTCATGTAGATGGTTAGAGATGCTCTAGTACATGAATTTCAATGTGACTGTATTAGGTAGTGTTAGCAAGAGGTAATAGATCTTCAAATTGTGAGAGGAAATGTTACAAGGCACTAAATGTAAATGACTAATAGGTTTTTTCTATATAAAAATGTGAAGTAAAAGGTCTTTTATGAGGATCTACATATATGTATTGAAACTAGCTAGTTAGTACCAAGAAATAGGAGTCTAGTTTTATAGAGTGATAAACTAATTTAAATTAGTTACGTATGCTCCAAATCATGTATTTTTTCTCTTTTTGATCTAGGGGATGTTTGTTGGCTTTATAAAATCTAAAGCATTATTTTGTGAATATCTAATAATTTCATTTTAGTTTAATTGTTGTGGGAAACTCTAGGTTAAATTGATGGATATCCTAGATCATATTAGTTTTATATTTTTTAATCAAGGGGGTTTGTTAGGTTTATATAATTTAAATTGTTAATTGATTATTATCTAATTTTTTCATCTTAGTTTAATTATTAATGTTTAAGAATTTATGACTTGAGTATTTTTAGTTTATGGTTATCTATAATGTCATGCTAGTTTAAATTTTTGTGGTTAAGAGTATGATTTAAATAATTTTAGTTATTAATAAATACTCAATAACTATGTCATAGGGTTTGTCAAATATTTAGTTTCAAGTTTGAAATTTTAAAAAATTAAAAATTATAAATGAAAATTGTGTAAATTCACCTTCAAATTCATGTGCAACAAAGTTAAATATTTTTATTAAAATATACTCTTAAAAATAATTTGTGAATCCACTATCAATTACCCACTTGTTTCTTTCCTCTCTTGCATGAAAAGTAGTCAACATAGCTCCTTCAATATTGTGCCTTGTTTTCAAAGCAATTTCCTTCATGCATCTTTCAAGGTTAATAGAATTAGTTCCAACATTTAAATCCATGAACAAGCATACATCACTTCCATCATCCGGATAGTTTGATTCCTCATCATCAAGCACACCACTATCTTCTTTCACATAATAACTATTCTTGACATATTTTCCTTTATGATCTTTATGATTTTCATTTGAAACTTTGATTGGACATTTAGAAGCATAATAACCTATCTTTCCACAATTAAAAAATTTAAAGGGTAACTTACCTTTGTATTTGCTAGTTCCTTTTTCAGTCTTACAAAAAATTTCTTCCACCTCATCAAGATCATCCAGATTAGATCCATCATCTTTCATGCTAACTTTAAAATTGGTTTATTTCTTTGGAGAATCTTTGTCAAATTCTCTTAATTCAATAGTAGTTAAAGCACCAAAATATTGATCTCGATAATATTGATCCAAAATTTGAGCTTCCTCAATAGAAATATTTTTAGCACTATAAGCTTTAGAAAGAGTTATCAATACCTTTTTCTTAACTTCACTTTCCTCTAATTTTCCACCAAGTCCATTGATGGTATTGAAAATTGTATCCACTTCTAAAGATGTAGCCTATAATATCTTCATCTTCTAACATCCTTAGGGTTTCAAATTTGGCTTTGAAATTTTGCATCTTTTCTTACTTGACCTTATCATCTCCTTCATAAATACTCACCAACTTTGTCCAAATCTCTTTAGAAATTTTGAGGCTAATCACCCTCACAAGTTCTGAATCAAAAAACCCACTTAAGATAGCAATCCTTTCTTTTTCCATTATTCTCATAATCCTTGATCTCATCATCACTTGTTAGGGGAGTAGCAGGCATAATGTATCCATTTTTAACTGACTTCCAAACACCAAATCCCAATGAGACAAGAACCGCTTCCATCCTAGCTTTCCAAAAAGGGGTAAGTGCAAGAATTTGGGTCCACGAAGAGGGGAAGTTTCGGCCGAAAAAAAAAATCTCGCACGAAATGCATACGCATTATGTATCGCATACCCGATTCTAAATCCATAATGCGTATGCATTACGATTCAAGGACACAAACCTAAAACGTGTATGCGTTATCAAACACATATGCTTTATAAAACACATACTCATTTCTAAAAACTATTTAATTTTTTAAATAAGCGACTATGAAAATCATTTTCACAGTCGATTTTTGTGGGCCAAAAGGAGAAGCAGATCGCGTACGCGTTTTGGACAGCCGAAATTTGCCAAATTTTCACTGTCACCTCCTCCCGTCGACACACCTGACCTCAGCGACCTCTAGGTTGGTTGAATTCTACAATATTTTTGCATTATAATTGCTATTTAGTTAGTTTTGTTTTATAATTGCTATTTAGTTATTTTTGTTTAGTTTGTTTTAATTTAATATTTAATAGTTTTTAAACTGCATTTAATTAACCAAAAACATCAACGAAACAAACAACATAAAATTCTAAATCGAAAACAAACAATAAAAAACCTAAATTCAACACATTTAATTTTGATATTTCAAAACCCTAAACCATAGGTTCTAAGAAACTAATTTACTCAGGCCGTTAATCCTTGGACCTAAACCCTAGAAAATGTAAACTAAAACCCTATTTGTAGGTTAAAATTAGGTTAAATCTAGGGTACAATTAGGGTTTGGCTTAAACTTTAATATATATTATAGTTAGATTTCAAAATTACAATTAGGGTTATGATTAGGTTTACTTGTTTAATATTAAAGAATTCAATTACCTGCTTCTAGGGTTCAATTAAAGTTGGAGTTCAATTAGGATTAAAATTCATTCTAGGGTTAGGGTTCTAAGATAAATATTCAGGTAAGGGTTGAGGTTAGGGTTTGTATTCAACTAGGTTTAGAGTTAGGGTTATATTTTTATTAGGGTTACGGTTAGGATTATGAAATTATGAATTAAAATTTAAGATGAAGGTTAGGGTTGGAGTTAGAATTAGCCTGTTCAATTGGTGTAGGGTTCTAGGGTTGGGGTAAAAATTAAATTAAGATTCTAGGGTTAAATGGTTGTAACTTTGGTGAGAGTTAAACATTCAATCAATATTTAATTAGGTTTATGATTAAAAGGGTTATATAAATTTAGGGTTAGTGTTCAACAAAGGTTATGATACCCGATTTAATTACAATTAGGGTTAGAGTTCAAGTTAGAATACAGTAGGGTTCAAGTTATAACTAGGGTCTATGGTTCAAGTTATAATTAGCCCATCTATGGTTCAAGTTGTAATTAGCCCATCTATGGTTCAAGTTAGAATTAGTGTGTTAGAAATTCTAATATAATGCAACATATCCCTAGATGAAATCATATTTTAAAAAATTCCTCATCTATATCGATTAATTTTTTTTATCTTAAACTTGAAAAATAAATCTATTAGCAATGTCTTCTTGAACTGAATTCTCCAGTTTTGCATCTCCAACAATTTTTTTTCTAATCTATTATTTAAAATGTTCTTGTTCAACTTGTTCTTCTATGTGTTCTTGAATTTTTTCTTAAACATAGTCAAGTAGTTTATATGAACATATTCAATATGTTCAACTTGTTCAACTTGTTCAACTTGTTCAACTTGTTCTTAAACTAGAACACAACTTAAGAGGATGCAACGAATTCATTTACAAATACATATGCACACATGCATACAATTTAAATCAATATATATTAAAAAATCTTTCAAAAAAATATATCAAGTGCATATATATTGGGCCCATTACACCCTAAATCATAGAAAATTTCCTTCAATTTTTTTATGATGTTTGTAAAGGTGTTTCTATTCTAGGGTTTTTTGTCATTAAAATCCATACTCTAGTAGTTTTTTAGTTTTGAAACTATGTATTTGAGCCAATCTCCCCGTACTTAGGTACCTAAGGTTTTTGATGGTTTCATAAGGATTTAAAAATCATGAATACTAGTGGAAATTTTTAAAACACATAGGGTTTTAGTCTTATTTCTTCAATTTATGTTTCTCACAATCCTAGTTTTCAAAGAGTTTATTTACAAACTTATATAACAATCGGATCTTTAGGTGTGATCAACAAAGTTTATTTTTAGTAGTGATAATTGTGAGGTATCACTTGAGACAATGCATTTCCCTCAATTTTTTATAACAACCATAGACTTTTAGTCATAACATATTGAATTTTCATTTCCTTCACTCTTGATTCAACATAATCTAGGTCTATTGTTACCATTTTGTCAAAGGGGGTCCTAGAACATCAACTTATAGATTTTCCTTTATTATTATTACTCAAAATAAAAATAAAAATCAAGAAATATAAATGTATAAATCTAAATTCTATAATTGGTGAAGGATTGGGTTGCAAGTTCTTGGATTTGACCCTACCGAATTGGTAGTTTGGCTTCCTTATTTCTTGCATAATTATTACTTTTAATCACTATAATTTTAATTTATTTGCATCCTTTAAGTTTCATACTATACTATTGTTTAATAATTTATTATTAAAATAATATTTAATTCTCATACCTTGTATGTCTCTCATATCAACAATATTTTGTGTTCTATGGTAACTCCTATTATCATTTGCCCTTTTCAAATACCATGATTCCTATGTTTCTATCATTATATGTTTAAATGTATCCTTATAACCAATTTTTTTTAATTTCTAGATATTAATCGTTATTGTTATTCTAATATACATATATAACTTTCAAAATCCCCAAATCTTGAAATATATGTCTAAAACCTTATATGTATACATCATGAGCCATATAATCCTATCTATCAACCCTAAACCACAAAACCTAGATATCTTTCAGACTATATGTAAAATCCAAACCATACATAATCACATATCATTAATCAATAAAAACCTAGACACTAAACCCTACATTCTAAAATATGAACACAAACCCTTACCCAAAACTCAAATTGTAAACCACAAACTTGAAATTTTCAAAACTTGTACAAACTTAAATTATAAACTTTAATGTTTACATGCTATGGATTTTTAATGAACATTATGGATTTTTTAATGTTATAAATCGAATGGTCTTCAAATGAATTGTATTTTGAATTTGTGCACGTTCAATGTGATTTTTAAATAGTTCTTTCAAATTGTGTGCATTATTCAATTAGTTTGTTGATATATTTTTTAATTGTTTAACATGTGCAGTTGCCATTTGGTTGTACATTCACATGGACCCACTATTTAGCATAGAGGATTTTATGCCTGAACCACAAATTCTTGTAGATCCCATAGATCCAAACCCACCACCACAAGAAAACCCCATGCCTCCAAACCCTCCACCTCCTGACCCCCCACCCCCTATAGTAGACCAAGATCAATTGAGAGAGAGAATTAGGGCAAATCTTATGGTGATTCAAGAAAATATAGATCTGATAAAAATGAGCCTAGAATCCCCCCATCTCTCACGGTTTGCATCTACGATGCAAATTATTGTCGATTCTATTTGATCTATCGATGTGGACCTAGATAGGTTCCATCAATGGAGACACGAGAGGAGACAATTCTATGCAGATGGATTGTCTTATAAAGAAATTAATGACCTTAAAATTACCAAAGAAGCCATGTGCCAGTATTTTTTTAACCCCCAAACTAGCCAACCAATTCCACCCACCAAAAAATGAATTTCAATTTTATGGTGTAGGCACCCCCAGATAGCTACACATTTTTGGGATAGATGGTGGATGGTGTTTAATACTCCACCACATGGAAATTTTGAGGTGCCCCTATACTTTTTGAGAAAGTTATGGGCAGAGTTTGAGTTGGGTTTAAAACCCAACTATTTTGATATGAGGTCATTTCAGGGAGTTGGTGTGGCATGCCCCAACATAGATTAGGAGCACGTGTTGATCCTCAACGACATGCTCCAATTGCTCCTATTGTTCCTCCTGCTTCTCCTAGGTGTTCCCACTGCATTTCAGCAACAAACCATGCTATCGACATTAGGAGCATTGAGTTCACTTTCAGGACATCTCACTCATCAGACTTCACATGCGATGGCTGAAGTGGTCAATAGAGAGCATGGAGGCTCGAGCAATAGGAATACTCAGGCATCCACTTCAGGTGACCCACATGCGTCTGAGACAGAGTCATTTATGGATTTACTATATTTTGAGCATCATCTTACACAAGTATGTTCATCTTTTGAACTTAATTTTTTTTTGCAATGTGCAAAATTCATGTTTAAATAATAACATCAAATTATATATATAATACAATATTAATTCAATAAGTGTTTGGTGTAGACACATGATCAGACAATGCCTAAAACTCAAAATGATCATGTCTATATGTCGAGTGTTGTAGATATGGGCTCACCTTTTGGTCAGGTACTTAAACCAATATATATCAAATTTAGTTTGTGTGGATATATATCTAATTTATTTTGAATGTTTACACATGATGTGTGATTGATGTATATTATATCTAGATGCAGGGAGGTCAGATGAGCGTGCCTAGTGCTGACCAACCACAAGTTGTGTTGAGCGCTCCTGAGTCATCATCAGCTCAGGTGCATTCTTTCAAAAAAATTGTTAAGTTTGAATTAAATACACATCATAGATCTAATTTAATTTTTACATTTACATACACATGCATGAATGATCTGTACAAATTGTTGTACATCTATATGCAGGGATTTAATGAGATACCCATTGCAGGTGCACTTGAGATATCGTCAGCATTTATGCATGGGCAATCTCAAGTGCGTGATCTTGAGGTCATAGCATTCGAGGTTGTAAACTTTACTAAATATCCTAAACAATTTTTACATTTACATACACATGCGTGAATGATCTATACAAATTGTTGTACATCTATATGCAAGGATTTCATGAGACACCCATTGCAGGTGCACCTGAGACATTGGCAACATTTATGCATGGGAAATTTCAGGTGTGTGATCTTGAGGTCATATCATTCGAGGTTGTAAACTTTACTAAATATCCTAAACAATTTTTATGGATATTTTAAATATATATATATATATATATATATATATATATATATTCGAGGTTTTAACATATTGATTGCTTTATATGAATATGCAGGATATACTCGATCGGGCATTTGGATCTTCTCAAGTGACAATTATGCTACCCATTGAACAAAATGTTCTAGTAGATTCACATGATCATATGGTAAATTATACATGTACTAAAAAACATTTTTATTGTATTTAATAGACATTTAGTTAAATTTTTATTTTTTATCCAAAAGTTTATATTTTCAAGTTTAAATATGTTTAATTGTATCAAAATTTATAAATAAATTTAAATCTAATTTCAATTTTCTTACACACTCCTTTACAACATGATGCAGGTACATCTAATCAACCTAGAACAAAGAGGAGACTTGATTTGACTGATCAGCCTGATAGTTAAAGGGTTTTAAAATTTAAATAGACCAGACATCTCTAGTTTTATTTAAACTTTTATGTGTTGGACTTGACATATACATATTTTTGTTTATTTATATCAGATGACTTTAATATGATGATTATATGCACTCATACATATGTAGATCTAGATATTTTATCTAATTTTCAAGTAATACATGCACTATATAAATTCTTATCTCTACAATCAAATTTCATAAATATATAATTTATCACATGGTTAAGGGTGACAAATTAAAATATTCCTTAAATAGTTTAGATTATATTCATAATAAATTAAGAGCACGTAATTTTAACTATTTTCCAATTCTCGAAAATATTTGAACAATTATATGAAATGTATAATCTATAAAATTGGAACGAGATTTTTAAAAAGTTACTAATAAGTTCATTGAAAATCATAAAACTATACAACATGATCAAACATATATGTGTGCACATGTATATCTAATTATTTAGCTTATCAACTTTTACGTGAAGACCAAAAATTGATATTTAAATAGTCTCTTGATAAAATAATTTTTCAGTGACAATCGCATGGTAGATCGAATTGATGAGAACCTACAAAAATAATTAATGTAAGTAAGTAGTTCTATAATTTTTTTGAGTCATTTAAGTAAATATATAGTAAAAGTTACAAAATTGGATCTTATAAATTCCATACAAATTCAAATGATGTTTGCCATAGGATGGATGAAGGGGATGCGTGTCATGAACCCTAGGGTATGGCTTAATGGGTCCTAAGAGGATGGCTTAGGGAAATTATGCGAGTGACTTAAGGGATGCAAGATTCTAGATTAAGGGTACACGTAAGAGGATATGACTTAAGGGTCTTTTAAAGGGATGTCTTAAAGGGATGCAAGAGGGTGGATTAAGGGGAGTTGATAGAATATCTTAAAGGGTGTAAGAGGGTGGATTAAGGGGATGCGTTTCATGAACCCTAGGATATGGCTTAATGGGTCCTAAGAGGATGGCTTAAGGGGAATTGTGTGAGTGACTTAAGGGATGCAAGATTATGGATTAAGGGTACATGTGATTCTAAATTTGTTATTCTAAGCATCTCATGAAACCCTAAACCCTAGAAACCATGTGACCTAAATCCTAGGAGATCAACCCTAAACAGTTAATCCATATAAATGTGTTATTCTAAGCATCACATGAACCCTAGAAACCCTGAACCCTAAACCATGTGACCTAAATCCTAGGAGATCAACCCTAAACCATTAATCCATATAAATTTTTTATTCTAAGCATCACATGAACCCTAGAAAACCTAAACCCTAAACCATGTGACCTGAATCCTAGGAGATCAACCCTAAACCATTAATCAATATAAATTTGTTATTCTAAGCATCACATGAACCCTAGAAACCCTAAACCATGTGACCTAAATCCTAGGAGATCAACCCTAAACCATTAATCCATATAAATTTGTTATTCTAAGAATCAGATGAACCCTAAAAACCCTAAACCCTAAACCATGTGACCTAAATCCTAGGAGATCAACCCTAAACCATTAATCCATATAAATTTGTTATTCTAAGCATCAAATGAACCCTAAAAACCCTAAACCCTAAACCATGTGACCTAAATCCTAGGAGATCAACCCTAAACCATTAATCCATATAAATTTGTTATTCTAAGCATCACATGAACCCTAGAAACCCTAAACCTTAAACCACGTGACCTAAATCCTAGGAGATAAACCCTAAACCATTAATCCATATAAAATTATTATTCTAAGCATCACATGAACTCTAGAAACCCTAAACCCTAAACCATGTGACCTAAATCCTAGGAGATCAACCCTAAACCATTAATCCATATAAATTTGTTATTCTAAGCATCACATGAACCCTACAAACCGTAAACCCTAAACCACGTGACCTGAATTCTAGAAGATCAACCCTAAACCATTAATCCATATAAATTTTTTATTCTAAGCATCTCATGAACCCTACAAACTCTAAACCCTAGACCATGTGACCTAAGGGGATGACTTAAGGGGTGTTGAGAGAGTGACTTAAGGGGATGCAAGAGGATGGATTAAGGATATATATACAAGGATATGGATTAAGGGGTCCTAATAGAATGAATTAAGGCGAATCAATAGAGAGACTTAAAGGGGATGCAAGAGGATGGATCAATGGTACATTAAAGGATGGCTTAAGGGGTTTTAAGAGAATGGCTTATGGGGATATGAAATAAATTATAAACTTTTTATAAAATGACAATGAATTAAATTTAGTTTTATATTTATACTCTCAACTAAATGTATCTACAACTATATATAGTTACTTGTCTCTAGATTCGAATTACATTGTAATAAGTGTGCATCTCCTCTCTTTTTTGTAAAACATTTAGTATCAAGCGAGACCTGAAACAAAAAATGATATAAAACTTTAATAAGGAAATGAATTTAAAGACAAATATATATATCAATCAAATATACACATACAACTAGATATACTTACCAATATATTGTTGTACCATCTGCATCCTCTTTTTTTTGTAATGCATCTATGTTTGTCTCGTGATCATCCATTGAAAGTGTCCATAAAACTTTATTAGAAGGCCTCCTATGATATCTAACTAGTTTTATATTGGTTGCCAAAATCAAATGTGAATAATGTATAATCTTCTTGTGTCTTTCATAATCTTCAAATGCAGGCAAGCCATTCTTTCTTATCAAATATTTTCAAAGCTAGGTGCCAAAAACAATGACTGAACCAGTTGGATACTCAAAGTTATCATCATCCACTCTAGGATGTACCAACTTATATTTTATCTCAACACATCTAGCCAAACAGTACTTTGTCTCCTCTTCATTCCCCTCGGGTGCAACAAAAACATACACATGTCCTACAAAAATAGACAAAAAATTCAATAAAGAGCATGACTTATATTTAATTCATGTATATAAAAATGCATACATATAAAATTCATCTCAATAAATAATGTACCTTCTTGTACAAGATCAGAAACACAATCATAATCATCTGATGCGAACGCTTGATTATCTTCAATTATTGTTCCATGTTGGACATGTGTCGATGTAGGTGTTAAGGCTCTTTGTTGCCATTGTTCAACCCATACCATATTTTCACAAGCCTCCCAATCACCTACAATACAAAATTGACAAAAGCATGCCAAATCCCTTGTCCATATTGTCCATGTGTTTGCATTCGAACTCTTAAATGAATGCCATTTTGCATATCCATTAATTGTTTCACAATCTTGTCGAGAACAAATATCATTTTCTTCAACTAACCAAAAGAGGCGGTGAATTATTGAGCTCTCACTTACTCTTGTAGATAATTTGGTATTGCACCAATCTACAATTGCACGTGCATCTCTAAATTTTGTAGCATCCTCAAATTTTAGTTTCTCTCTAGCAAGAGCTCTTTTCACACATGTACCTGCTCCATCGTGTTCTCTCTTACCATGACTGGCTTCAAAAAAACTCCATATGTGTTGGATATTATTTTCCTTATGAACTCTACATAACCAATAAAACATCCTAGCATTTTTTAATTGACCCATGCAATTATCTAACCATATGAGATGTTCTAGCAATTGAATTCCTCTTTCTTTTAAATTTTTGTAAAATATATCAAAACAATATTGAACAAACTCATATGAATGTAATTAATTATCACTTACATAAAAATGGTACTCTCTCAAAAAAAATCTATTATCTTCTCTACTATCATCTGCATGTCTATAAACAATATGAATAAAAATAGATTCTTGCACTGAATTATAATACTGTAATTGAATTTCTTCTTGTGGAGCAAGAGTATAATTTTCAGCAAAATCAACAACTAACAATATAGTTCCAATTGGGAATGTGTTTTTACATAAACGAAATTGATTATCAAGCCCATGAGCATACTGAGAGTGTTGAACATATTTAGGTACAATCTTATCTTTAAATTCTTTAATAAATGCATGCACATTATTTTTTTCCATAATTAGCTCACAACGTTTTCCAGTTTTTCCATCTTTTAAATAATACTCAACATGTTTAAATCTTTTTACATCTACTAATTGTTTTTCAAATTAATTTAAACTACTTTCATGCATACATTCTCCTAATAATGAAAAGTTAGCACATCTATCACATTCTCCAAAAATACGTGATTTTAAATAAAATAAGTTTCCATTAGAGGGTTCAAAAGACAAACCTGATATAAAATCTTTGATTCTTTTAGGTGGCATATTAATAGCACAAATTTCCTGCATAATTTGATTTACATGCAAAGTGCACCGTATATATCAAAAACTATCATAATAATAATGAAATTGTACATGAGTCTTACAACAAAAAGAGATTTGTTGCTTATTAATTCTAGCATACCAAGGTTTACACTTTTCGAATGATCTTTGACTTATTTTAATATTCAATGGTAAGATTGAAGCATCTAATTTTTTTTTATATAATTCAGTTTGAGTCATATCTAAGAGATGCTTTGGATGAGGTACACGAATTTTGGAACCTACCCTTAATGTTAAGACATCTCTAATGTTAGGTGATACTCTTGTATTATCATGGCAAAATTTATCGATAAAAGATTTAATTTCATTAGTTAATTTCATGTATGATCTTGGGAGTCCACCACTAAAACTCCAACATTGATTAATTGGATCTTTTTCAATATTTCTCTTCTTTTAGCAGCTCTAATCAAATTTTTAGGATTTAATTTTATACATTTACTAATCTTACTTAACATTATTTTATTTGAAGTTGCTTTATCAACTAAAGAAATTGTTATTGCATGATGAGCCACATTTTTATCTTTAGATCGACTTTTCTTACCTATAAAATCAATAACATTAGCAACACTAGAAATAACTTGTTCTACTGAATCATCTTTCTTTTTTGGTTTTACAAAAATACCTAATTTTTTCATCACTTTTCTCATTTTCCACATTCTCATCAATCGCACCATGAGTTGACATTGGAATCCTAATTTCTTTCTATAAAAAAACATTTTATATATTTTATTTCCATAAGTTCTAATTTGTCTCCAAGAAAATTTACCACGAAGGTTATCTAACACATCTTTTTCAATTGTAAAAAAACCATTTTCACCTTCATCAATACAAGGGGTTTCATTTTCATTCATACAAGGGGTTTCATTTCATTCACACAAGGGGTTCCATTTTCATTTTCAAATGTAAAAAAGATTTCATTCTCATTTTCATCAATATGAGGGATTTGATTAGCATTTGCATTCTCATAAGATATATTTTCATCATTTTTTTGTTTTTGTGTTCTTTAAACCCTAGAATTATTGATATCATCAATGGTGTATCCAGCATCATTTAAAGAAGAAAAATCAATATTTTCAAGACTTGGGTTTGAAAAAATACCTGGAGAGATTGTTTGAATAGGTGCATTTTCCATATCATTGGGAGGTGGATTTGAAGACATACCCGAAGTTGCTTGCATAGGTACTATTTCCATATCATTCAAAGTTGAAGTTGAAAACATAGTTGAGTTTGTCTCCATAATTGCATTTTCTTCTATATTCACTATCTCCACATTTGCATCATCTACATTCATTTCATCATTCATGACTTTCTCTTCAACATTCATTGAACTAGATGCTTCCAATTTTTTTATTTGACAAATACTTTCTCTTCTATCCTTTTGTCTTTTTGCCTCCATATCTTTATTTGCTTGAATTTCTTTAGGTGTCATTGATTTTCTACACTTTTTTCTTTGCCTTTGCTTTGATCCCATGGTTACCAAACCCTTTTTGATGAAAAAACAAATGATTTACTTGTAACCAATTTTCAAATTTTCACCTCCTTCAAATATTCAAATAACACTTTGTACTATGAAGATCCTTTCTTCTTTGAACTTTGAAGTACACAAAAATATCATAAATACATCCAAAAACTCATTTTTTTGAATATTCTTGTAAATTATTCTTGTACTTGATTCCACTTCAGAAAATTCAACCTGCACTTGACTTTTCAACAAACTTGCTATAGAATATGCCCTACACAAGACAAATTTGCGATAAAAAATGTAGAAAATCGAGTTTTCGGGTTGTACTGCAGGAAAAACGTGTTGTACCAGAAAATATCAAATTAGGAAAAATGGCTATATCGAAAATGCATACGCATTCTGAAAGTAGAACGTGTACGTGTTTCATAACGCGTATGAATTACCTTTATCCAACGGGTAAAAAAATAACGCGTACACATTATAAAACGTGTATGCGTTTCATTTCAATAACGCGTACGCGTTTAAGTAACGCATACGCGTTATTTAAAAATTTGTTTCCCAACCCGCCTGCAAACTTGGTTTTAGGTTCAGGAAAGGCTTGGCAATCTGAGCCTTAGCCTTTGACCTACAACTAAAAAACTAAGGCAGATTGAAGAAGAATGTTCAACTTTGACAATATGGCTGATGAATTTTTTTCTGAATCAATCTTTAAAATTAAAACCCATTACAGAACACGATGTTTAGTTTTTCAATATATAATTTTTTATTAATATTGGATTACATTTTCTATTTTTTAATTAATTTCAAAGCAAACTAGTCCTTAAACTTGAAATATCAAACTTTTTTTGTTTTTCAATAACTTTTTTTTGGTTAAGTTTTTTGTAAAAAAAATTATATGACATCAATCTTCAGACAATTCTTTACACAATGAAAAAAAAAATTTCAAAAAATGTTTAGTTTAGGTCAAATTATGTTGTCCGTACACGTTGATTTAGAAAAAAAACAATTAAGGCCAATAAAAATTTAATAAAAAAACAAATATTCAACAAAAAATTACAAAAGAAAATCCTCATCAATCTTCATGTTGTTAGCTCTCTTTCCCCAAAAGGAATTAGCAAAATAATTTTATTTGAGTTAAAAAGTGTTGTCCGTACACGTGCATGGTATGGTAAAAAAAAATAGGGACATTTAAAAAGTGGTTTTTATAGATCCTTATCAAAATTTAATTTCTACAATCTGGGTATTTGAATAATTTACATATTTATAAACTAGATTCAAATTTCTAACTTTCACATTACTGAATTTTTTAAAAATTCATTGTGTAAGTGCCTCAAATTTTCAGTCCAATTGTGAAAAATTTTGAAAAACAGAAAAATCACTCCCACTTTTTGAGCTTTTTGTAGACCCAACTTCTTGCATCAACCCAAAGAATAGTTCGTTCCATCGAGCATAGGGACCTTGACACCATTCTTGTGTGCCATCCGGATTTACCTCAAGTGGTTAAGCTTCTTCCAAGGAACCATAGCTCTAATACCAATTGTTAGAAATATAGGACAACTAATAGGGAGTGAATTAATTGTACATTAAAATCATCAAACCCTCATTAATCCTTAAACCCTTATTATCCTTCAAACACTCATTAAGCATCAGTAGAAAGTAAACATATGAAACATCAACATAATAACAGTCATACACAAGAGAACACTAGAGTTACATGGAAAAACCTAATTGTGGAAAAACCATTGTGATGATTAACTCAAATATATATGAATTACATCATTGAATACAATAGGCTCACTACCCAAAAGAGAAGAAAGTCCCACTATCGATGGCTCACTACCCAAAGGAATCATTGTCTAAAATAGAAGAGAATAGAATAATACTTTTACAAGGAGTTTCACTAGCTTAGAGCAACAAAAAGATCCACCACAACAACTCAACACCATCTATAACCTTTGGCTCATTGCCTCTAGCAACTTCAAGCACACTAAAGTATAGACACCTTATGCTCATTGCATCTAGTAACCTTGGGTTTTTAAGCTTGCACTTAGATCACCACACTTGATCACATTCACATCTTTCTTCACATCTCACAACACCTCTAATAATTAATCTTTCTTATATATCCTTCACGACCTCAAACAACCTTGTCTAGGTCAAACTAAATGAAATGTATGCACCTCAAATGTGCAACCAACAAATAGGTTGACTCCAAACACTTCCGCAGTGGAAATAAGTGAAGGGAGACCATATTATGGATTATCTAGAACCCAAATCTACACCAACACACTTCACCACACTTCAACAAACAACAAAAAATTTCCACAATTAACATTTGCATGCCAGGTTGGCCAAACCTACACTAACACTAACATGCAACCACATACACAACTATCCAATTCTAGAAACAACATGCATACCACATAGCAACACTCCACAACATCCCAAAATATTCCAACTCCATCAGAATATTCAACTATATCTATATATGTGTAGAAACTAGTTGATTAGTACCAACAAATAGGAGTCCAAGTTTATAGAGTGGCAAGCTAATTTAGATTAAATGGATGCTCCAATTATTATTTTTTCTCCTTTTGATCAATGGGATATTTGTTATCTCTATTAATCTAAAGTATTAGTCTTTGAATATCTAATAATTTAATGTTAGTTTAATTGTTGTGGGAAACTAGGTTAAATTGATGGATATTCCAAATCATATTATTTTTATCTTTTTGAATCAAGGGGGTTTGTTGAGTTTATAAATATAAAATTTTAATTGATCATAATCTAATTATGTCATCTTATTTTAATTATTAATGATTAATAATTTATGACTTTAGTTTTAGTTTATGGTTATCTATAATGTCATATTAGATTAATTTTTTATTGTTAATCTATTTTGTGATTTAAATAATTTTAGTTCTTAATAAATAATCAATAACTATGTCATAGGGTTTACCAAATATTTAGTTTCAAGTTCAAAATTAAAAAAATAATAATTACATAAAAATTGTGAAAATTTACCTTCAAATTCACATGGAACAAAGGCAAACATTTTTTATTAAAATGTTCTTTTTAAAATCATTTGTGTTAGGTTTTTTAGATTTTTTTATAAAATACACTTATTCCAAGTGTAAAAAATAATTGCAACAAAAGGATATCATGGTTGGACTAATATGAGTGATACCTATAAGTTTTTTAAAGTAAGTTGTAAGGCTAATGTGAGGACATGTGAGAGACAATGGTGTTAAAATTGTTAGAGAATTACAAGATTGAGAGAACGAAATAAACTTCCACAAGTGCAAAAAATTATCACAATATTATGTCTCAATATAGAAATGAAAATGTGTAAATATACAATAAAAAAAGTGTGCACTGAAAGTGGAGCCTGTTGTAGTGGGACCTTCAGCATGATCCTCATGTGATTTTTGGCTGTTAAAAATGTATATAAACTAAACAAAATGTGAATGTGTTATGTTTACATAACATGTACACATTATGTTTCCATTACACATATGCAGTATTAGTCCATAAACTAAAGTTTTTGCACTTTGGCATCCATTTGGAAGTGCCTATTATATCAAAAACATGCACATGCTTTTAACTTAATAAAACACATTTATGTTCTTTTAACTTTATAAAACACGTATTTACTTAGTTTTGGGCTTGGAGGATGGATTTACCTTTACAAAACATGTACATTCTTTTAACTTAACAAAACATGTATGTTTTTTTCTTAGTTTTGGGTTTGAGCTCGATGGATTTACCTTTACAAAACATGTACATGCTTTTAACTAAAAAAAATGTGTACGTGTTTTGCTTAATTTTGGGCTTATCATGAATTTAACATATGAAAACCTTATGTACTTAACCCTAACACCTATAAATTTAATCATAAACCCTAGACACCATATACAACCCTATAACTCTATATCTATAACCTGAAACCCTATACACTTTATTATCAGTTCCTTAAACCTTATCCCTAAACCTTAGGAACTAAAGTGAATAGGTTAAAGCCTTAACCATATATTGAACCCTATACCCTCAACCCAAAACCATGTACCCTAAACCCATAAACCATAGGCCCTATACTGTAAATAATGAATAATTTAGAGATAGTGAAGGGAGAGAGGAGAGAGGTACATGGGAGAGAGGTAGAGAGGTGTGATATATAGAGAAGAGAGGAAAATAAAGAGATATGTGAGATAGATAGAAGAGAGATCTACATAAGGAGGAAGGGAGGGGTAGATAAGGATGGATGAGGGGAGAGATAGGAAGGGAAGGTTGATAGTGGAGAGAGATAGGTTAGATAGAGAGAGAGGTAGATCTAGAGAGAGAAGTGAGATAGAGAATAATAGAGATGGGAAGGAGAGTAGAGAGGTGGAGATGTGAGCCTGAACCCTAAACTCTATACCCATAACTTGAAACCCTATACCCTATGTTGTTTGTTCCCTAAACCTTTTCCCTCAACCTTAGGAACTAAAGCCAATAAGTTAAAACCTTAACAATATGCTCAACTCCATACCCTATAACCTCAACCCTAAACCCATAAACCATAGGCTCTACACCATAAACAATGAATAATTTAGAGATATTAAAGGGAGAGAGGATAGAGAGACATGGGAGAGAGATAGATAGAGGTGATACATAGAGAAGAGAGGAAAAGAAAGAGATATTTGAGATAGATAGAAGAGATATCTACATAGGGAGGGCAGGAGAGGTAGATAAGGATGGATGAGAGGAGAGATAGGAAGGGAAGGTAGATTATGGAGAGAGAGAAGTTAGATAGGGAGATGTAGATATAGAGGAGAGAGAGAAGTGAGATAGAGAACAATAGAAATGGGGAGGAGAGTAGAGAAGGGGGAGATGTGAGACTTAACCCTAAACTCTATACCCATAACTTTAAACCTTATACCATGTGTCATGAGCTCCCTCAACCTTATCCCTCAACCTTAGGAACTAAAACCAATAGGTTAAATCCTTAACCATATACTCAACCTTATACCCTATACCCTATACCCTATACCCTATACCCTATACCCACAACCCTATACCATATACATTCTTGACCCTAAACGTTGTCCCTTAACCTTTGGCCTCAACACCTATATAATAAACTCTCAACCATATACACAACCCTAAACTCTATATAATATACCCTAAGCCCTAAACCCTTATTTCCATCATATGCATGCAATATGTAGTCACCTTGGTTCCTCATATGCTGGTGTATAGTATCACATACATTATCAAATTAAGTGCTCTCTACATTGTAGTTCAATTATTTCATTCCAAATACACCTAATCCCATCCCATCCCTTCTTTCTCATCACCATCATTTTTATCTTTCCTAATCATGTATTGTATGTGCACATTCATTCTCTATTTCTTTAATATGTTACTACACTCAATGTATTAAGATGGTTGGTTTTTCATCATCTCCATCCAACTCATCTAATCATCAAGAATTTTTATCTTAAGTCTTTAGATTTTTTATTGTAAGTATCTTCTCATCATTTCATTTTCATCTTAAGTTTTTAGATTTTTTATTATAAGCATCTTATCATCATTTAATTTTTTTCTGAAGCATTTATATTTTTTATTTGAAGCATCTTATCATCATTGCATTTTATCTAAAGTGTTTATATTTTTTATTCTAAGAATCTTATCATCATTTCATGTTTTCATCTTAAGTGTTTAGATTTTTTATTTTAAGTATCTTATCATCATTTCCTTTTCATCTTAAGTGTTTAGATTTGTTATTTTAAGAATCTTATAATCTTACATTTTTATTACATTTTATATCCACATTATACATATACATTCTTCATTATATGTACATTCAAGATTCATTTTAAACCATATACATATATCTACATTAACATTCACCTATATATATCATAAATCACATACATCAATACAAATATCATTATTAGTATATTGATTTCATAATCATCATTAACATAAACCATTCTTGATCATCATATAATTGATCTCCTCGACCTCCTTGATCTAGCTGATCTAGATGTCCTAGCCCTTGGGTGATCTATATAGCTTTACAAAACATGTACATGCTTTTAACTTAACAAAAAACGTATTTATTTTTCTTATTTTTGGGCTTACAATAGATTTAACTTATAAAAACCCTATGCATTTAACCCTAACACCTATACACTTAACCCTAAATTTTATACCCATAACCCTAAACCCTAGATACCCTATAATCTCAACCCTAAAACCTATCCATCAACCCTAAACCCTATAATTACCCTTAGGGCGTAAATCCTATACACTCTACCATAGGCCCCTTATACCTTCAACCCTAAACTCCATACCCATAACATGAAACCCTATAGCCTATACCATTAGTTCCTTAAACCTTATCCCTCAACCCTAGGAACTAAATCCAATAGGTTAAACCCTTAAACATATACTCAACCCTAAACCCTATACCCTCAACCCTAAAACCTATACCCTATACCCTCAACCCTAAACCCTATCTCTCAATCTCGTGCCTTAAATCCTATAAGCTAAACCCTCAATCCTTATCCCTATACTATATACCCTCATGACCCTAAACCCTATCCCTCTTAACCTTGGACCCTAAGGCCTATGTAATAAACCCTCAAACATATACACTCAACCCTAAGCCCTAGATCATATACCCTCAACCCTAAACCATATCCCTTAACACTGGGCCATAAAGCCTAGGGGATGAACCCTTGACCCTATACACTCAATCCTAAATGATATACCTATGTGCAATATTTTTAATCTACTTAAAATACAATAAAATCAAGCAAAATATAAAATCCAAAGACAACACTCAAGATAGGGCAATGAGGATTTCAAACTAGCATACAAAGTCTCCTATTGTGTATATTTTCCCACAATGTTTGATTGGATGTGTGCTCACTTGAAATTTTGGTAGCATAACAACGCTCTAGTGGAAAATGGGTGAGAGAAATGAAAATGGCTAAGTGTTTGGATAAATAGATTTTGAGGATAATAGATTAATTTCCAAGATTAGATCTTGAGATCAAGGGTTGGGAGAGGGTTGACCCACCTAATCTTGTATTAAGTGTGTGCACATGTTTAGTGGGTAGGTTAGGTGAGGATTAGGATTGGGATTAAGATTAGAAAAAAGTGATGGAGGATGTGACATTTGAGGGAGTTTAAATTAAATAAATATAAATTGTTTATTTAATTTATGGGATAGAAGGGGTAAGGTAGAATAGATGATAAAGTATTTAATTATTAAATACCTTAGGGATTTAGAGAACTTTAGGGGTATTAATTAAATAATGGAAATATTATTTAATTAATGCAGGTAAGAGGATATTTAGATGAAAAGGGGTAAATTTGACAAAATGTAAGTGATCAAATTTACGTGTCTACATTTTTCCCCTCTTTGAGGTGGTGTTATGAAGTAGCATCATTTCAAAGAATATTAAAACATAGCACCTAGAAGAAGATGGTTAGATTGTGAAAGATACCCCAATCATTCAAAGGAGTGACTAGGAGGAAAGATGGTGGGAGTGAAGATAAATATTATGGATTTATGATTCCCCCTTGAGAGGACATGTGGGTTGAAGAGAACACGGGTGTGCTCTTGAAATGGATGAGGTGATGCGAGAGTAGATGGGGAAGGTGATGAAAAATGATGGATAGAATAGGGGATGGGATGAGGAAGAGATAATTAAAGGAGAAGATGAGAAGTAAGCAAGCACAAATGGATTCAAGAACAAATGTGATGTTTTCCCATTCAAGTTGCAAGCCAAGATTGATTGATGATGGATGGAGCGTTGTTGATGAGGGAAGGATACATCCCAAAACAAAAAAATTATAGATAAGGATACATCCCAATGATGATGATAAGAGTGTTGTTGATGAGGGAAGGATAAATACCAAAACAACATAAGGATAGGGAAGGATACATCCCGATGATGATGATGAAAGTGTTGTTGATGAGGGAAGGATTCATCCCAAAACAACACAAAATAATAGGGAAGGATGCATCCTGATGATGATGATGAGAGTGTTGCTTGTGAGGGAAGGATAAATCCCAAAAAAACACAAAAGGATAGGGAAGAGTATATCTCAATGATGATGATTGGATCAAGTCTTGTAGCAAGGCTAGGAACAAGACCAAGGATGTGATTAGATGATTTGTTCTAGATTGAATGGATGAGGATGGGATTGAGATGTGGGATTGTTGAAATGAATGAAGATGATGGAGGAAAAGATGCTTAGAATAAAAAATCTATATTATCCTAAGAAGATTGTTGAGATGATGAAGTGATGAAGAGTAATGAAAAGATACTTAGAATAATAAATCTATATTATCCTAAGAAGATTGAAGGGAGGATGATATGATGAGGACAGAGGGAGTGTAGGGATAAAAATAGAGAGGATAGATAGATGAAAGAGAGTGATTCAGGATGAACAGATTAGAAAGATGTAGGGTGAGTGGATCGGAAGATGGATTAGGAGCACCATATAAAAACTAGCATGTAGTTAGCACTTAATTTGATATAGCATGAGATACTATGCACCATGGTATGAAGAACCAAGGTGACTTTGTATCATATGCATAGGACTGATGCAACAAACATTTAAGGTTAGTCCAACATTCCAAAGTCACAAGGGCTTTGGTAGGGCCAATGCTAGATAATCACAAACAAAAGGGATGCCTCAACGTAACACAAGACTATCATGATCTTGGTGGGTACTATGTGGGACAACTAAGAAGACAAGATCACGCAAAAAATCAAGATATGCCCCTATGTTTACTGGTCAAAATGCACCACGATATGATGGATCGTGGCAACCCTGACGAGGTATAATAAGGAGCTCAAAAGATAAACAAAATGCAAAAGCACCAAAATATCACAATAAATTTAAAATGTCCTTTTCCATAGGATCAATAGATGGATGGGATTGATGAGGTCTAATTTAAGGAAGGATACATCTTGTTAAGACCAAAGATGGAGGGTGGATTAGGTGATTGACATGACTCGGGATATTCAAAATAGATTGAATCTCATGATACTAGTAGATTTTTCTTTTAGGAACCAGCTAGATAGGGACACACTTGATGACACAAGAGAAAACCAAGACACACCCTAAGGATAGACCTAGCATCTTGGGGGTCCATCGATTTATGGCCTTGCCAAAGTGAAAGTGCAAAGACCTCGTAGTTTGATAAAAGATTGACGACTGGCCATGGATAAAAGTGGAAAGAGGAAAATTGTGGCCTCAACGAATGATGATGACCGACATGATAGGACAGACAAAAATCCAAGACTAGACAGACAAATGATGGGGACTGACATAAGGGGATAGTCCAAAGCCTCGAGGGCTCATCAAAGATGGCCTTTCCTACGTGAAAGAACAGAGGTAACATAGTTCGATAAGAGGACCAACGACTGACCATGGATAAAAGTAGAAAAATGAAAATGGTAGCCTCGACAGATGACAATGACTGAGATAGAAGGACAGGCAAAATCTAGGACTAGATAGATGAATGATGGGGACTAACACAAGGGGATAGTCCAAAGCCTCAAGGGATCATCAAAGATGGCCTTTCCTACATGAAAGCACAGAGGCAATGTAGTTCAATAAAAGGACCAACAAATGACCATGGATAAAAGAAGAAAAGAGGCCAATGGTGGCCTCGATAGCTGATGACGACTGAGATAGAAGGATGGAAAAAAGCCTCAGAGGTCGATCAAATGATTTTCCTTTCCTACATGAAAGCGCAAAGGCAACATAGTTTGATTAAAAGACCAACGAAAGAAAATGGATAAGAGATGATGAGACAAGATGGACCTTGTGGATAGAATGATTGATATGTTGGATGTGGATTAGGGGAAGCTCAAGGATGGTATAGTTATCCAAATCAACAAAACATGAATTGGGATGATGGTATGGTGGATAGATAAGTGATGAAAGGTGAAAGGAGATTAGAAAGATGTTTGTAAGAGGTGGGAATGATGGGAGTGATGACAATGACATAAACGGCATTGGGTTGCATGGGGGTAGCCTATAGCTAGATACCAATGACAAGGGATTATGAGATGGAATGAAAATAGAGATAAATGGATTAATCAATAAAGATAGGGAGATTGAAAGATGCTAGGATGGATGGATAGATGGATAAGGATTTGAAAATATGTAAGGGATTAGTGGATGGATAGATGGATGGGAAGATAAGGATGGGGAAATGGAAGGGACTAGTGGAGGTATGGATGTTGTCACCAAGGATTATGTCACAAAGAAGGATATGCCCCACTCTAGATATGTCATGTGTGATGAGGCAAGAGGGATGGAAGATAGGACGATGGGTGAATAAGGGAAGGTGATGGATATGGATGTGTATGGATGGATAAGAGAGGTAGATGGATTTGGATAGGACGCATGGATAAGGAAGGTAGATGGGGATGATAGGGAATATGAGTGTATCATGGATGAGGGGAATTTATGCAAAGAGGTGTTCAAAGAATGTATATATATGTTTTCCCCTGTCTATATCAAGATTGTGAGGATGATGGGGGGATTGGGATAAATGGGATATGATAGGTAGGATGTTTAATATATGTGGGATGGAGGATATGGGTGAAGGGGATGCATAGCATGAATTTTCCCCCAAGTGTGGAAATAAAATGGATGGGGGACTTACACATGATTCCTATTACTAGGTTTTCATCATGGTTCTTATCCAAGGTTCTTGTTTTCCAAGTTTTCACCATTGGACGACATTTTTTTAGGATTTTTTGGATAGTATGCAGATCGAGATGGATGGGGATAGGGATGTGGATGGATTAAAAGCCATAAAAGGTAATAAGATCCCAAATGTGAAGTGATTATTGGATATTGGTACAACCTTATTAGGATGGATGGATTAAGCAAGGAAAAGGATTAAAGAGATTGGATGGGGGAGATATGTGGGATAATGGATGGGATGTTGGAAATTATATGGGTGGAATGATGGAGTAGCTGTGTGATGGGGGAATGTTTTAAGGACCAACATTAGCACATATGGTGGGAGATGTGAAATGATAGAAGGATAAATGGATGGATAATGTGGGGATAATGAAGCAGTTGGGATAGTTAATTTTAGGACATAAGGACCCAAAATAGATTTAGGAGATGGAGGATGAGGATGTGTAGCTTTGGGATTAGCAAGTTTGGATGTTATTACAAATTTTTAATTTGAAGGCATTGCATATTTTTTCTTTGGGATCCACATGGTTTTGATTATTTTTTTGTTGGGCTTGTGTAGTATTTGTGATTGATTGCACTTTTGGATGGGATTTTTATTTTCTTCATCATGTCCTTTAGAGGGGACATGGGAGCCTTTAGATTCATGTGGATGTTTGGATATATGCATTTTTTCTTTGGCAACCAAAGTTCTTTTACTAGCAATGGGATGGGTATGAGGCGATGGATGATGTGGGGGAGATGTGGATGGAGTGATAGAGGTAGGTTTTTGACGATGATATGTGAATGGAGAATGTGAGATAGCATGCATGGAGGGGTGCCTTTGTTGATCCTGATCAGGGATTATGAGGTTAGGATTTTTATGATTTGTACTAGGGATAGGTGATGGATGGATGAAAGGATGAAGAGGACGAGATGGATGAGGTGATTTTGGGATATAAGGGCCCAAAATAGACTTTGTATATGGAGGATGTGTGAGGGTTGATGGAGAGACATAAGAACCCAAAATATATGTAGTAGATGGAGGATAGGCAATGGTGGATGGAGGGACATGAAGACCCAAAATGGACTTGGAGGATGAAGGAGGAATATGGATGGTTGTTTTGAGGTGATATGATGGAAGAGGGGGGATGGTGAAAAATGGTGTGGTGTAGTGATGGGAAGAGCCTATTATTCCTTTGGAAGAGGCTTGCTTAAGATGTACAAAGGTTGTACCAACATTTTTGGATTGTGAGTCTTGAGAGATATATCTAAGATGACCTATACACGGGTGTTCTTTGACCTGGATGGGTTCTAAAAACCTTTCTCATGAAGGCCTAAACCTTTTCCTTGATAGTTCATGATCTTGAGCATTCAATCTATGGTAGGATGCTTGTTATTTTTGAAACATGATGTGAATCCATTATTAGGTGGAGGAGGATGGGTGGTGTATATGCTTTATTTTTATTCTACAAGAAATCCACCATGGATGAGTGTAATGGTAACAAGGTGATATAAAAGTGGTGTTGGGATGGTAGGGTTAAGTGGTGATGAAGTATTATGAGATGGAGATGATGGAATAGGAGGATCTTGAATTGGAGGAGGAGGTGATAAGGGATCATGGGATGCAGGGATTGGATCTTGAGTGCAAAGGGGATCAATGGATGGAGTGGATGAGCTAGTATGATCTTGAGATGGGGTAGATGGGAGGGTAGGATCTTGATGTAGATAAGGAGATATGTTGGTATGCTTTGAATCAAGCTCTTAGTATGACTCATCTTGTGTGGGTGGCATGATGATGGAGGAGTTTTGGAGGGAATCCTCAAGTGGGGGAGATGGAAGGATGGAGGATTCATGAAGTAAATGGGAGTGGATTTCGGTGATACTAGGGGTGGGAGAAAGGGGTTGGATTTGGGTGTCCTCAATGGATTGGGTGGATCCAAGAGTAGAAGATGGGAATTTAATGGATTTGGTGGGTTTGATGGTTTCAATAGTTTGGACAATGTTAGGAATTGTAATAGGGGTGATAGGTGTAGGATGGAGGATGGCCTCATCACTAGTGACCGTACATGATGGAGTGGTATGGGATGGATCCATGACTTCAAGATGTGGATTTGGGGATGTCTTCTTTGTCATGATTCCTTGGACGAAATCTAGAGTGAGATACTTGCATATTCTAGGCTTAGCTAGGGTGATGGGAATAAATGAAGGATTATGAAAGGGTGGAAGATTAGGATTATGGATTGGTGGATTAGGATTAGATGGATGGAAGTGGATGGAAGACTAAGAGTAGGTGGGGGATTAATATTAGATGGAGGATTAAGGTAGGATGAATTGGAGGGAGGATTATGATATGATGGGGTGAATGATTTAGTGACATAGGAAAAAATAGATGGTGGATTAGGACAGGAGGATGTGGATGGGGAGTTAAGGTAGGACTATTGGGATGGTGGATTAGGATAGGAATATTGGGATGGTGAATTAAGATGGGAAGATTGGGATGGTGGATTAAGATAGGAATATTGGAATGGTGGATGAGGATGGGAATATTGGGATGGTGGATGAGAATCAAGAATTGGAGGATAATAATATGGAGAATTTGGACTAGGGGTGAAGGTGATAGTGTTTTTGTGTGAAGAGGAGGGACATAGGAGGATATGGATGGAGAAGAACATGGAGACATGGATGTGGAATAAGATGGGTATGTGGTTGATGGATAAGAGGGATATGTGGATGAAAAATAAGGTGGAGATGTGGATGGGTAAGATAATGGATGTCCCTTGTCAAAGGTAAAATAAGGATTGCTAATAGGTATGGATGAAGACATGATGGGATAGCTCAGAGGAGTGATTGGATTTTGGAAGACAGTTGGGGAAATCTTGCTAGTAATGATAGCATCAAGGGGATATATATCATACTCATCTTGATCAACAAGACTTTCATTATCATCATCAACATAATTGGGATTCCCCTTGACTACTATTTTTGGTTGCACTGATGGAGGATAAGGATTCATGGTGTTGGATTGAAAAGATGGGAATAGATGATTACACTTGAAAAGGATAGATGATGAAAATATAAATAGAATGGATTAGAAGAACGTGGAAGAAGGTATCATAAGATTTGTTTTGATATTAGAAGATATTGAATGTGGGTGGACTAAAGGTCAAATTGGGATGCAAATTAAGCTCAAATAAGGATTTAATTTAAGCTCATATTAGGATTGGATTGAGGCTCATATTAGGATTGAATTGAAGCTCAGATTAGGATGATTGGATTGGATCAAAGTTCAAATTAGGATGGGATTTAAGCTCAGACTAGGATGATTGGAAGATATGTGTGAGGGGGTCCTAAGTGTTGATGAGATGAAAGTGATTGTTTGGAAATGGATATGTAGAGGAAAAATTATTGGACTATAGTTTCAAACTGGGGAAGATATAGGCTAATCGTGACATGAAGGATTGACTCTCTAGATTTTATATGGGAAGTGGATACGCCTCTGCAGGTAATGAATTCTCCCTTTTAGATAATAGGATCACCTATCTAATGGTCAACAAATTCACCTCTATGTATGACAAGATTGCCTCTATCTAGGACTCAGACTCACCTATATCTTGAGATGCCAAAAGAAATACATAGATATGGAAGAAAAATTCACTTATCTACGGATCATGATCGCCTATGCATATAACAAGATCACCTATATCCTCATAAATCAAAAGGAAATGGGCAGATACAAGACATAAAATCACCTATCTAAGGACCAAATTTTCCTCTTTCTTGAAATGTACAGTTGCAAGTGGAAACACCTATCTAGAGGACAACGGGTTCGCCTATGTCTTGAGTTGTACAGACTAGGATAGTATAGACAGACGCGGATTTTCCCCTACAGACAATAGGTTCGCCTATTCTAGGAACAGACGGGCGGGGATGGCATTGACTCGCCTATCAAGGAAGCAATATCGCCTATTCCAAGGGAACGATCAGACACAGAGTCACCTAAAAGATGGACCTATAGGAAAATTCAACCCTGACAAGGATGAGGTAGTCTAAAATGTGACCTAAATTGGACTCAAGACTCATATTCACCCTTGTTTAGGGTAGGATCACCTATTCACAATGAAAAGTGAGAAGCAAATTCACCACTGAGGGCAGGGGAGAACTATGAAAAAGGATTGAATACACAACAAACAAAAAGTAGTAGGCTGGACAGACTCGAACTAACAACAAGCTTTGGTATCGCACAAGAAAAAATGTTAAGAAACACAATCCTAGAACTAGTGATAAGGGTTTACAAACTCAATGTAGGCCCACCACCTTGAGGGGACACCCCAAGTTTAATAATTCATGATACCGAGGTGGTTCTCTAGATCACCCTTTCTCACGAAGGTGGATAGCTAGAGATCTAATGGCAAAGGGTCATCAACAAATGCCACGGGCTCACCTTCTCTCTCTCTCACTCAAGGAATATCGTAGTCCACCATGAAGATTCCTATCTCAACCTAAGGGAGTACGTGGTGAGTAACTTCGATGTATGGAGTGCATCCCCTACACTACACCAAGTCACAACTAAAACATGAGTCTCTATCTAAGATAAACAAGGCTATCTTGTGCATCCTTGATATACAGTAGGTACATGAGGCACAACTGAGAACACCAACCTATCACAAGCGTGGGTTGGGATCCCTAGTGAGGTGCTGGAAACTCAGACCAACCTTGCATTTCTTATCTAGGTATCACGCTAGCTTTGATGCTTCCCTAAACATGAGGTGACTAAATTGGGGTTACAGCTTTAGCTCTCCCCATTTATATACCCCATTAGTAACATGTGGTTGGAATCGTCCCCCGGGTGATGAAATCCCAAGAAATTCTCGCTAAAGGAAGGAAATGCTAGACGCTTCGGTTGGTCCCCATGCTTGCACATAGTGCAAGGGGAGAGCTTACACACACTAACACTTCCTAGGCAAACTAGACTGGACTAGAATGAGTTGTGATTTCTCGTCACCCAAGATCACCGAAAGGTGCAAGGGGAGTGGATACGTCAACAACTCACTCCCAAACATGGTAAAAAAAAATTATTGACCCTTTAATTAAGTTTGTGTGTGCCTAAATTAGTGTGAAAAAAGAGACACAAACAAATCCAACTAGGGGTCTTTGACCAACCATCCTGCAGAAGATAAGTTAGTAGTTTCAATCTCTGGTCTTGGACAAGTGAGGAAAAGCTTCAGTAGACCCTACAGATTCACCCCTGTATGTGGAAAATTCACCCAAGAAGGTTGTAGGTTCACCCCTTTGAGCAGAAGCGGATTCACCTCTAAATCTAGTGCAGTCCCCTATTCAAGTCACAGGTTCGTCTGTCTACAAATTCACCTATATGGAAAGAGGAGGGAGAAAATTCACTTGTCGGGTGAATAGGTTCACCTATTTAGAAAGAGGCGAGAGCGAATTCACCTCTACAAGTCAGGTATAGGATGGGCAAGTGCAAGATTGCCTGTTCAGAGCAGTGGTGGGTGCACAATCGCATATTCAGCAAACAGATTCACCCCTAAAAGGTTTTTTCCAGATCAGTAGTCGCAAGTTCGCCCCTCTACAGGAAAGGTGTATACATGTTCGCCTGTATCAATGCAAATTCACCCCTGCATCAAGTGGATTCGCCCATCGGGGGTGTATTTGCCTCTAAACATGAAATTTGAACCTACAAAATTTTAAACAACAACAAATGTGAAAGAGAACCATGATGTGGGCTTTACCAGGCATGCCAAAAATGTGTGCAGTATTTTTAATCTACTTAAAATGCAAGAAAATCAAGAAAATGATAAAAACCAAAGACAACACTCAAGATAAGGTGATGAGGAGTTCAAACCACCATACGAAGTCTCTTATCATGTAGATTTTCTCACAATGATTGATTGGATGTGTGCTCACTTGAAATTTTGGTAGCATAACGACACTCCAGTGGAAAATGGGTGAGAGAGATGAAAATGGCTAAGTGTTTGGATAAATATATTTTGAGGATAATGGATGAATGGCCAAGATTAGATATTGAGATCAAGGGTTGGGAGAGGGTTGACCCACTTAATCTTGGATTAAGTGTGTGCACATGTTTAGTGGGCAGGTTAGGTGGGAATTAGGATAAGGATTAAGATTAGAAAAAATTGATGGAGGATGTGACATTTGAGGGAGTAAATTAAATAAATATAAATTATTTATTTAATTTGTGGGATAGAAGGGGTAAGGTAGGATAGATGATAAATTATTTAATTATTTACTTAAATACCTTAGGGATTTAGAGAACTTTAGGGGTATTAATTAAATAATGGCAATATTATTTAATTAATGCAAGTAAGAGGATATTTAGACAAAAAGGGGTAAATTTGACCAAATGTAAGTGATCAAATTTAGGTTTGTACAATACCCTCAACCCTATACACTATATATCATATACCCTCAACTATAAACCCTACACTCAATCCTAGGTCATAAAACCTATACAATCTACCCTAAGCCTTATACCTTCAACCCTCAAAGTTCCTATACCCTCAAATCTAAACCTTATAACTCAAGATTATACTCTCAACCATAAACCCTATACCATATATCATCAATCGTAAACCCTACACCCTATGACCTAAACCCTAATACATAAACCTTACACCCTACATGTTAAACCCTAAAACCCAATGTTAATAATTTAGCACTAAAACCTACATAATTAAATTCAATCCCTAAATCCCCAACTCTCCATCATAAACCATCAATAACATGATGCTTAGAGATATGTAGAGAGAGTTAGAGACTGAGATGGAGGGAGAGAGAGTTGGTTACATGATGCTTTTAGTGCAAGACAAAACATGCTCACCTTTAGGATAATGCCAATATATTATACAATGAGTTGTATAAGGCTAACTATAAAATATAGTGAGTAGATCAAAATCTAGATATATATCATTTTTATCAATTCATTAAAAAACTAGTGATGGATTATTATTGAAGGTCATCCTTATGGTTTACTAAAAGGGTATTTATTTTTTTACATAAGTGGACAACTTAACTCTATAATAGAACTAACAATCTTAAAATCCTCCTATTGTAAAAATAAAATCTAATTGAACTCACACTTATAAATCTTATAATAACCGATTACTATATTGTTTGATTTACAATTTAAAGTTGGCATATATAATATCAAAGTGAGAAAGTAACAATAGATTTTAGATAATAATAGTGGTACTTAAATATGAAATTGTAATGTAGACTATACTAATTTCCTCTAAAATAAGGTACTCAATGATTTTAGTTTTATCCCCTCTTCAATAATTTCATTTTATCTACATGATTCATGAACCAATGATTTATTTATTCTTTATTATTTTACCTAGTACGTGTTTTAGCTTGCACAAAACACATATGTGTTTTGTCTTTTACAAAACACGTACATGTTTTGGATTGCATAAAACAAGTATGCATTTTAGATTGTACAAAACACATACTTGTTTTGGCTTGCATAAAACATGTACGTGTTTTTTTTTGCACAAAACATGTACACGTTTTGGCTTGTACTTAGGCTTGGATGGTTCATTTTCCTCATTTTCACATCCTCCATTCTCATTTTTTAACTTGTTTGTCATCAAGTTTACATGCTATAAATCAAATCTTAGTAAAATTACCACCTTAATTTCACATGTCTTCTAAGCTTTGTAACCATATATTTGTTTTAGATTTGAACTATATTAGCACATTTATTTTTAATTTCTATCACTATTGTTTCCATAGTTATTAGAGACATACATATTGACTTTCTTTAATAACTTTTGACATACTTGTCCAATTTTTTTTTTTTAATGTTCTACACTCATTCTTTAGACATTGGAAAAAATGCATTTTTGATTTCTATGCAAGTTATGTCACGTGCATGCTCAACGATGCAATTTTTAGGATGCATCCACTTTGAAAAATCATAAAAAATACTCAATAAAAAATTACCAAAAAAGTATACAGCTTCTAGTACTCATCTTAACTATATATTTCTACCAATGAGTTTTTGAAAATAATAATGCAACTAAAAAAATTGAGGGGTGCATGCCAAATATTATGTTATATTTTTCTAAAAAGACAAGAGAACATTTGTGTGCACAAAGCATTTGACCTCTTAATCTTTTCTATTTTTGAAAAACTTTGGTAGTTTAGAAACTAGATTTAGAGTACTACAATTCTTGTTCTTTTGGTATCTTCAAAATTTGAATGCATGAATCTCAAATTACTCCTTGAAATTCAGGTTTAGTTGATTTCATAATAAAAGTGGACACTTTTGACCTTCTTTTTGTGCACCATCTTGGTGCACTTACCCACATATATGCCACTTTTTAGTTATTCAAGTTTAAAATTTGGATCAATGTTGGTTGATTCCTTTGTAAAAGTGTGACACAACTTTGTACTTTTATTGTATAAAAACTTCCTTATCATGACTAGTGAGTAATTAGTAAATGGAAGTCTTGCGTGTTGTAGGCACCTTGCATGATGAGGGGAATATTTTACATGAATTCCCATGCCTTGCATGTTGAGAGGACTAAATTTTGGCATATAAATTTGATAAATGACTTGGATGTTGAGAATTTATGACAGTTATATTGGCAGGAGAAATTGGATGCCTTGTATGTTGTCCATCTTTAGTTGCATGCATGTAGTGATTGTGGAGGTGACACATGGAATTATTGGGAACCCATATTTCTCATCTATAAATTGGTGTTGTGTTAGAGCATTTTTATGATTGCAGGTTGAAGATTGTTGACATGTAATTATGCTACCAAAATTGCTCTAAATTTTTGTTGTAGTGTGAGACTCCTGAAGAGAATTATTTTGATATTGTATTATCATTTTTCTTGTTGTTGATAATATAATTGAACAACGTGTTTGGAGTGTGGGTTTTTCCCAAAAGGGTTTTCGCATGTAAATCATTGTGTTATGGTTTGCATAGTTTATCTGTGTTATATATTTTGAATGTCCATTTGTTTGTAGTTGTTATTGTTAAGGTGTTTCAAAGAAAATTTTGCAACTCTCCTCTACTTAGATTAAAGTGGGAAGCTGCTTTTTGCTCACTTGACTTCCTTTCTATAGACATCTCATCACTTTACCTCTTATTTATTAAATACTAAAATCACTTTATTTTACTAAGAAAGCTTAATAAAAGTGTAGGAAAAACCTGTAACTAAAGGAAAATAAATTAACTCACTAGAAAAATAAAAATCTACACCAACACCCCCATATCCACATGCAAGGTTATTCCTAAACTGTCCCGTTTTTGGTGCAAGCATTCGCCCGACTAGTATTCCAATGAGAGATTGTATAGATGGATCTAAATCGGATCATTTGATGGCTTCATCTGCCATGGGTTGAAGTTGGGAAGCCACTTTTGTAGGTAAACATGCTCCTCCTCCATTTTCCACAGACCTTCTCTAATATTCAATCTCTATCTTGTGTTGTGTTGAAATCCAATACAAAGAATTTCTTTGGCATAAAAAAAATGTTTTTGTCACCTCCTTCCAATTTTCTTCTATCTAGCTTCACACTATTTTATGTTTCTAAGTTTGTCCAATGATTCACCTTATAATAGTTGTTTGGCTTAATTCCTCTAAATCATTGTCCATCATGACATTAACCTCAATCACTCACTCATATTTTTGCTTGTGACCTCCCTTACTACCTTGTGCCAGCCTTCCATAGCATTATTTTATTGAATCTTCCTGTTTTTCCAATAGATCCTCTGCCTTTCGACCTTCCTCCGCCTCCAAAGAGAGTGGGAGTCTTGTCTCACAACAACAGACTCCACTCTGCATTCAAGCTTTCTTTTGGGCGGGTGTCAGGATCAGAAGGTCTGGCAGTTGATTCTAAAGGAAGACTGTATACAGCTTGTGCTGATGGTTGGATTAAACGCATCTCCTTTCCAAGCAATGACCCATATTCCTCTCTGCAGGTCGAGAAGTGGGCATAAGTTGGAGGCCGTCCATTGGGCGTTGCTCTTGGTCTCCATGGAGAGTTATTAGTCTGCGAGTCTTCTAGGGTTTCTCTCTTTCTTCCTTTCTTTCTTTACCATAATCTTGTGGATAGTTTTTCCTTTAGGAAAAAAAGAAGAATCTGATCTTCCTGTGGTGACTGCAGGGACTGTTAAATGTCACACAGGATAAAGTGGAGCCGCTGTCTCGGGAAGCTGATGGATTGCCTTACAGGTAACCCACTTTTCTTCTCCTTCAGCACAGGTTTCCGACTTTAGATTGATAGTAACATTTGTCGTTCTGAGTGTTTGGAAATCTGAAACGGTGGGAGTTGAAAGGCTCGCAGATGGTAAAGCACTAAAAGTCGTAAAGTCAATTAAATAAATGTAATTATTAAGTAAAAACTAATTTAGATTAAATTTAGTTGGGTTGATAATTGTGATAAATATTTAGAAATTAAATGTATATAATAAGGATATATAGTTTTAAAATTGATGATAGAATACTGTTATTAATGTTGTGAAATTTTATGATTTTGGTATGATGATTGTTTTAGTAGAACATGTATGCAAAATGTTGATGTTTAATCTAAAGTGTTATGGGTTCAATTTCAACTTTTGTGAATTTGGATTATGATACACAAATTTAAATTTCAGAAATTTGTGCTTTCAAAATGTGATCACTCTAATCTATGATGTCTAATAATCTTGTAAGGATTGCAATGTTCAAAGAACATTTGAAGAATGTATATGATCACTAGAATCAAGTTCTATAGGTTAGACCTATAGATGGACTAGCTTTAGGAATTTGAATGAAAATTTGAAAACAACATACATGTGACCTATACGTACAAATGAGGTTTTTATGTTCCTTAAAAATCTAACTGTGTTCTAATGAATTTAACTTTTAGAAGATATAAATCTAACATATTAAAATTAATTGCACATTGAATATCTTTAAATGCCATGACATAGTAATATGTCAAAAAAACGTGCTCTAAATCAAATAATAATGGCTAGTGAGAAGCAATTGAAACTTTAGAATCTAAATTTTTGTGATTCTAATTATGGGATCATTCTTGTATGTTAAATGATTGACTATGAGTGATTGTTAAAATTTTGTATTACTAATAATTCATCCTATGATCTAATTCCTATGAGATAAACACAAATCCAAATGAAATAATAGAGATATTCTATATATTCATATTATTATACATAATTAGAAAAAGTTACTTTCTTATATAAACCTCTTAAATTCTTTAAGAAAGGAGATAGCATGTGTAAGAGGTATGATTTTAACCCTCAATCATTCCTAATTAGGAGGTGAGTTAACTCAATCTAATTGAGATAGTGGTGGCCTTAACTAAATATGGGTGGTTCCTAATTGTTGTAAATAAAAGATTGATGAGATAGTGGTGATAGTTGAGTACCACAAGTTAAGGTGAACACATAATATTATTAACTACCTAGATGAGAATAATCAAATGTTCATACTATCCTAAGTAAAGTTAATAAGTAGTGCAACGTTACACTTAGGAAGAAAATTATCCTAGGTGAAATAAAAAATCTACAATAATACCATCCTTTAAGTTTAATTTAAAAGAAGAAAAGTGATCTTGATAATGAGGTCATTTTTGGTACATATGTATAAAATTATCCCCCAATAAAGGAAGAGAAAGGCATGTGAAGAGACAAACTAAGTAACCCCCAGATGTGATGCCTCATACACTAATAAAGAAAGAATGATAAAATAGGTTGATGAATCTATGCATGCTTGTTGAACAACATTCATTTTATTAGGAAGGAAAAGATCCTCAGGTGCATGTAGAAGATCCTCCCAATCCATGAAGAAAAATATGGGAAGAAAGATAAAATTTATTTTATTTGAAAGTTGTTTCAAGATCATATTAGGATTCCCAAGCCTAATTGAAAATGATGGCTATTAAAAACTATGTGGAAATGAATGTGAAACATGTGATAAAGACTGGTTTATGGATGTGGATTCACATTACATGTCATGTCATGTGGCTACAATGCTCATCTCATGAGATATCCTATAGTGAAGAATATTTGGAATATGTTAGTAAATCATCTCTAAACCTTGTAGGAGCAATGGGTGAAGGTATAATTCAATGCATGTCATGTGACTATACTACGCATCTCACAAGTTGCTCAAATTGGTGGTGTGAGTATGAACAAATGTAGATGGGGTATTAAGAGGATTAGTTTTTATTTTAGTTTCATCCACATATGCAAGGTTTTGTAAGGGAACGTCATATCCTATTGGAATTTCAAGATCTTCATATTGTTGTTTTATTATAGTCGTGGTATTGATAGGAAAAATTTGTTACTCTATATGATGTAGGATATCCTACAAAAATGTTAAGACTTATTAGTTCATAGGCAATGTCATTGTAGCCTAACCAAACACATTTTTTTTTATAATTACTTGGCTCAAGAACAAGTCCATGAAAATAAGACAATAGGTATTTGTCAACAAAGTGATTCTTTATCCCTTCTTTTTAAGACAAATAACTTCCTCTATCTAAAGTGACAATTGAAAAGTGAAATGAGGTACCAAAATACATGTTTACAACCCTAGCAAAATGGAACTTTATTAGTTCATCATTACAATATCCCTAATAAATTTTTGTATAATCCCTTCAAATAAATACAAGATTTGAAACTAATTAATAACAAATATTTACAATACTTGATTGCATAAAACCCACTAAATAAATAAAACATGACATTTTACAATTAATGCAAATACAATTCTATTTTAAAATATTCATAGAAATCTCAAAAATATACTTCAAAACATATCTAAATAACAATAAACTTAAAAATATATTATATCAATAAAAAATAAAGTAAAATCAACTTTTTAATGCTATAAAAATATGAAAATAAATTAATCAACATAAAATATATAAATATATATATATATATTAATATAAAATAATTTAAAAAAGGACTTGATCGACAAAATACACTATCCAAAGTTGACAATATATCACGATGTAAAAAAGTCTCATTATACCCATATGATTAGCACTCCTTTAGCTCCCTTTCACACAATAAAACAAAAAATTCTTGAAGGTCCGGCCCTCTTTAAAGTCTTCTAAAAGGAAAGCTTTGTTTTTTACTAAAAACATTAAAAAAGGGGTGAAATATATTTTACAACCCATTTTCAACTTTAATATAAATTAAACTCCAACTTTAAGAAAACGACACTTTAATCATTGATTTTAAAATAATTTGTATGGTGCGTCAAAAGGACTTAAACTTCCTTTTGACTGCGCTTATGTAACAAAAAATTAATCACTGACGGTCATTAACACGCAGGTACTACGAAGATTTTGCATATGACATCAAAGCTTTTAGAAACAAATTTTCCCTTAAATGCTCTGTAAATGTGAATGTACCATGTAGGTCTGGAATTTGATGGTCTATTTCACTGTTTTTACAATTTTAGATTGTATATTACAGTTTTAAAATTTAATAAATCATTTAACTTGCTATATTTTTAATAAACCGTAAAAAAATTATTATAAAAAAAATATAATATAATATTTTAATTTATAGTATATATCATTTTATAATTTTTATTAAAAAGAGATAAATTAATTTAGAATAAAATATAATATTTTGATAATTTTCTATTATGAATTTAGAAACTTTTGACATTTTTATAATAGTTATCATTTTTTTATATTAATATATGTGATTTATAATATTATTTTAAAAATATATATTAATTTTGAACTTTTCAAAATAGAATATAATCATTTTTAACTTTTAAATATATTTAATAAGATTTGTTTTTAATACAAACTTAAAAAAATTTGTTAATTATTAATTATAACAATAGAGTTTTATATTTATTACTAATAATTATCATTGTTTTCTAATTTTTCAAAATATTGCATTTATAAAATATTTTATTAACTTTTAAAATATAATTAACAAGATTTTCTTTTAATAGGAACTTGGAAATTTTTCATTGTTTTTTCAAAAGCATTTTATTTATAGCATTTTGTTTACATGAATTCAACTTTGATTTTTAAAGATTATACTAAGCATTTATTTTATAGCATTTTGTTTACAAGGATTCAACTTTTATTCTTTTGAAGATAATACTCCCTTTGGTTTTATTGGTGAGCAAATTTTATGTTTTTTACAAATAATTAATGTTTTTAGATAGATGATTCTTTTGAAGATAACATGCCTTTGGTTTTATTAGTGAGCAAATTTTATGTCTCTTACAAATAATTCATTCATGTTTTTTTTCAGGTGATTTGTGAGCTTTGATTCTTTTCAAGATATACAACATCTTTTTTTTTATATAGTTCAATTTGGGATTGAACTATTTTTTATTTTATATAATTATTTTAGTTAGATTTGAAATTGATATTTATATTTAAATGTGTTTTTAAATAATTGAATTTAAAATATATATGAAAAATAAAATCAATTTGTAATATAAAATAAATTAACTCAAATAAAAGAGTTTCAAATTGATGGATGAATTTATGATATTTGCATATATGAAATCAATAAATTAGTTTATATTCAATCTATTCTAATTAAATATTAAATTAAATGTTGACTCCGATTTTTTAATTTTAAGAATCAATCAATAAAATAGTAATACAATTTTACAAATTAGAGAATAAATATATGGAAAAAACAATCATATTGTGTAATACAATTATTCTTAAACTAATAATCTATGCATTGTCAAAATGTAAATTTTATTTATTTATCAATAAAATTTATTATATGCAATTGATTTTACTAATTGAGTGCATGCATAGTTTCTAAAATTTGTAAAGTTTCTAACATAATTATTTTATAAAATAATATTTCATAGATTACTAATATATTGATTTAATATGTATGATTAATAAAATCAATAATGTTTTAATATAAAATTTTTTATATAAAATAATATAAATTAAATATTTTTTGACAGCTAATTTTTTTCAAAAAACATAAAGTGATAGACATTTAAATGAACAAACTGTCACAAACAAAATTTCCATATAACAGACAAAGGTGACCGTCAAATTCCAGGCCTGTTATGCACCCATACAATCTGGCTATTTGATCACATTTATTAATTAATTAAAAATAAAAAGAACACTACATCTTTATTTTTAATTAATTAAAAAATCTGATCAAATAACCAGATTGTATGCTGCATAATTTTTTTCCTTTTTTTCTATAGAATGCACCGCCCCATACCATGCCCATCATCACGCATTCCATAAGCCCCATAACTGTAGTTTATAATATAACGGTTCTTGTCAGGTAGTACTGTCTGTAGCTGGAAAACTTGGCAGCGAATTTCAACTTAAGGCAGTACTGTTTGTAGTCAGCAATTTCCAAGCAAACTCTGCAGTTTTAATGTTGACTGCCACCCCCTATTTATAATGTTCAACGCTTCCAAATTGAATTCCAAAATCCGCCTAAATTTCCCGACGTTTCAATGAAATTTAAATTTGAACAGTAGAAAAGGAGTCGGCTTAACTCGGCTGGGCTTAAGTGTCACACACTAAGCATTGACCGGCCCTTTCCGTTTTCCGTTGAGGTTACAAGGTGTTGGCACCGGCTGTGACCCACGAGTCTGCTTTTGCAGGGAAGTACTGTCTGATTGTTGTGAACCATGAGCCTGCTGCTAACAGTCTGAGCTATTGAACTCTGTTGTCCTTGTTAAGTCATCACCTCCAGGTCCCATCAGTGCATTTTGCTATCATCAATCAGCAAAGCATTCCGTCCTACAAAAAGCGGGAATTTTAAAAAGTGGGAGATTTAAAACAAGCAGGAATTTTAAAAGCGGGAGATTTAAAATGATGGGCGGGAGTTTTAAAATGATGAACATGCCTTTTTCGTAAGGAGAATAACCATGCCCTCAAAGAAGAGCCTCTGGTAGTTGAGAAGAATGAACAGAAAGATGAAAATGATAGCACCAGGCAAAGTGGATTACGTCCAAAGGCACGCCATAGAGTCCTGCGATGTGTGGATTGTGAGCAAAGATAAACTCGTATCACATAATGGTCAGTACGGTATATTTATTATTTCAAAGTTCAGTTCATGTATTTTTCTCAAAGCAAATGTTTACTTGTTTTCATTTTAATATTGCAGCCAAAATCTACAAGCTTTATCTTTGTTTGATGGTGTGGATTTCAAAAAATAGCCCAAAAATTGAGGGGCCATAAGAGTCCTTGTTCAGGGGATTTTGGCAAACTGCTTGCATCGGCGCCAAACTTTCAATTGAATTTGGAAATTCATAATCAAAGTCCATCGATTTTCGAAGTCACTGGAGATTCTATGCCCGCGCCAGTCTCAAAAATAGTTCTCGCTTTTGATGAAGTTTCTTCTGAATCAGAAGTGGCGGACACTCGAGAGATTGATGTTGACAAAGGCTGTTCTCATGGCACTATCCAGTTTGAGCCTCAAAGATCTCAAATATATCTTCCCGACGAATCACTCTTTCTTTTCCTAAAATCATCTCATTTCTTTCTGCTAAAGCAATAACTAAAGACTGTAAATATATTTGAAAATTTGTGTCTGATAATCTTAGGAGTTTGAGATATCGAATATTAATGCAGGATGTTTAAGATGTTGAGGCATTTGATATGTGAAGCAAGATTACACCATGGATGTAGTTATTTTACTCCAATGAATATGTTTGAATGTTTGCGCTTCAGCAAATGCAGCCGATACCCTTCCTCTAATACATGTGATTAAAATTTCAATTTGGAGATCAATCACTATCAACCTGCTATTTTTGTCATAGTATGATCAATTGCAGTCATTTTCAAGGATTTAAAAAGTTATTTATTGAACCTCTATTTTTTTATAAAACATTTAGTAAAGGTTGAATTTTTGAATGTTTTCGGATTTAATTTTAGAATAAATTTTTTTATCAAATATTCAATTTTTAAAAATTGAGTTGAATTTTTCAAAATAATAGAAATATAAATAAATTATTAGTTTTAGGTTTTGAAAAATTTATGACAAAAGAATATATCTACATTAATTATGAGTGAAAAATAAGATTGGGAACAATAAAATTCAATAAAATCATGAAATTAAGTGGAAAATAGAATTATTGTAATAATAGAATATACAATTATCAAATTTAGAAGATTCAAAAAAATATTTAAAAGAAATATTTTGTGATTTTTTTATGTATAGTTAAATATTATAGACTATTTTATTTAATAAAAAAAGTATGATAAAAAAATTTATTTTGGATAAAAAGTAACTTTTACTATATATATATATATATATATATATATATATATATATAAAATTTAATAATGATTTATGTCTTATTATAATATTATTAAGAAACACGTAATGGGTTTTGGAGCTTCCAATTTCTCATACCTAAACACATTGTAATAAAATGGTGATGTTATTTAAAATGTATATGTAGATAAATATAATTATGAATATCTTATTATAAATTTGTGTCAAAACATTATTTATTTTTTAACCTACATGTTATGACATAGGGGTTTAACCTTCACAATATGCCCTTCACATTGCACACACTACCTATTATAAGAAATTTGCATGCTTCAAAATACATTGTGTTTTATAACCTACACTTTTGTTATGCACAAACACACTATGTTGAAATGTTGTTATTTAAAATGCATATGTAAAAAACACATAATCTTGATATTTATACAAATTTTAATGTTCAAAATTTTATTTAATAGATTTTTTCATTCCTTTTCTTCACAATGAATAAATTGTAGATTATTTCTAATAAGTCATCAACTTGGTAAAGAAGGTATAGCTAACAATTTTATAAATGACTATTACATAAGTGAATCATTTTTTTATAGTTTTGTGTTTAATGCAATGTGATCTACTATTTTTACTTTGTGAAATCAATGCCTCAAATATATTGTGGAATGAAATTGACTTCATAAAAGGTTTTACTAGTTTAAAATGATAGCAATTAAAATTTACAAATGTCATAAAATTTTAATTGATAGGGATGGTTAGTATCAAATTCCAAACTTGGTTCTCACTTGGATATTAAGTTGATTCTATTTGTGGCATATAAATAAGTTACCATCCACATTAACTTCAATTAATTAGTTACTCACTTTTCAGTAAGATATTAATTGTTTCTATAATTGTGCAATTTCCTATTTATCCCCACCTTCAAGAGAATGTCTTAGCGTAATAATATATTGATAAGTGACATATTCTCGTCTTTAGTTCATGGCATAATCCCTATCCATCTTCATTGTACCTTGTTGCATATATTTCAATGTATTTGTTATCTACTTATCCCTATTTCATTCTTGTTAACACTTATTTCTATACATTTATTCCCCACTCCAAGATCACCATCTTGTCATTGTAGAACATTCCATATGGCTCAATATTGATCCAAGTTGATCTTGAGGATCATAAGCATAATCCTTAAATCCCACAAGTAAAAATTCAAATTCAAATTTTCTTGCCCCCTTCTATTGGTTGTTATGAGCCAACCTAACACATGTTCCATGCAAGATTTCAAAATGCCATGATGTTTAAGTATTTATTCAACGTATACTTAAACACATACACACATATGTTAACTAGAGCATACTCTTCAATTTCAAAGGGAAATAAACGAGTTAAATTTGTATTGATATCATATAAGCCACTTGCATGTTTGTGAATGTTGTCTTTAATATCTTTCATTGTAGTTAATTTAATTTGCTAGTAGGTTTGACCTAGGAGAACGCATTCATTAATCGAGTTGAAAAAATCCTAAACAATGTCTCTAGACACCACTTTAACATAGATATCTAGAGGAAAAAGTGAGCACCTTTTCAAATACACATTATATTAGATCAATCTCACATAACTCAAATTGATCTTGCATGTTATATCAAGTTCATGATAATTAGAATTGATCCAAGAGATTCTTATACCACTATAGGCTCTCAAACATTCATTGAATCAAAATAGATAAATTCATAATAATAATAAATTGATTCAAAACAACATTAAAAAATTCATTTTTCATTATCAATTCTAAAACCTAATACACCTAACCCACTCATCTAATTTTCATAAATTATTACAATAATCAATTTGAATTTAATTATCAAAATTGACGATATTTACTTCATTAACCTAATTCAAACTTCTTTTTTTCACACTATTATTCCTTGCAACTTTATTAAAGACTACATATGGCCTAATAGTCGAAGGCTTAAGGTCACTTACCCCTCAATTGTCCTTATCCCAAGGTTACTCTTGTGCAAAGAAATAAATGTCAAATGAAATGAAAGAGCCCATGCGACATTTCCTGCCTTGGTACTTTGGTTTGGTTGGAAGTCTTTAAGGCTAATATATATCTCCAATCAATGTTGTAATTCACATGCATCCACTTCCTCAACTTTTCCCCACTTACCTTAATCATATATTCCAAATCTTTGATATATGTGGAGGATGTTTTCCATGGTCTACGACCAATTTTCCCTCTCTATTTTTTTTAATTTCCCTTTTGAAAATTTTAGATTACAAATTGAAATTTTGACGTAAGAAACAATGAATGGACATATTCAATCTTAAAGTAAAAGCTCTTACTATTTTGATATTCATTGTAATATGATTCTCCATGTTTGTAATTCAACAACTTGTCTTGTTGGATATACATGTGAATAGCTTCATTGTGTCTTATACTTGAACTTTCAAGTATGTGGGTTGCAAGTTTCATAACATCTAGTGTTTTTCAACCTGCAATTTTACAAAACAGTGTGAATGCAATGAAAAAACTTTTGTTATTTACACAGTAGGAATGTACTAGAATTCAACTTTAAAATTTATAACAACTCTTGGTTAGATTAAAAACTATGTTTCAACTTCTTCATATGATCGAAAAATAAATGCACAAAATAATTACAAGTTGGAAAACATAATGTGGCTTGTGAGTTATTTCATTATGCTTGTTCAAACCTCAAGGGTGGTGAGATCAAGGAGGAGTTGCAAGTGGGGGATACATAAAACAAACTAAATTAACCTAGTGGGTGACTAATCATTTGGGTTGTTACAGGTTTAGGGATTTAAAATAGTAATATGTGAGTTGCAGGTTTTATAACACCCAATGTTTTTCAACCTACAATTTTACAAAATAGTATGAATTTAATAAAAACCTTTTGTTATTTAGATAGTAGGAATGTAATGAAAGGAATCTTCAAAATTTACCAGAATTGCTAGAGTAAAAATTGTATTTAAATTTCTTCATATGATCAAAAAATAAATGCACAAAATAATTGTAGGTTGGAAAACACAATGTGGGTTGTCAGTTAATTCATTTTGCTTGTTCAAATCTCAAGGGTGGACAACTCCAGGAGGAGTTGCTTGTGGGCAATACATAAAATCAACCAAATTGACCTAAGGGGTGATTCACCAATTAGGTTGTTACATATTTAGGGTTTTCAAACAATATGTGGGTTGCAATTTTTATAACACCTAGTGTTTTTCAACCTATAATTTTACAAAATAGTATGAATGTCTTGAAAGCCTTTTGGTATTTAGAGAATACGAATGTAATGAAAGAAACCTTCAAAATTTATAACAAGTCTTAGGTAGAGTAAAATTTGGGTTTCAATTTCTTCATATGATTGAAAAATAAATGTATAAAATAATTGTAGGTTGGAAAACACAATGGGTTGTGAGTTATTTGATTGTGGTTGTTCAAAGCTCAAGGGTGGAGATCTTGGGGAGGAGTTACTGGTGGGGGATACATAAAACTAACCAAATTTAGTTGTTGTGTGTAGAGGGTTTTACAACAGTATGTGGGTTGCAAGTTTCATCACACCTAGTGTTTTGTGACCTGTAATTTTACAAAATAGAATGAATGTAATGAAAAAAATTTATTTTGTAGACAATAAAAATGTAATGAAGTTCACCTTAAAAATTTATAAAAACTCTTAATTATAGTAGAAATAGCATTTCAATTTTTCATATGATTAAAAAATAAATGCATAGGGTGATCCCACTATACTGGTTTACAATTTTTGGCCAAACTGGACACTTAACTAATTTCTTTTAACTAAATCTTCACTTTCGGACACCTATAGCGGCTAAACCGTGAAGAATTTGAAGATGGTGGGTGTTGCCACAATAGTGTGTCTCACTTTTGGGATGTATTAATTTTTTCTTGAAATCACTGTTTTTAGAAAAAAACTGATGATTTAAGTCTTGAGAGGTTCCATCTAAATGGTTTTAATTAAAGAGGGATATATAAGACCCCTTAGTTCAAACCCTCTTGGATAGAACCCCTCTACTATTAAATCATACCCACAAGGGAGTCTCCTTCACACCTATCAAAATGTTGGTGAAAAACCACATTTTCTTTACCTTTTGATGGATTAAATAACATCATTTAAAATTTATATTTTGCAATATTTTAGCCCTTGAAACGTGCTTTCCTTAGAATAAGATGTGTTCAATCCAAAGAGAGGTAGCCACCTACTTTTATGGTGAACTCTCTAGATAAGAACAAAATAAATTTTAGTGGAATATCAAATAACACTAAATCTTGTGGGGCTATTATATTTGAATAAGAATATAAAATAAGGAGAAGATATTTTGTGATACCCATTGTTTGTCTCATTTTCTCATCTAACTATATGATATTCCTTTTTGTATAGGCTCGTGTGCAAGTTCTAATGTATCAACAAATTTCTTAGGCATGAAAATAGTACTAGCACTGAAATATATCATAACATTATGAATATTCTTTTCAATAATGAGTGTTAAATAAAAAGGCATTGGATTTATTTTACTAATCTTATTATTCACATTATCAAATATGATTGGTAAATTAGTTGCCATCTCTTATTGATTTGTACTATTTGTAGTTTGAGTGGTCCTCTTAGTCAAATCCTCTTATCCCTTTAGAGCTTCTTTGAGTAGCTTTCTCTACTCAGGAATGGACAATACTTCCCATAACAAGACATTGGTAGTTATTTTTTTAGCTGGTTAATTACATTGAGTAGATCTAGAACTTGGATCTTCTTGGCCTAACTTGGATTAGCTCAAAATTTTAGCCTTTCACTAGTGACATTAGTAGTCCAATAACAAGCTACTCTTTCATGATATAAGGTTGATGACTCATTCTTGTAGTTTTTGTTCTTTGATAATCCTTGTTTAGGAAACTCGTGACTAAGCAAATTACAAGTAATAGTTGCACTTTAGGACCATGATTCTCCAATGTTCTCTTATTTTCTCTTATAAATTAGTCAAACTACACTTTGGGTTGTTTTGATATAATATTGAATCATTAGAAAAAATTACTCCTTCCTCTTCAATCTAGGAAAATAGTGCATTTTGTAAGGCTATTTATTCTTCTTATTACAAGGACTAGGATAGGTTGAAGGGTAGTAGGCTTCAAATTTTAGATTAACTTATAAAGAAACTAGAACAAATTGAACATTAGAACATTGAATCTATGGAAGCACTCAAAAAGTGTAAAACAAGAGAATACAAAATTAAGGTGTGCACTTTTTCCCTAAACAATCAAATTCTAGTCATTTGTCGCATCATATCATTTAATCAAATCAATGCTATTCCAAAAATCCAAAAAACACATTATTTTTCTTTAACTCTTGATTTTTTAATTATAAATTATTTAATAATTATTTTATCTTTTAATATCTCATATAGAGATATTTACATTTGCATTAACTCTCTTTCATTAAAAGACCTAGACAAGAAAAAATAGACTAAGACAAAGTTGTCTACTTACAAAAAAATATCCAAGATCCTTTGAAATGAATAACAAAAATATTGAGATTAAAGATACTTGTTGTTGGTATTAATATGTTTGAATATTTTTAAATCCTAAATTATTTCTTTGCTTAAACCCATCTTACACTTTCTTTGTAGAAAATTTTGGAACTTGGAGATTTTACATTATAATTAATCTCAAACATGTAAAAGAAAAAATACCAAATGTATAGAGAGATAGAGAGGATGGAGAAGAAATCAACATATTCTAATAGATTACTCTTATTAAAATTGTAATTGAAAAAATTACATATATTGCACTTCACCCTCATGTTTGGTACTCTGACTTCATTCTTTTTTATGTAATAAAAATTAATAAGTGGCATGCTTTTTTTTAAACATAGCACATAAATTAAACCTTACTTGATTCCCTCTACACTCATTCTTATTAATTTATTTCAATCCTCAACTTATCCTTTTCTCATCTAGGTTCATATATCCAATTTTCTGAGTGAATGAGATCAATTTGTGTTTTATGGAAATGAATTTAGAACTTCTAAAGTTTAAATTTAAATTTGGGTTGACCCAACCCTTCTGATCATTGTGTTAATTCGAAGTTTGAAATGTTTCATTAAACATTTTAGTAGTTATATTTAAGCACACCAATTATAATTCATTTCAAATCATCTTATATGAACTAGAATCAACATTATACCATCATACTGTGTCACCTACTTGCACCATCATCTAGGACATTCTCTACATAATTTTTTTTTTTCAATCCTATCAAAAGTAATTAAATTCAATTTTGTATGAGTTTGATGAAAAGAGAATTGATCCTTATCTAGCAAACTTCACAAAGGTGTTACCAAACACAACCAAATAGCTAATATAAGTGACAAAAGAGAGGCAAATACACAAGTAGGTATCAATATTTAACACACATAAGATTCATGCATCAAACTTCAAATTTGTAGGCTTGGATCAAATCTCTATACATATCACTTTTTCTTGTATCACTTTCCCATAATAGAAATGATTATAACATACAATCAAATTCCTAACTCTAAATCATTCATCTTTTAATCTTTCTATATATTAATAAATCAAATACAAAAATATTAAATTTCATCTAATACTTTTTATTTATTTACTTTATACATTCAGTTTAATAAAATATTCTAAATAATTACATGTTCCAACTCTTAAAATTTTAAAATAAATAAATATCTTAAGATTATATGCTATTTTATTTTTAATTCCAAATAATTAAATGTCACGAGTTTAAAATCTGAAAATAATTAATCATCTTAAGATTCCATGCTAAGAATTTATGAGAAGAAAAATTATTCCAAATATTTACATGTTCCAAATCTTAAATCTTAAAATAATTTTTCATCATAAGATTGTATATTAGAGAGATTTTATTCTATTCAATAATATTATATTTATTATAAACCGGTTATTGAAAAAGAGAACAGTTTTAGGGTGATTTGAATGGACCGTGGTATCATTCTCACCGCTTTTTTCAAACATACAAATGATCTTGCTGATCACAAACAAATCTAATCAAACACAAATCTTGACTTTGTTGTTAAAGTAGATCATCCGTGGGGAATTCGCTCAAAAGAGTTATAAACGGAGTAGCCACTTATAAACGGAGCTATAGATTACTCCCAACAACAGAAGATATTAGACTGATGGGTAAGTGTAAGAATTTGGTAACATGGCAGAAGAATCACATACAGGCAGATAAAGATTGTTCTGAGTTTTGTAGGGATTGGATTGATGAGTATTCATAAAAATACGCAGCAGTGGGATTGTGAACATTGCGGCTTCTGCGAATTTGGCCTTGACTTCCAGTCAAAATGTTGAGTTGGTCCATCTTGATCATCCACACAACAAAGTTGTCAAAGAATAAACACTGGTGTGACATTTGCTTTGAGAAAAATACATGAACTGAACTTTGAAATAATAAATATACCGTACTGACCATTATGTGATACGAGTTTATCTTTGCTCACAATCCACACATTGCAGGACTCTATGGCGTGCCTTTGGACGTAATCCACTTTGCCTGGTGCTATCATCTTCATCTTTCTGTTCATTCTTCTCAACTACCAGAGGCTCTTCTTTGAGGGCGTGGCTATTCTCCTTACGAAAAAGGCATGTTCATCATTTTAAAGCTCCCGCCCATCATTTTAAATCTCCCGCTTTTAAAATTCCTGCTTGTTTTAAATCTCCCACTTTTTAAAATTCCCGCTTTTTGTAGGACAGAAGGCTTTGCTGATTGATGATAGCAAAATGCATTGATGGGACCTGGAGGTGATGGCTTAACAAGGACAACAGGTTCAATAGCTCAGACTGTTAGCAAGAAGCTCGTGGGTCACAACAATAAGACAGTACTTCCCTGCAAAAGCAAACCCGTGGGTCACAGCCGGTGCCAACACATCGTAACCTCAACGGAAAACGGAAAGGGCAAAAAAATATTGACCGGTCAGAGCTTAGTGTGTGACACTTAAGCCCAGCCGCTTAACTCTGCTTTTCTGGATAGCAGCTGCCATGAAAGAGGCAGTCGCACTGTCACCATATGGAAACCTCCAGCCGGATCAGCTTACATATGCCAGCATCCTTCTAGTCTGTGCTGAAATGGGAGCGTCGGAATAGGGTATAGCTATCCATATAAGCGTAAAGGATAGAGGAATTTTGTCCGATGAAAACACTCTGGTAAACATGTATACAAAATGTGGAAGCATAGACAAGGCGCGTGAACTGTTTGACCGAATGCCTTAAAGAACTGTGGTCTCATGGAATGCCATGATTGCAGGATATACGCAAAATGTATTTGTTGAAAAGGCTTTAGGAACTTTCAAGCAAATGCGATCAGCAGGTGTAAAGCTAGACTTCGCAATCTTTGCCAACAGCCTCTTTACCTGTACCACACCATGGGCTATAGGTATACATAGTGGTCAGGCCTAACATTCTAGTCAATGTGCACTCCCCTAGTTTAACACCGTTGCTTATGCAATTTGGCTGGGCCACTGAACAATTATAATTTATGAGATTGCTATCAGGATTCAACCGCGTAGTTTTTGAGTCAAACTCATTGATCCATGATTCATGAGTAGAGTAGTGGTTCACAAGAACCCATCTCTCATGATAATGAATGGTCCACTTAGCACTCATTGCATCTAGGTGATGCTCACAGAGGTGAAGCATTGGTCCATCTTGGGAGGTCACCCATCCCAATACTGCTCCAGCTCAAGCGTGCTTAAACACAGAGTTTCCCCCAAGGTTAAGCCCACTTAGCTTGCTACCCCATTTGCAAAACCTTCAGCAAGTGTTATGCCTTATGAACCATTCATTATAGAGCCCCTTTAGCTCATCAATTGATGCCCTGTCGTGGAAGAAACCTCTTACTTATCAATTGATGAGCTAAAGGGGCTTTATAATGAATGGTTCATAAGGCATAACACTTGCTAAATGTTTTGCAAATGGGGTAGCAAGCTAAGTGGGCTTAACCTTGGGGGAAACTCCGTGTTTAAGCGCACTTGAGCTGGAGCAGTATTGGGATGGGTGACCTCCCGAGATGGACCAATGCTTCACCTCTGTGAGCATCACCTAGATGCAATGAGTGCTAAGTGGACCATTCATTATCATGAAAGATGGGTTCTTGTGAACCACTACTCATGAATCATGGGTCAATGAGTTTGACTCAAAAACTACACGGTTGAATCCTGATAGCAATATCATAATTTGACTTGTTGTGAAAGAAACCTCCTACTTATCAATTATAATTTATTTTAATAAAAATATATTATACATTTTTAATCTTATAATCATTAAAAAAATAAAATAAATTATTTGAAATTGAATACATCAATCAATTATAGTGAAATTGTTATATTAATTTTTTTAAATATCTAGAATAAAAATCTAATATCTTAGACCTAAATCTTTGAATAGCCGAAAGGAAAATAATCTACATTGAAAAAAACCTTTAGTAAGGATCCTCAAACTCTTTAATTGTTTTTGTCCTCTATACTTTGTCACGATGTAATTTATATTAAAAATTAAAATAGCCCCTAATTTGTCCAGAATTTATAATTATATACGGAATCATGTTTCATGCTTTTATTTCTTCATAATTTTATATTATGCTTCTATTTATATAGAGATATACAAATTGTGCGGCAGGCTTTAGGTGGTTATTTTTCTTTTATGGAGTCGTTAAGTGGAGCATGTGAGTTGGGCCCATTTTTCACAAACGGCTAAAGAATAACGGACGACGAAATCTGACTGCGGGTGGCATTAAAAATGTCGGGTGAAGAAATGCAAGATTGCCCGTAAACAATTATACGAAAATGGTTTTACAATAAACTGTTTAAGGTGTGATATAGATTTACGGCTCAAACTACATTCACAATATATATAATCTATCGATTTAATATCATCCCTACAATAGTCAAACCATGCATGCCAGATTTCAATCAGAAAATGATATAAAATCAGGCGTGTCATGGATTCAGAAAGCGTTGAAAACTGTGAACAGAGATAAGACACATCTGCTATTTCGTCGGATGGGAAGTGACCAACTGGGTAATATAGATATCTGGTCCTACTACTTGTTGGGAGCATATTTTTACAGAAAAAAGATGGGGATGAAATTGGTAGCAGCAATAGTAGGCCTAATATGCGTGGGTTTAGGGTTAGGGTGGAAGGCCCTTCTGAGCGTTTCTCCAATAGATCCTCTGCCTTTCGACCTTCCTCCGCCTCCAGAGAGAGTGGGAGTCTTGTCTCACAACAACAGACTCCACTCTGCATTCAAGCTTGCTTTTGGGCAGGTGTCAGGACCAGAAGATCTGGCAGTTGACTCAGAAGGAAGACTGTATACAGCTTGTGCTGATGGATGGATTAAACGCATCTCCTTTGCAAGCAACGACTCATACTCCTCTCTCCAGGTCGAGAAGTGGGCTTACGTTGGAGGCCGTCCACTGGGGATTGCTCTTGGTCTCCACGGAGAGTTATTAGTCTGCGAGTCTTACAGGGTTTCTCTCTTTCTTCCTTTCTTCCTTTCTTTCTTTTCCATGATCTTGTGGGTAGTTTTCTCTTTAGTGAAAAACAGGAATCTGATCTTTTTCTGTGGACTGCAGGGACTGCTAAATGTCACACAGGATAAAGTGGAGCTGCTGTCTGGGGAAGCTGAGGGAGTGCCTTACAGGTAACCCACTTTTGTTCTCCTTCAGCAGAGATTTCCGATTATAGATTGATAGGGATACTTGTAGTTTTCAGTGTCTGGAAATCTGAAGTGGTGGGTGTTGAAAGGCTCGCAGATGGAGTGGATGTAGGCAAAGACGGCATCGTTTATTTCACAGACGCCAGCTACAAATACGGGCTGGATTTCAATGCAGTAGATATCATCGAGGGCCGACCTCGCGGCCGGCTGCTCAAATATGACCCTGCAACTAACTCTACTACTGTTCTTCTCAAAGATCTGTACTTCGCCAATGGTGTCGCGCTCTCCCCCAAACAGGATTTCCTCGTCTTCTGTGAAACATCAATGTCAGTAGTTAACTACTAGTCTTTAGCAGTATATGTAGTTGCATTCCCTACCAGTTTTTCATTAAAAATCTGCTTGTGTGGAGATTAAAACTGCATGTTGCAGGTTCCGGTGTAGGAAATTCTGGCTGGAAGGGCCCAAGAAAGGCAACACAGAATCGTTCATTGAAAGTCTTCCCGGATTTCCTGATAACATCCGTTATGACGGACAAGGCATCTTCTGGATTGCACTTGCAACGGTATTGTTAACTATGAAATGTGTATAATTATTATAAATGTTCAGTCGGGTTCCTGATATCTGTGTAATTTTTGCAGAGCTGGAACATGTTAGGCAGGACGATGGTAAGATACCCTTTTCTGAGGCATGTGGTAGTGGCGATCGCAGCAGAGGAACCACGTGTGATAGATGCAACACTGGTTAAAGAAACGAGCGTTTTAGGCGTAAATGAAAATGGGGAGGCAGTTGAGCTTTTCTCTTATCCAGGTCTCACCATGATCACCACAGGGTTGAGAGTTGGAGAGTTTCTTTACTATGGGAGTCTTCAGCTCGACTACATCGGTCGCCTTCATATCGGAACAAAACTATGAAAAACACATGATCCAGTGCGAAAACAGAGCTTTACCTAGCCATTCTACCTAAGAGGGTTTAATGTGTTTCCATTAATTTTGGACAATGTTTGATGGTAATGGTATAATATAATGATGAAATAATGGTGTTGTGGTTCTTGTCATTAAGGTTCAAATTTCTATTGGAATGTTATTGTTGAGTATTCGTGTTCAATGTTATTTACCAAAACAATATTTGATAAAAGTTTTGAATCAAGATAATTTTGGTCAATAAAATAAGATATATATATCATATTGAAATGTGGTATGCATGGCTTGACTATTGTAGGGATGATGTTTAAGTAGAGGGAGTGGTTCATTCTAAGATTATATTAAATTTTCATTTCTTTTTCAATATGAATTTACATTTAAAAAAGGAAATCAAGATATTTTTGCACAATAAAATAAGATATATATCATTTTCTGATAGAAATGTGGTATGCATGGCTTGATTATTGTAGGGATGATGTTTAAGTAGTGGGAGGGGTTCATTTTAAGATTATATTAAATTTTCATTTCTTTTTCAATATGAATTTGCATTTAAAAAGGAAAATCAAGATATTTTTGGACAATAAAATAAAATAATCATTTTCTAATTGAAATGACATATGCATGGTTTGACTATTGTAGGGATGATGTTTAGGTAGAGTGAGGGGTTCATTGTAAGATATTATTAATTTTTCATTTCTTTTTCAATATGAATTTGCATTTAAAAAGGGAAATCAAGATAATTTTGGACAATAAAGTAAAATATATATATCATTTTCTGATTGAAATGTGGTGTGCATGCTTTGAATATTGTAGGGATGATGTTTAAGTAGAGTGAAGGGTTCATTATAAGATTATATTAAATTGTCATTTCTTTTTCAATATGAGTTTACATTTAAAAAGGAAAATATATACACGTAAAGCCCCAAAAGTAGTAAAGTTGAATTAAACAAATATAATTATCAAGTAAAAAATAATTTAGATTAAATTTAGTTGGGTTGATAATTTTGACAAATATTTAGAAATTAAATGTATAGAATAAGGAAATTCATTTTTAAAATTGATGATAGAATAATGTTATTAATATGAAATCTCATGATTTTGGTATGATGATTTTTTTAGAAGTAGTACACATACATAAAATGTTGGTGTTTGACCTAAAGTGCTATGGGTTCAATTTTAATTGTTGTGAGTTTGAATTATGGCACACAAATTTAAATTGGGGAAATATGTGCTTTCAAAATGTGTTCAATCTAATCTATGATGTCTAATAAGCTTGTAAGGATTGCAATATTCAAAGACACATTTGAAGAATGTATATGGTCACTATATGGTCTATAGAGATTTAAATGAAGATTTGAAAACATCAGTATTAGAGTTGAGAAAATACAACACCACAGGAGCCCAGTGACCTCTGCAAGCAAAGAATACCTGTTAAAAGGAGAAGCAAAGAGAAACAACCAAGAGAATGCTCAAGAATGTGGAACAATGTATTCACCCAAAATGTAAAATGAATAATGATACAAAAGATAGTTTTCAACCACATATAGGTGAAAACCCTAAAAAGGAAAACCCTAGGCTTGCACAATAATAATTAATAAAGCAATTAATTATTATGCACCTAATGTTAGCTTAAGTGAAAAGAGGTAAAAGGGAACTTTAAGTAATTAAATAAATATTGTTTAATTAATAAAGTAAATACCCAATTACTCTAACAATCAGTACATATGATCTATACATAAAAATGAGGGCTTTTGGTTCCCTAGAAAATCCAAGTGTGTTCAAATAATTTTACCTTTTAGTAGATATAAATGAAAATGGGGAGGCAGTTGAGCTTTTCTCTTATCCAGGTCTCATCATGATCACCGCAGGGTTGAGAGTTGGAGAGTTTCTTTACTATGGGAGTCTTCATCTCGACTACATCGGTCGCCTTCATATCGGAACAAAACTATGAAAAACATATGATCCAGCGCGAAAACAGAGCTTTACCTAGCCATTCTACCTAAGAGGGTTTAATGTGTTTCCATGTGTTTCCATTAATTTTGGACAAAGTTTGATGGTAATGGTACAATATCATGATGAAATAATGGTGTTGTAGTTCTTGTCATTAAGGTTCAAATATTTAAATTTTTATTGGAATGTTATTGTTGAGTATTCATGTGCAATGTTATTTACCAAAATAATATTTGGTAAAGATTTTGAATCAAGATAATTTTGGTCAATAAAATAAGATATATATATCATATTGAAATGTGGTATGCATGGCTTGACTATTGTAGGGATGATGTTTAAGTAGAGGGAGTGGTTCATTCTAAGATTATATTAAATTTTCATTCCTTTTTCAATATGAATCTACATTTAAAAAAGGAAATCAAGATATTTTTGCACAATAAAATAAGATATATATCATTTTCTGATAGAAATGTGGTATGCATGCATGGCTTGATTATTGTAGGGATGATGTTTAAGTAGTGGGAGGGGTTCATTTTAAGATTATATTAAATTTTCATTTCTTTTTCAATATGAATTTGCATTTAAAAAGGAAAATCAAGATATTTTTGGACAATAAAATAAGATAATCATTTTCTCATTGAAATGACATATGCATGGTTTGACTATTGTAGGGATGATGTTTAGGTAGAGTGAGGGGTTCATTGTAAGATATTATTAATTTTTCATTTCTTTTTCAATATGAATTTGCATTTAAAAAGGGAAATCAAGATAATTTTGGACAATAAAGTAAAATATATATATCATTTTCTGATTGAAATGTGGTGTGCATGCTTTGAATATTGTAGGGATGATGTTTAAGTAGAGTGAAGGGTTCATTATAAGATTATATTAAATTGTCATTTCTTTTTCAATATGAGTTTACATTTAAAAAGGAAAATATATACACGTAAAGCCCCAAAAGTAGTAAAGTTGAATTAAACAAATATAATTATCAAGTAAAAAATAATTTAGATTAAATTTAGTTGGGTTGATAATTTTGACAAATATTTAGAAATTAAATGTATAGAATAAGGAAATTCATTTTTAAAATTGATGATAGAATAATGTTATTAATATGAAATCTCATGATTTTGGTATGATGATTTTTTTAGAAGTAGTACACATACATAAAATGTTGGTGTTTGACCTAAAGTGCTATGGGTTCAATTTTAATTGTTGTGAGTTTGAATTATGGCACACAAATTTATATTGGGGAAATATGTGCTTTCAAAATGTGTTCAATCTAATCTATGATGTCTAATAAGCTTGTAAGGATTGCAATGTTCAAAGACACATTTGAAGAATGTATATGGTCACTATATGGTCTATAGAGATTTAAATGAAGATTTGAAAACATTAGTATTGGAGTTGAGAAAATACAACACCACAGGAGCCCAGTGACCTCTGCAAGCAAAGAATACCTGTTACAAGGAGAAGCAAAGAGAAGCAACCAAGAGAATGCTCAAGAATGTGGAACAATGTATTCACCCAAAATGTAAAATGAATAATGATACAAAAGATAGTTTTCAACCACATATAGGTGAAAACCCTAAAAAGGAAAACCCTAGGCTTACACAATAATAATTAGTAAAGTAATTAATTATTATGCACCTAATGTTAGCTTAAGTGAAAAGAGGTAAAAAGGAACTTTAAGTAATTAAACAAATATTGTTTAATTAATAAAGTAAATACCCAATTACTCTAACAATCAGTACATATGATCTATACATAAAAATGAGGTCTTTTGGTTCCTTAGAAAATCCAAGTGTCTTATGATAATTTTACCTTTTAGTAGATATAAATTCAACATATTAATTAATTACACATTGAATATTTTAAAATACCATGACATAGTAATATTTCAGACAAATGTGTACCAACCACACTTTGTGATCCATCATTTTCTTCTCCTATAGCTCTCTTATCTTGATGATGGATCATAGAGTGTGATCTGAAACGTTGATGCAAAAAAATCTCTTACACAATCAAATCCAAAAATGACAATTTAAATTATCAATATGGATTGTGGAAACTTGATATCATTAAAATGTGTACCAAATCAACTCATAGTGGCTAGTGGGAAGTAGTTGAACTTTATAATATAAATATGATCATTTTGATCATGGGTCATTATTGCATGTTAAATGATCGACCACGAGTGATTGTTAAAAAATTTCATAAGCAATAATTCTACCTATGACCTAATTCCTATGAGTTAAACATAAATCCAAATGGAATAATAGAGATATTCTATATTCAATATTACAAAATATAATTAGAAAAATTAACTTACCTATATAAACCACTTAAATGTTTTAAGCAAGGAGATCGCATGTCTACGAGACCTATGAGTTTAACCCTCAATCACTCCCAATTAGGAGGTGATTAACTCAATCTAATCAAGAAATTAGTGGCCTTAACTAAATATGAGTATTACTTAATTATCATCAATCAAGGATTGATGAGATAGTGGTGACAATTAAGTACCTCAAGTTAAGGTGAAAATGTGATATTATTAACTACCTAGATGAGAATAATCAAATATTCATATTATCCAAAATAAATTTAATAAGTAGTACAATGGTACACTTAGGATGAAAATTATCTTAGGTGGAATAAAATATCTACACCAAAACCACCGCTTAAGTGTAATTTAAGATGAAATAAAAATGGATCTTGACAACGCTCGACTATGTCCAATACCTATGTACAATTATATCCCCCAAAAAAGAAGAGAGAGACACATATGAAGAGACAAACTAAGTATCCTCCCTAGATGTGATGCCTCATATACTTATTAAGAAAGAATGATACTATAAATTGATGAAGATCCATGCTTCTTGGACAACATTCATTTTCTTAGGAAGGAAAGGGTCCAAAGGTACATGTTAAATATCCTCCCAATCCATAAGGAAAAAGTGGGAAGAAAACATAAGATGTATTTATGGAAGTGGTGCCAAGATCATATTAGAATTCCCAAGCCTAATTGAGAATGGTTACTAAAAACCATGTGGAGATGAATGTGAAATGCATCCTAAAGAATTGGTCTATGGATGTAAAATATCCTATTGTGGAGAATATTTGAAATATGTTAATGGAGCATCTCTAAACCATGTAGGAGCAATGGGTAAAGGTAGAATTTCAATGCATGTCATGTGATCATACTGCACATCCCATGAGTTGCTCACATTGGTGATATGAGTATGAACAAATGTAGATGGGGCATCAAGAGGACTAGTTATTTTAGTTTCATCCACATATGCAAGGTTCTCTGAGGGAACATCATAGCCTATTGGAATTTCAAGATCTTCATATAGCTTCTTGATTATAGTCATGACAATGATAGGGAAATTAGTGTGTTATATATGATGTAGGATAACCTAAAATGAATTAAGACCTATTATTTCATAAACCATGTCATTACAACTTAACCAAACACATTTTTGTTTATAATTACTTGGCCCAAGAACAAATAGGCAATAGGTCTTGCTCAACAAAGTGATTCTTTATCCCTTCTTTCTAGAATAACTTCCTTTGCCTAGAGTGACAATTGAAAAGTGAAATGAGGTGCCAAAATACATGTTTACAACCCTAGCAAAATGGAACTTAATTAGTTCATCATTACAATGTCCCCAATAAAATTTTGCAACACCCCTTCAAATAGATACAAGATTTAAAACTTATCATTAACAAATGCTTACAACTTACATAATTATATAAAACCCACTAAATAAATGAAAAATGATACGTACAAATACAAATATATTTAAAAATAATCATAGAAATCTCAAAAATATACTTCAAGACATATACAAATAACCCTAAACTTAAAAATATATTACATCAATAAAAAAAAAGAGTGAAATCAACTTTCTAATACCTATAAAAACATGAAAAAAAACAATCAACGTAAAAAAAATATACAAAATACTTTAGAAAAGGACTTGATGGACAAAATTCACCCTCCAAAGTTGACAATATATCACGATGTAAAAAAGTCTCATTATACCCATATGATTAGCACTACTTTTGCCCCCTTTCACGCCATAAAGCAAAAAAATATTGAAGAGCGGGCCCTCTTTAAAGTCTTCAAAAAGGAAAGTTTTGTTTTTAACTAAAAACATTAAAAAAGGGATGATTCCGGTAAACTTCACATGACCACGAAATATATTTTACAATCCATTTTCAGCTTTAATATAAATTAAACTCCAACTTTGAGAAAACGACACTTTAATCTCTGATTTTAAGAGAATCGACTAAATTGGCGCATATGGCGAGTAAAAAAGGATTTAAACTTACTTTTGACTGCGCCTATTTAACAAAAAGGGCGGTCAAATAATTCTTGGACGATGGTCATTTACACAGGTACTACGAAGATTTTGCACATGACATCAAAGCTTTTATAAATAAATTTGCTCTTTCACTAATATCTCTAATTGTATTTGGTATGAGTTTTCTAGAGTCTATGAGATTAGAGTATATTAGCAATGGCATCTTAGTGTGTAATGGATAGGCCGAAGAAGTGTTGAAGATCAATTAAGATAAATTTTAGCCTATTTTTTTTGGATAAATAACACATGATAATTATAATTATATTTATATTTATATTTTATTTTTTTATTATTTAAAAATAATAATTAAATAGTATATAATTTTCATTTTAGTAAAACTTAAATGTGTTCATTATTAGAATCTTGACTGTAATTTAAATTTTATTAATAATTTTGTTAAAGAATATAATATATAAAATAATTAAATAATTTAATCATATTATTTATAATTTATTATAAATATACATTATATATTAATTATACCGTAATTTTAAAACCTAAATGTGCTCATTATCAGAAACCACTTACAACTATATTAGAAAAGATAAATAATTTTACTCATCGAAATTAAGAAAAAAATTGAAATGAAATCAAAAAAGCAAACATCTACAGTTTGTTTTCAAGTTTAATATGTAATATGTACTTTGGAACTTTGTTTCATGGGTCTGATGAGTTGCTGGTTGCTCGAGCTGTATTTTCACAAGTTTTATTATGTAATTTGTTATTATGTACTTTGGTCTTGGGTCTGTTAAGCTGTTGGTTGCTCCAACTGTCTTTGTTTCTGCTGAGTTTGGTTTATAGTCTCTTTGTCGCTGTCTAGTGCATTGTTGTTCTTTCCTTCACAGTCCATCTTTTGAACTGCATTTTTATTATTATTATATTATTTCCGCTTTGTTCAATAAAAAAAGAAGAAGAAGCAAACAACCCTTTAAAATATTAAATTCATGGAGCACGGATCAAAAAAAGGCTCTGCCTCCTAAAGAAGACATACCAACACATTTTCCATTATTTCCAACGCATTTTAATCTAAAAAATATTTGATGTAGCTGCCAACTTTGACACAAGTAAGATGCAGCAAATCATCAAACTTGCAACACTAAACATCAGTTAAATGTAGCACACGCATGGCGTTTGCAACTGAAGTTAATCCGATAGTAAGTTTTTCCGAAAATATGTTTTAAATAAATTGTAGAGAAGTGATTGAGAGAGCGAAAATTATTGAGCAAATTGAAGGCACAGGATGACAGATCAGAAGCGTCTTGAGAGACATTCGAGATTGTGGAAGATTGGCCTACTACATATTAGCATTTGAATCAATCTAATAAAACCTAAATGTGCTCATTATTAGGATCTTGGTCGTAATTTTAATAAAACAGACTCTAAAACCCTCGTCGAAACCTTATTTTCAGGCTGTAGTAGGATCTTGGCCGTAATTTTAATAAAACATACTCTAAAACCCTCGTCGAAACCTTATTTTCAGGCTGTAGCTTGCCAAAATAGAGAAGTGAAAGGTCAATATAGGCTATCCAGCCCCAGGAATGCAACGGGGCATGGATGCCATGGCATCCATGTCGTGCTTCTCCAATGTCGTGCAAATACAGAAAAGTTCGTATAGAACCAATATATTCATTTAGTAATATATTCTTTTTATTTTTCAATTTTATAATTTTAAAAAATACAATTTTATATTTAATGGTAATTTATTATTATTAGTATTATAGATATATATATTATTTATTTTTTATATTTATTTGTATTTATAGTTTCATACTTATTTAAAAAATAGAAAATAAATATTTATTAAATAAATGTATTTATTTTTAATTTGAATATAAAATGAAATTTAAAATTTGTATATATTGTTTCTAAAAATAATATATATTAATTTAATATTTTTAATTTTTTACTGGATTAATTAATTTTCAAATTATAATATGTTAATTTTATTTTTTTATTTTTTTATTTACTTCTATTTTTAATTGTAATTGTAGATTATTTAGTTCTATTTTTAATTCTAATTGTAGATTATAATTAGGATTTTAATATTTAGTTCTATTTCTAATCCTATTTTTAACCTTGCTCATATTTATAACACTAACACTAAATCTAACTGTAACCTAACACTGTATGCTAATTCTAATCCTAATTGTATTTCTAACCATAAGCATAATTCAAATCCATAATCTAATTCAAATCCTAATTATAATTATAATTATAATTATAACCATTTCCCTATTTCTAACTTTAATGCTCACTTTAACCCCATATCTAACCTTTATCCTAATTCTAACCCTAACATTGAATATAAATTCTAAGTCTCATTTTAACCATAACCATAAGCTTAATTCTAGCCCTAATTTTAATCTTTAAACTTAATTCTATTACAATACTAACTAAAACCTTAATTCTATTCTAACCTAATCTAAAACCTAATTTTAATATAATTTTAACCCTATTTCTTATTTTAATCCTAATTGTAACCTTAATTCTATTTCTAACCCTAATTCTATTCTAATTGTAATCCTAACCCTAATTATAATTGTAATCTTTATTCTAACCCTAATTATAACCCTAACTCTAACCCTCATTCCAACCCAAACCCTAATTATAACCCTTAACTTATCCCTAATTCTAACCATATGTGTAACTCTAACCCTAACCCTCTTTCTAACCTTTATTGTAATTTTAACCCTAACCCCATTTAATGCCATACCCTAATGCTAACCTTAACTCCAAACTAACTCTAACTGTAGATTATAATTAGGATGTTAATATTTAGTTCTATTTTTAATCCTATTTTTAACCTGTTCATATTTATAACATTAACACTAAACCTAACTGTAACCCTAACACTATAAGCATAATTCAAACCCTAATTGTATTCCTAATCATAAGAACAATTCAAACCCATAATCTAATTTTAATCTTGACTCTAACCCTAATTCAATTATAACCATAATTCTAATAATAATAATAATTCTAATAATAATAATAATTCTAACCTTAATGCTCACCTTAACCCCATATCTAACATTTACCCTAATGTTGGATCTAATTCTAATTCTAATTTTAAGCATGACCTAACCCTAACCATAAGCTTAATTCTAGCCCTAATTTTAATCCTAATTGTAATCCTAACCTTAAACCTAATTCTATTCCAACACTAACTAAAACCCTAATTCTATTCTAACACTAATCTAAAACCTAATTCTAATCTAATCATAACCCTAAATTTCTTATTCTAATCCTAATTGTAACCTTAATTCTATTTCTAGCCCTAGTTCTATTCTAATTGCAATCTTAACCCTAATTATAATTGCAATATTTATTATAATCCTAATTATAACCCTAACCCTAACCTTCATTGCAACCCAAACCCTAATTGTAACCCTAATTCTAACCATATCTGTAACTCTAACCCTAACCCTCTTTCTAACCTTTATTGTAATTTTAACATTAACCCTATTTAATGTCATACCCTAATTCTAACCCTAACTCCAACCTAACTCTAACCCTAATTATAATCTATAATTAAGATTAACAATATAACTAAATAAAAAATTAAAATTAACATATTATAATTTGAAAATTAATTAATCCGTTAAAAAATTAAAAATATTAAATATATTAAATTAGTATATATTATTTTTAGAAATAATAAATACAATTTTAAATTTCATTTTATATTCAAATTAAAAATAAATACATTTATTTAATAAATATTTATTTTCTATTTTTTAAAATAAGTATACAACTATAAATACAAATAAATAAATAAAAAATAAAAAATAAAAAAATATATTACAATTTATAATAGTAATAATAAAAAATTACCATTAAATATAAAATTGTATTTTTTAAAATTATAAAATTATATTATAATTATAAAATAAAAAGAATATATTACTAAATGAATTAATAGAAAATCAAAGTGGAAGAAGATCGAAATAAAATAAAACTAGCTATTGCACCTTTGGTGTACAATGGGTTAGGCCGAATAACTGTATGGATGTATTTTAGTAATTGATACATATTGGTTGAAATAGAAAATAGTTTAGATAATCTACAGACAAGAAATGAAATAAATTAAATATAAATTACTATACAAATAATTTATGTGAATAAATAATCTAGAATTGATATATTATACAAATAAATAGGAACTTACATTTATGTGATTAAAAATTGTAGAATAAGGATATATATACAATGATGAAAAAAAATTGTTTTAATAGAATGCTTAAATTGCATTACAAGAATTCTTGCAATTGAGTACAATGGTATAGGAATCTTGTAACATTTTTTCATGGAATTCCAATGTATTTGTAATAAACAAAAGATATATTTAGTATTTGAAAAAGTGAGAGGATATGTAGTAAAGCAAGAAGAGAGATATAATTTATAACAAATAATCTATATAAATTTTGGTAATAAAGCAAATAAGAAAGTGGCATACCCATAGTAGTTCAAATGCATGTTAAGTGCTTGAGGAGGGTGATTAAAAAATGTAGAGTAAGGATATATATACAATGATGAAATTAGATTTTTTTATAGAATGCTTAATTTGCATTACAAGAATGTTTGCAATTGAGTAAAATGGTATTGTGAGGATAAATATAATTAGGTACCTTTGGTTGAGTAGTTCGTAGGTCTTAGATAATGAGAACATAGTGTAAATGACCAATGAGAGGATCCTATAGTAAAGCAAGAAGAGAGATAATTTACAGTAAAGAATCTATATAAATTTTGATAGTGAAGCAAATAAGAAAGTGATATACCTATAGTGGTTCAAATGCATTTTAAGTGCCTAAGGAGGTTGAATTTGACAATGTTGTTAATCGGCTCTCTTCGCTTTTTCGGCACGCAACATATGGGCTTTGTTGCATGCGTGCATATCGTTGGAATGTGAAGGTTGGGTGTATGCGAAGACTTTGTAGATCAGGTATTCTTGAAAAAGTTGTGAATGTGAGGCCCTGTCGGTCTATGTTGCCAATGTCAATTGTGGCCCTTGGAAGTGTTAGAGCTCACTATCACAACTTGACTAGAACTATTTGGTATTCCTAGAAAACATGGGGTTATTAGGAGCAATCCTGCTCACTTCAAAAACTCTGCAAAATGTTCTAAGAACATTCCCTGTTGTTGTTGCAACTTTTCTTCTTGCTGCAAATCACTTGCTTCTGCAAAAAACTGACTTCTTCCAATTCTCCAACTGACAGAACAAAGTTTCCTTCATTCCTTTTTTCTTTCACAAACATTCCCTCTAAAATTCGAAATTACCTACCAACATTAATTGGGAATTCAAAAAAAAATTACCTCATTCAATTCTAAGCAGTCAGAAACTGTAGGGATGAAGATCCTAAAACTGGAAAAGAGAAAACAACTCCTGACAGGTAGGTGAAGCAACGGTAGGCTCAGGGGCAATTAATATTTCCAACAATTTTTGAGCCATAATTTTCTTTATCCTTGGCCCTCAATTACCTCTCTCTTGAATTAAACATCTATATAATCAATGCGAGTAAACTTCAATTACTATAGTTTGATTTCTCATCCTCATCCTTTTAAGGATTTCTCACAGATTTCTATTTACTACCAACTCAGTTATACCCAACATACTTTTGATTATTGCTAGTTTCTATTCATATAAACATCGCTGGATTTTTCAATTATTCATTATAGCCTTTTATTTTTTAAATGATAGATTACTGGATAGGAAGTTAAAATTAAAGTTTTTAGTTGATCTTAATGAGTTTGATTTGGTATTTAGAATTAACATTGCTTCATAAAATAGTATCACAGTATGTTAGGTTTTTTATTCTAGTTAACAGTCTGTATAAATATGCCAATATCAAAAACTCTTCTTATGTAGTTGATAATATTTCTTTACTGTTTAGAAGATGCTTAACTATTTGTTTCCTTACTTTTCTGCTTCCGTAGTTTACCAGTTATTTAGTTTACTTGTTTCCATGCTTTCTAGTTTAGTAGTAATGTTTTCTAGATTAGTTGTCTTATGCTTTTTAATTTAGTTTTCCTTGATTTTCTTAGAGTAAGATCATCTTCGAGTTAACTAGTAATGGATTTGGTTTAGTCTCAATTTCTATAGTTTAAAAGAAAAACTGAAAATATAAAATGGGTTGTTTAAATAATCTCCTTTTGCAAACTACCTTGGACACTACCCAGTCGACAATTGACATTCAATTATTCTAAAGTAGTAGGACCTAACGACAACCTATCATCATATAATTGAAATAATATGATAATAATAATACCACTACTTGCCTTCAAAATAATATAACAATTAAAAATATTTTAAATTGCAGTTAACCATGAAAATTTAAAATTGTAATCCAAAAATTTTCATCATATCTTTTTTTTACTTAGTACTCTAGTTTTTCTATAGGAATATATTGTAGTACCTTGTCTTTTATGGTTAAAATTGAGATTTATGTTTATGGATATAAATATTTATTATTATTTTTATGGACCCCTTTGAAATAAATATTAATATTTTTATTAAATAATTTTAAGTGCATTAGTTTCACTTTATATCAATGTGGTTGGATGGTTTGAAATTTTTTCCTCCATATTATGTCATTTAGTGTTCATATTATTATAAAAATATATTGTAAGGTATCAAGTTCCCATGTAGAAATTTAATAATTAATAAGATTAAATACTTAGTGGCTATAGATCCACTTGTCCATTTATCTATGTGATGAATATTTAATTCCTTGGCATTTTATGATCAAACACTCTATTCACAATTAATGATATATATATATATATATATATTGATGAATAGGCAGATATCTATATTAATATAAAGATATAATTACAAATTCACAAAAAAGGGGCGAGTGGTAAAAAGGCACACCCTGAATGTCACATGGGCAGAGCCTGGAAAATCAAAAAATACATGGGCCCAGCCCAGAAAATCCAAAATATCACATGGGCCTAGCCTAGAAGTCTAATTACAGAAAGAAAAATTTAAGTAGCCAAGGCAGTGCCAGTAGATCCTGGGGGGTCCTATCATCTAGATTTTACCCCCATACATCAACGGGGTTTGGAGTGACGTCAGGAGGAGCACCCCAACCATCATCAACTTTATCTTCATCTTTTTCTTTTTCTTTTTCCTCGCGCCGAGGCGAGATTGCAAGATTCAGCCGTGGAAAACTTTTGCCACTGGAATTTATTAATGATATTTTTTGAACCCTTTTACATAATAATTTTATCTAATTTTCTTTCAATTAAATTAATTAACCAATTTATACAAACTTAGAGCTAAATACTCTTTTATTTATAGACTAACAAATATTTCTTATAATGTTCTAATAATTAACCATAAAAAATTTAAATTTGCAATTATTGATCTATAATTCTCCTTCACTTAAGAGTTAAATAACACAATTTAAATTTTATTTTATTTATTTATTTTAATATTTCTTATAATTTTTTAATAATTAAATATAAAATTTTAAAAATTCAATCTAAATTTCTTCACATCTTTTTTTCATAGTATCCTATATTTTTTTATAAAAATACACTTAAAGAAGGATAAAAAAACTAACTGGATGTTTTATGTGGTTAAAAATATGTATTGCATTATTCTTATTGGACAATTTCAAGTGCATTGGTTTATATGTTAGTGGGGAACTAACTATTAGATTATAATAGATGTTTTCTATGTTTGTTGTGGTTAAACTATGTATTGCATTATTCTTATTGAACAATTTCAAGTGCATTGATTTTACTATATGTTAGTGGGGTTAAATGGCCTAGATAATTTATCCATGATGAAAATTTAATTCATAACTTTTTATTATCAAACACTCTACTCTATTCATAATTGAAAGTATTCTTTGAATCCTAATTAATTTTACCTAATTTTATTTTCATTTACATAAAAATAATAATAAAAAGTAAAATACATTACTAATCAAATTAATCAAAATTATTTTTAAAATTTTATTTTATTAAAACAAAACATATAAATTTTATAAAATATAAATATTTATTTTATATAACCACTTATACAATTTTAATTATAAATAATATACTTAAACATAGATATTAGATTAAATAATTTTAATTTCAACACAAGTACATAGAAAATTATTAGCGGCAACACACAATTTGCACGTAAATAGAGAAATTATGGATTCTAATGCTACGAATTGCCATTGCCCTGGTGAACCATTCAATTTGTGAACCAAAGGTTTCACTGAAAATTAAACAAACTTAGCCTATTCGACAAGATGAGAGGTTCACGGACCTCCAACTTTGTCAAAACATTCCATCTTCCTCTTAAAGACTTCGATCTTCATCAAATTTGAACTATAAAATCTTCAACTTGGTGATATCTTATTTAGTCATTTTGACTTAAAATTATTCCAAAGAAAAATTATAAAAGAATACTAACATGACAACACTAAATCAAGATAAGAAAACGAAGTTGAAATATTTTTGGGTTATGTGGAATTACTCGTGAATCAAGATGCTCTTACATTAGACATGATGAGTAAGTGAAATGTTCCATGAACTTTGGAAACTCAAAAACATTTACATTGAATAGTGACTCACATTGTCATTCTTGATTCATCTTTACTTTTTGTCTATTTGATATTTTCTACTTCTTTCTTTCAACCCTTCCTCTCCACCTACAACACAACAATTACCCTTGTTGGTCCCATTTTGTAGGATGGAATTAGGGGCTCCATAAGAAATTCTACAATTGGCCAATTGTATCACGAGATGTATACTATAAAATCTTGAAAGTTATGTCTCAAGAAGCTTGAGTAGGTTGTTTTTAATGTTATTTTCTACCATTAACTAGCACGGAGTTGAGAGGGAGCGTGACTTTAGTTTTAATTTTAACCTCTTTCTTTTTACATTTCCATTAATTCCCACTCTTACAACTCATTTCCAATTGTTTCCTCTCGATATGTCCTCCATAGAACTATCATTTCTTGACCCAAGTCCTCCCTATAATCAAAACCTTTTTTTTTAGAGTTTTCAAATACCTCTTTCTAATAATATGTACCATTTGTGTTGAATTTCAAGTATGTAGTGATTTTAATATTAAAAAATTATAATCTACTAGTAACTCAAGTTTCAATACTGTGTCTCACTTTTTGGTCAAAATGGACATTTATATCAACATTTTCAACTAATCTTCACCTTCTGACCTATAAAGCTAAACTGTTAAAAAATTGAAGATGATGCAAACTAGCGATTTGTGAAAATTTGTGCATAGATTCTATATATATTTTTGTAAAAAAAATATGAAAAAAAACATGAATCTTCCAACATCTCCTTTAATAACTAGTTTTAAATTGAAAACAATATTTTCAAAAAGTAACATTTTTGTCATCAAATATAACATATTTTTTCTAGAAAAGATAAAATTCTAATTTTTTAAAAATAGATTCTTAACATCATATCTAGGACAAGAATATTTTTTCATAACTTTTTGTTACATATTGTTTTAATTAATTTTCGAAGTCACTATAACTATAATTTGGAAATAAGTGTATGTTGTCAAACATAACTTGTTGTGTATATATCGAAATATTATTTTTTTGGTGAAATAAGGACATCAATACCCAGGGCAATGGTATTTTTTTTTTTTTTACAATGGTTTACTATTTTTCCACCTTTGTAGAATGAACATGATATTCGATGAAAAACCTATGTTTAGTAAAAATTTGAAAACTAAATACATGATAAAATGAAAACATATCAAAATTATATCTGTTGGAAATATTGGTTTGAGGGCTATGATCTTGCAAAATTAAATTTTTAAATGATTTTATTTAATCCCTAAAAGATAAAAAAAAATGTATTTTTTTGCGAGCATTTTGGCAAGTGTGAAGGAGACTCCATTGTTGGTTATTTAATACTAGAGGGGTTCTATCCAAGGGGGTTTCATCTAAGGGGGTCTTATCTAATCCTCTTCAATTTAAACCCTTTAGAAGGAACCTCTTAAGGCTTAACTAATTATATTTTCTAAAAAATAAGTGATTTCAGGCAAAAATTGGGATGTCCCAAAACTGAGACACACTATTGTGGCAGAACCCTTGAACTCCTTTTAGTACATGAAACTAAAAGACTACAAATTAATTTTATATTAAAAATATTGCATTAGTAATGACATTCAAACATGGAATGAATTTTATGACAATTGTTGGTCATTGCTTGCAAGTACAAGCTTTTATTAGTGTAATGGTAAAATTACCATACTTGTGTTAATTCCAATTTAATCTTGTGCCTACCTTGATGGGGATATCTTAATGTAATAATATATTGCCAAGTTATGTTCTTGTTAGAGTTATCTTGCAATCTCATACTTGTGCATCCCTATCCATCTCTATTTTACACATATTCACACTAATTTCTAGATATTCATTCTTCATCTTGAAATCAAAATTTTATTTTAACAAACCACTTTTGACTAACTCATGATTGATCCAGGTTAATACTCAGGAGTGTAAGAATGATTCTTGAAGCTCAAAGTTTTAAATTGAAATTACCACTTTCTCATCCCTTTCACTTTCCATCATAATACACATTTCATGCAAGATATTATTATGTGATGGTATTTACAGATATTCTTTATTTACTTAAATACAACATGATGAATTCGAATAACCATATGCAAATTCCTACCAAGATGGCATGGATAAAATTCAAATCTCTCAAGCCAATAATATTGTCTTTATTCTTATTTGAATGATTTGATAAGATAGAAAATGCAAATATTAATGAGAAGAAAAAATAAGGAGCATTCATTTATTTTCTTATCGCTAAGCCAACTCTCAAAGAAAACATCTAATACAATTATTTATTTTTATTTTTGTGATTGGCTTTGATAAATAAACATGATGTTATTAATGCAATGTAGAGGTCTTTGTATTTACTTCAAAATTTGTGCATGTGTAATTGTGAATCTGTAAAAAAGTTTGATTAATTACGTCGAAGGCGTGTCCCTATATGAACTTTCAAAGTTTATTTTGTCCTTCAACGGATATAAATGCACTAGAGGGCATGGTTGACAGTTCGTTCCTCTACAACCATTGATTGTAGATGAGATGAGATTTTAACTGAAGTAAATGAAATGAGATTTTAATTGAACTAAATGAAATGAGATTTTAACTAAAATGAGGTAAATTTAAAATAAAACAATTTGTTTTCAATCCTCAAATAAAACAACTCATTGTGAATCCTCATAAACATCAATTGGAAGTTGTCTTAGCCTAATTGAAAGCTTGAGAAGCCTGACGGACATTCACTTCTACTTCCCCTAACTGAAAATTGCATGGGTTTTCCATCTGTTAATAGCACCTCCTCTTTCGATTTCCATGCAAATAATCGACAGTGTGCATTTCTGTAGATGGGATGCAAGACGATCCAAGCAATCTCATCCACTGAAATGAAAATTTATTGCCCACCAACTAATTGGATAATAATGATGTGATGCCATTGAAAGCTTCCTCTGGCAATCGCATACAAATCTGCTTTCAGAATGGTGTTGAATCAGTAAAGTCCATTTGTGGATGTTGGTGCAAGTTGTGTTTGTGATTTATCTCTGGTGAGCCGGGCAAGATACTACTAACAAAGTTGCCAACAATAGTTAAATGAGAAGGATCGATGGAAACAAGATGAGAACTATAAAAACTGTCGTTGGATTTTCTTCTTCCTAGTATTCATTTTTACTTAATGTTGTAGGTGCTTGGAAGTGTATATTATTTTTGCAATTTTCATTAACCTGCCTTTTGTCTTCATTAAATATAGCCGAGAAGTTTCATTCAAACATTTTTCTGCTAGCATATATATGAATCTCTTTGTTCTTCTAAGCTCCAAACGGTGAATGGTGGATGTGAGCCGAAGGGAAACAAGGCAGTTGCACTGTCTAATCTGGGGCCATTATGACCTTCTTTGTTATCATGGTTTCTTGGCATATAAGAAAACCTGAACTGGCAGTAGATGTGTTGGCAAAAAATATGTGGGAATGCCCAATTTGGTGGCGATACGAAAAGCCCGGTACTGTCATATCGTGGATAATGAAATTTGGAGAAATCCTTCCCAATAGGGCTTCAAATGGCTCCTCCGAGTCGTCCATGGCTTTGATAAGTAGCTCAAATATGCTTCCTTGCTCCAATTCTGCAATTAACTCAATGCTTGTGGGAAACCCATCTACGGAGGGCAATGGAAGCTCCAGCAGATTGATTTCTGGGATAGGGGTGTAGTTGCGATATCTGCTGCCCAATCCATCTGATATTGAAGGGAGTGGAGAGAAAAGAAATGTTGAGACCCTAAGCACCTAATTTCTTGGCCAACTCCAAGAAGGCTCTCATGTGGTTGTCGTTGTCCCATTTTACCCTTTCCTCTTTAGAGAACTTAGCCCTCTTCTTAGTTGAAGGTTCCTCACCTTCGAAAATGATTCCACTTACAAAATGTGAAATTTTCTGACCGACACTCCCCAACGATCTTCCCTGGTCCTAAGATATACCCTCTCCTGAAAAGACATTTCACTCATGAGTTGCATGGAAAGTAAAAAGTTGAAACAGGTGCTTAAACTAATTGTAACTAAATAGCCCAAAAATTGAGCACAAATTTATGGCTTCTAGGGAAAAGGCTAATTCAAGCACTCACCATATATAGCCTTTCAGTTTTGGAAATAGAAACAACTAAGCTATCTGCTCTTACATATGCATACCCATTTTTTGTTTTACCATTTAAAAAGAAAATTTGACAAGAAATCTTTCGAACTGCAGCCTTCAAATAATTAAAATTATCACTCTCAAATTCTATAAACCAAAATCACAACTCTGGTCTTGTCCTGCACTATTTTTGGATATTTGTTCTTAGATTTCATTGGTTAGTGTGTTTGATCTGAATTTCATAAATTGGGTTTTAATATTTTGTTGGGTGTGTATAAATGAGTCTATAATGTAAATGCATCACATCACAGTGAAGTGAAATTAAAATGTTTGGGTGCTAGTTAGTGTGTAAGATCTAAATTTCATAAATTTGGTTTAAGGTTTTCTTTTTCTTTTTAAGTTTTTAGTTTTGTATAGATTAGGTTATTTCTGTTTTGGGATCAAAGTTGTTTTTTAGATAAATAAATTATTGTATTGGTTAATTTTGAAAAAATATTACTAGTAAATGGAATGAATAATCTCACTGTACTGCATTATGTTTGATTTGAATTTCAGATATTGGGGTTATATTATATTTTATAAGATAAGAGTTTTTGTATTCTTCAAATTATACGGATGCTGGGTTGTAGAGGCCGTGAGTTTTTGTATTCTTATTTCTTCTTAATTGCAATCAATTTTGACAACCATGAGTTTTTGTATTCTTATTTCTTCTTAATTGCAATCAATTTTGTGCATTTGCTATTATTATGTTCTACTCTATTTTGTTTAGATTATGCTAGCAGTAATAGAAATTATGAGAGCCTCTAAAAGTATCAATACAACTTTTAGCATACACATATCATTGATATGCCTATGATTTGGATGCCTGGAGCATGTGGGGAACAATACTTAGACATTAAGTAGCAATTGAAATAGCAACCAAAGTTTCAAACTAATGAAAAGCCAATACTTAGACATTAAGTAGCAATTGAAATAGCAACTACAGTTATTATTTATGATAATCATGGTTTAAAATGTGAAATCCCAATTGTGGTGAAAAAGCATGGTGCAAACAAGGAATTTAAGTAGTTATTTCAAATTTGATACCCAATTAACCTCCATAATTTAACCAGTGATAGTACCAAACAGATGTTAGATTAAAGAGATGAAATTTCCATAGACCAGTGATAGTACCAAACAAATTTAAGATTAAAGACATGAAATTTCCATAGTCCAAGGGAATGAGTTGGGATGTTTTTGGTAAAAACTTGTGTAGAGTTTTTTGTATCATGCTACAATGAATCATGCTTGTATCCAAAATAATCCTCCACAAACTGAACAATGAAAGGGTTCAGTAGCTTTGCGTGCACAACAATTTCCACTTGCAGTAGAGAGTCGAAATCCTCGCAAAATATGGGGATCTCCTTAACAACAACCTTCACTCCAAGCCATTAAACCCTCATACACTTCTCCAGAAGAACCCTACCCAATAACTGCAAGTTTAGGAAACAAATCTTTGGCATCAATTTGCTAACACAGAGTCACACGGACAGAAGATAAGCCAACATACAACTAAAACTAATATTTGACATTGAGTCATTTTAAAAAATATTTAGGCGAAACAAAACATTGGTGAAAGAGCTCAAAACTCCACCCCCACAAGCAGATGAACTTCACTTTCCAACCCAATATTCTCAGTCATTCTTTAGACAATTCGAGTCTTCTTTCTAGAAGTAATGGTGGACTGACTGGCGTAGCCCTTACTATAATAGTGTTAGATACTTATTCACACTTGTTTGTGCTTTACTTAATCTTTTGGAAGGTTGGCACAAAATCGTATGTAGTTCCATTCAAGGCATCCTACTTTCCAAACTTTTAGCTACACAGACTACCAAAATATCAAATGACCTGATTCTAGCCCTAGTGAATACCTAGCTTCTGATTACGTTATTAGCTAACTAGATATTTTTTGAACATCATGACCAACAACACCAATCTTTTTACTGTTGCAGGTGCCTTATCTGGATTTGTAATCTTCTTAGGAGTCAATAGTTGTTCAATTGTGCAGCCTGTAGTTGCAATGGAGAGAACTGTGTTCTACAGAGAAAGGGCTGCAAGAATGTACTCTGCAATACCCTATGCTCTCAGTCATGTTAGTTCCCTTTCTTAAGATGCCATTTTGTTCCACGAATCAAAATTTCTAGTCACATGCAAAGCACAATATATACCTATAGCCAATTCAATTTTCCATCCAAGTAAATCCCTTTTTATGTGCAATTTTCTCCAATTCTCATGTTTCTTCATTATGATGTGAATATTGTGGATACAACAGAATGTTAAAACAAGGCAAATATATGGTTATTGTTAATTTATAACAAATTTGAATCTCTATTTTTTCTGTTTCTGTGATAGATTGTAATTGAGATTTCATGTCATTAAAGAATTTATTATCAACGTTGACAAACAATAGAAGGTAATAGAGAAGAATAGTATGCAGAATAGAACTATGTTTTTTTTCATTTTTATATTTAATGCAGAAAATTCCAAAATGGTGGTTCCGGTACTACTGAATATGCCATGTTTCATGGACTGTGTATGGTCTAATTGCCTCACAATATGGAGATGCCACAAACCAATTACAAGTGACTGGTGAAGGTTCCAAACCACTAAATCAATGTGTGGAGGATTATTTTGGATACAAGCATGATTCGCTGTAGCATGATACAAAAAACTCTACACAAGTTTTTACCAAAAACATTCCAACTCATTCCCTTGGACTACCTATGAAAATTTCATGTCTTTAATCTGACATTTGTTTGGTACTATCACTAGTTTTGTGGGAAAGCAATGCTCTCAATTTTTTGAAAAGCGACAGATGTGGAGATTAATCTAAAAGGAAAAATTATGCAATTCACATATTTCCAATTATGGAGGTTAATTGGGTATCAAATTTGAAAAAGTTGCTTAAATTTCCTGTCTGCACTGTGCTTTTTCTTCTTCTAGTCAGAAAAACTTGTAGGTTCCATTTCCATCTACCCATTTTTTGTTTCTTAACAAATGTGCTATGCATTGATGACACTTTTTAATCTGCTATACTCCTTGCAATGGTGTTCGAAACTCCTAATCAAGGGTAGGATCCTCCAAATAATCAAGAATAAGAAGATAGCAGTAAGGATAGAATATGAAATTAAGAGCATGTTGCAAATAGTAGTACATTATCACCACAATTGGGCTTTCGTATTTTAAACCATGATGATCATAAATAAAAACTTTGGTTGCTATTTCAATTGCTACTTAATGTCTAAGTATTGGCTTTTCATTAGTTATAAACCATAACCTATCACTAATTGACCTTCCACAACTCTTCGGTGTACCTATTGCACACCAAGGTGCCATTGCTAGTATAATTTTATGTTCATAAAAGAAATTATTATATGATCTCTTATGAGTTCCAATCATTACATTAATGTAGATTAATATTCTTATAATACATGTTGTGCTTATTATATATATGACTTGGTCAACTTTTTTATTTTCAATGTTTATGTTATAAAAAATGTATTCTTATTATATACACTCTGATTAATTTTATCTAAATTTATTTCCATTTACATAAAGATAATAATAAAACATAAAATACATTAATTAATCAACTTACTCAAAAAAAAATTAATTTTTTTATTTTATTAAAACAATACATATAAATTTTATAAAATATAAATATTTAATAATAAATATAAATTATATAAAATATAGATATTTACATTTCTATATACATTGAATAGTAATCACTCAAACAATAATCACTTAAAATTAAGTAATATAGGGGTTGGGCCCTAGCTCAGTTGGCTAAATATTTCCTGTTGTAGGAGGTTGGTCACAAGGTCTAGTCTCCCCCACCCTCGTGGTACCGGAGGGCATGTTGCACCAGCATCACCGGTCACATTAAAAATTTTACCGGTCACGTTAAATTTTTTACCAGGCTACCCGATTCCTGCAGTCTACATAAAAAATAAATATTAAGTTAAACAATTTTGAAATCGATTCCTGCAGTCTACTTAAAAAAAATAAAAATTAAGTAATATACTTAAAAATAAATATTAAGCTAAATAATTTTAATTTCAAATTAACACACATGAGTAATAGTTGTTAGCGAGTAGCATATAATATATATGTACACATAAAAACAAAAATTATGGATTTTGACACTACGCATTGCTGCTGGCTGTGTGAAAAACCACTGGATAGCCATTGCCAAAATGCACCAAGGGCATGGATGCCATGCCATGCTTCCATCCATGCCATGTCTCTCTAGTGTCGTGCAAACGTAGAAAAGTTCGTATAGAACTATAACTGGTGGCAAAAACCAAAAAACCACAGTGACGCTGCAAACACAGTAAATTAATCACCTCCGCCTTCAAAGCCTCCAACAATTGTTTTGAATTTAAAATTAAACGCATCACTCACATTACCTATAACCATCAACGAATGGTTAAAATAAAATAAACCCCACTCACCATGTCAAATTACTTATTTACCTACCTTTTGAATGAACATTATTTACGTCGAAGGCATATCTAATATGAAACTGTCGAAGCTAATTTCTATAGCCTACGGTGTAAGAGTGGTCGGGAGATGCCTACTTTGATCGTAGTCGTTCATGTCTTTGTCTCTGAGGCATTAATGTTGTATGTGCTGTATCTTTTTCAATCGTCGAAACCTTCTTTCCAAGATGCAGCTCGCCAAATTGGAGAAGTGAAAAGTCATACCAGCAATTGTTTGGAGGAGCCGCTACCAATATAGGTAGGGAAAGCAGCTGTTATATTTTATGAAAAATTTAAGGCTATTTTGCTCACTTGATAGTAGGTTTTCTGCATCAACACACAATCTAGATAAATATATTTTGCACTTGTATATCCGTTACTGTTGGAAGTGCATATGCAAAGATGATCACTGATTGTGGTCTGAGGCCTTATGAGATAAGCCTCTTGGGCCTAATAATCCACCCAGGTTTAAGAATAACAATATGTATAGAAGAGATGTAGATACCCCAAGCCTCTAGAGCCTCATCGCACCATGCATCATGGAGATTAGGTGAAAAAACAAACTAAAATATAGTACTCTTCTAGCAAAATTTAGCCTCTTTTACAAAGAGATATTACCTTCATATTTAATTGAGTGTCAATATATTTTTATCCCATGCCCCATGGATTTAATTTGGTAACACTTTGTGACACAAAGATTCGGAGTAGCAGTATAACATTTTGTACATAAAAGTTGCTCTAAGAGTTCAACACAGTGGGTTAAAGTTTTCAGTACATTGCGCATTTCTCGATTCAATAATTGGTCTCCTTGGCAATCTTAGAACATTTGATAAACTTCTCCGCCATTGCAAGTTGTGTTAGAGCTTCATAAGTTTTGTGGAATTTGTAGCGAGAGTGAAGATGGTGAATGAATCGAGAGAGAAGGGTGCGATGGGTGAGAAGGACTACAGGGATCCTCCCAATGTTTCTTTGTTTGAGAGGCATGAACTGAAGTTGTGGTCATTTTACAGAGCCATTATTGTGGAGTTTGTAGGCACCCTTTTGTTTTTGTATGTCTTAATGCAAGATGAGGTGATGGTGCCGGTCATATCAATGCAAAACGATTAAACGAATCTCACCCATTCATCAATTTTCATCCTTTTCTCGGTTGTTTTTCATTGTATTTTCGCTACTTTCGCTGCCTCTATTGGTATCCGCTCCTCCAAACTCTTGCTGGTATTGACCTTTCACTTCTCCAATTTGGCGAGCTACAACCTGAAAATAAGGTTTTGACGAGGGTTATAGAGTATCTTTATATTCATTCAGCCAGTTGTTAATGTTTATCTAGTACGGAAAGTTTCTACTTTGACCATTTGCATTGCCTTAAAGTGATCAAACCAGAATCACAATCTGTAGTGATAAACTACACATTGGAACTCTTCTCCACGCAAAGATAGATGAGCAGATATGAATGAAAAGTAGATTGTGCATTAATGCTTCAGAGATAAAGGTTAATCCCTTCTTCCTAGCCTGACTCTCACTCATTGTGGCCACAAAACACAAATTCTCAATTCAAATTACTGAAGGAGTTTTCAATTCTTAGTCCTTCACTTAAAGGAAAAGATGAGAAAATTTGGCCAAGCAACATCATAATTTCAACAAGAGGGCATGGGAAATTTTCTCAAAGTTTCAAATATCCTCATTCTTCAACTAGAAAAAACTCCCAGCTATCAAACCTCATTTTCTGGAAAAGCTCGTCTCTTGTGGTTGGACTACAGTATGCTTTTGTAAGCTATTTTCTTTTCAAGTCCGTTCACAATTGTTTAGTAGCTGCTAATGAAATAAAGGGACTTTGTCCATATTCGGGTGAATTTAGTTATAGCAGCAGCCAGTGGTTTGCCACATTGTAGAAGTTTCAAATCCTACTTTGGCATCTGAAAATCTCACTATTGGTACTCCAGGTATCTTTCCAATTAGTTGTGAGTGTCCATCCAAAGCTGAAATTAGGAAAGGGCTCAATATGCAGATAGCACATTCTCTGGAATCCATCAGTCATAAATTTGATGCATATCTCAAGGATTTGAAGTTTGCGAATGATATGCCTTTAAATTTAATTTCTAGGCTGCTAGAAATTGAATACCAAATTTAGTATACCTCTTGTTTGGTAGTTGGATTACCTGGAGAGTAAATTACTAAAGTATTTTATTTTCCAACATAGTATTAGAGCTACAGGCTCTTTGTTTTGTGCCTTCCGTTTCAAGATTTGTGTAATCAACACACTTTGTTATGTATATTGTGTTGGTGCTCTTCACCCTGTTTTAAAGTAATAAAATTATTTTTACAGTTTGACATTTGATCAAAATACCCATTTGGGCCAAACAAATCTTGACAAATCTATTTCCATTGCCATAACCTTGAAAGAGTTCAGGATTGAGAGTTTGCACCTCCTCCCATGGCCAAAAAAGATGATTTCATCAATGATTTACACACCTCACCAAATTGTTTTACAATTTATTTAGTTCAGTGTGAAAAATGTTATTTATAAAAAAATGTTTTTGGTAAAATTAATATTATAATGTTGTTTTTGTCAAATGTTGTATATTTATAAATATTTTTTTGGTTGTATTTAACATATTTATACTTTGTTTTGCTTAAAGAATGGTAGATTATATATTATCACAAATAAAATAGTTAGCATTGAAAATTGAAGTTCAAGATATTTATATTTGTAGCTCTGTTTTTTTATCTTTAACTTATTTACTATAATATTTATTTATCTTCAACTTATTTAGTATTTTATATTGTAACAAAATATGAAGAAGGCATAATAATAATATTACATAGACTTCTTAATTTATATTTTAATGCTATAGACACCTAAAATAATATCTTGAACCACAACAAAATATGTTAATTTATATCTTTAGATTTTCTTGCCTCTTTAGATGAGATGAGCTTCATTGGTCCAAAGTTGCTAGAATGTATTGATATGAGACTACGAGAAGCATTCCCTGTCCACAACCACCTACCCTTTGGAGGGCGATCAATTATTCTCTTTGGTGACTTGGGCCAACTACCACTAGTTAAAGATATCCCCATGTATGCTTCTACTTCCTATGGCAAGACTCTATGGTGCAACTTCACAACAGTGGTGACTCCGACAAAAATATTTCGACAAATTGGTGAAAATCCTTCCCAAATTGCTTTTCGTGCACTTCTATCAAATCTATGAAATGCAAAGCCTACACAAGAAGATCAACAAGTTCTAATGTCATGCTCAAGTTCATCACTCAGTTCTACAAAAAACTTCATTTTCTTATCTGCCATACATCTATTTGCAACAAATGAAATGGTGTTACTACACAACAAATGTATGTTGTTGTCTTTGGAAACACCAGTTGCACTTTCCACTATAGAGCAACTCAAGGGATCGACATACACAAATGCAGACGAAGAACAAATTCAAGCTCAAATTTTTGTATCTATTGGCCAAGAGGTCATGTTATGCTCAAATATATGGGTCGAAGCAGGGCTCGTAAACGGTGCACTTGGACAAGTAAAATCAATTGTATATAGTGAGAGTGAAGAACCACCTCAACTACCCTTGTTTGTTGTTGTGCAATTCAAACACTACATTTGACCACCTTGGGACCATAACAATCCAAATAATGTCCCAATATCCCCGCTTAGCCGAGGGTTTCGCCATCAAATTCCACTTAAAATGGCATGGGCGTTGACAATACACAAGTCAGACTTATACAAATTAAAGACAATGGTGCTCCAGAACAACTAACTAAACTTTTCAACAACTTGTTATATTCTATTGATCAGCAATTTATAATAAGCAAAGGAAATAACTTAATCAATAAAATACTTATCTATCTAGGCTAACTCCCCTTGAGTGGCCAGCTCGCAGGCTACTACTTCATCTTTAACTCACATAAGCTACAGATGTTCAAATCCTCTTATGACATATAGTCTCCATCATTGAATTCAACAGTTACCAATAAACAAAAACCAAATAACTCATTGCAACAGTGATTTGTAAATCCATGTAAACAGCATAATGATACCTCTTCTATGTCTCTTTATTACTTATGAAATTACAGTTTTATAAATAACCTTCTAACTAGATCTTAAATTTACGATGGCATGGATAGCCATTGAAAAATTCTTCCTTAACTTAAAACTAACTTGATGTCTTTAAAGCTTCTTAAAACATGCAGAAGGCTCGAGAAGAGCCATAAAGTTTTAAACAACCGAATTAAAAGAACTAAAACTAAATCTTCGGCGGCATCATCTAGGCTTCAAGGAGTGGGTTCACAGCATTACTTTGAGGCATGTGCTGGCTAACTTTTGCAATAGCCGCATGATGACCTGTTAATCCCTACAACAACACTCAAATCAACCCATTAAACCTGCTTTGGACAATTTCCTCAATTGATTAAAAGAAAGAAAGAAAGCACAATTTTTCTAAAAATAAGTAATTACTTCTTCTGAAGTTTAATAAATTGGCATAGGCTTAGGATTGAATTAGCAAGAATGAGCTTTCTATATTTTATTATGATGAGGTTATTTTCACCTCATCATATGATTGTATTTTTTAGTTTTCAAGAAGGACTCCAAGTTAGCAATTCAATTATATAATTGCATTTTTTTAGTTTGAATACTATTTTTAATATTACGATTGTGAAAATAAAAATAATAGTATTTTGATAATATTCGTAAAACAATATATGAAGGGGTTCAAAATCCCTTTACTTTTTAATTAATAACAATATTGGTAAAACAATAACCAAAAGTTATATATCGGTGATGAATAATTAATTCCTCAACTTTTTATTATCAAACACTCTATTCTATTCTTAACTGAAAATATTCTTTAAACTCTAATTAATTTTTATCTAAATTTCTTTCCATTTACATAAAAATAATAATAAAACATAAAATACATTAATTAATCAACTTACTCAAAATTACTTTTAAAATTTTATTTTATTAAAACAATACATATAAATTTTATAAAATATAAATATTTAATAATAAATATAAATTTTATAAAATATAGATATTTACATTTATATATACACTGAATAATAATCACTCAAACAATAATCACTTAAAATTAAGTAATATACTTAAAAATAAATATTAAGTTAAACAATTTTAATTTCAAATTAACACAGGTGGGTAACAATTGTTAGTGAGCAGCATAAAATATATATGTACATGTAAATACAAAAATTATGGATTCTGACACTAAGGATTATTGTTGGCGGTGTGACAGACCGTTAGAGGTGCAGGTAGGAAGGACAGGCATGGCATGGCAAGCCATCGGATGCCCATGCCTTTTGTAGGCTAGGTAGCCATTGTCATGCATTCTTGGGGCTAGATAGCCAATGCCATACAATGAGGCAGAGTTTGGAAGAACAAAAACTAATAGCAGCGGGGAAAGTAGTTTCCAAGATACTGAAAACCAGTCAAAGCTTGAGATCATGCGAATATTCCTCGCTTTGAATGGTATCATTCACTATAGAAATGGTAAGATTGCAGTAGGAGGATGAAACAATGTGATGTTTAAAAATGTTAAGTAGATTGACTCACTTAAAAATCCTAGTTGATGTACTAAGTGAAAGAAACCCTGACAGAATGTCATCCACAAGATGTGGGTTCATAATGACACGAGCTATGAGAATGGTAACGGTGGTATTCATTTCCATGGTCCATTCAACACCTACTTTACTAGCATGAATCTGTGCCTCTGCACAATTAATGTCCCGGTAGTACAACAGTGTCCTTTTGAATCAACAACTGACAATGGTTATATTTTCCATCAAGGGATATCTTTATTTTTCCACCATCCATAGGTAAAATGAGCTTGAAAGTTCAAATAAGGAAATGCTTTTGACGTAACAATTTTTGGATTCAACTATGTAAGGTTTTTTTGTCATTTAAAAAAAGGCGTTTCAGATCACACACACACTAATCCATCATCGGGAAGAAGAAAAAATGAAATGAGATTGCAGAACAAGTCTTAATAAAGGGTGAGAGAGAAGAGAAAAGACTAAAAAACTGAGAAAACAATATAATAATACCATAAACAAATGAAAAAGCAAGACTTATAAAGAAATGCAAATAACAAGAGAAAATAATAAAGACAAGATTAAAGACAAAAAGGTGATCTAAGTGTGTACGGCCAAGTACTAAAAATAATTAGAGTGTGGCTTTCCCTAGTGACCTCATTTTGCATGCACCTATGTATTTGCAAATGGCAAAGAGAGAACAACTTTTTCTATAGTCAAAATTGATTTCTTAGATATTGTCCATTAAAAAAGTTTTTTCAAGATATTTCATGTGGGGTTTATAATTGTAAGTCTCAAAGATCTTTTCGTGAATGTAACAGTGACAAACTCAAGGTAAAAATATGCAATTTTATGATCAGGTAGAGCAACTTAAGACCAATTATTGAGGTGGGTAAAATCTCCTTCACTTTTGGCTCTACTAAACAAAGGGGGCCTTTTCCAAGGTATTCCAATAGATATCATTATAATGATTAAACACCTACTTTGATACAAACCCTAACCATTGAATGTTGCACCCCTATTTTAGTTGTCACTACATGTCTATATGTTGGTTTGAGGGATTCAAAGTTTAGCACTTGATTAATCAAACAAATTATCACACTAGCTATTTGAAATGTCTTTCAAGATAGGCCTTATTATTGTTTCATACATTTAAATGGTAATGCCTAAACCACCTTTGACACAAATTAAATGGTGTTTATGATTGATTATTTTGGTGTGTTGTGAGAAGATAGAGAGATGGAGCGAGTAATAGATTGGTTCCTATATCTAGTTGGGCTACAAATTCATTGAGTTAATACAAAAGATATATCATTAGCAACCAATGTTGACACCTTAATGAAGGTGTCATAAAAGACTTTTTTTTAAATACAAATGCAAACTAGGTTCTACACATACATTTAAGGAAATAATAAATAGTTGCAAAATATTTGATAAATCTATTTAGTAATCCTTGAACATACCCATACATATCTTATACTTCACTAAAATGATACACCATAAATCTTTCCAAAGATTTTATCATTTTCTAGCTAGCTAACTAATCAACAACACATCTAAAAATGCATACTATGTGTTATGAGACACTTAGTCAAGGTTGGTTATGGTTTATCACTCACTCTTCAAAGATTAAAAATTTTTATTACAAATTTGTGATATACCTATAAGATTACAATATTAGAATCCTTTACTTAGAGTTGTAAAATGAAAACCTAGGGTTTTTTTCTAACCCAATTTATTCATCTACTATGCCTCCTAGTTTTCTCCCTTTTCCATCCTCCTCTCTTAAAATAAATTTTGGGCTTAAATAACCCCCAAAAGATTACAAACAATAGGAGAATATGTGAAAGCATCATTAAACTTGAGAATCCATCAATTGCTAGATGACCAAGAGTGCTTATATCTATCATGGGTTGTTTCTCTATGAATCATGCCTGAAAATGTGGTCAAAATATGTCTAGAGGTATCATCAAGGCATGGAGGAATATTTTTCTATGATCTTCAAATATTCTCTTTAGTAATGACATTGTTAGGGTTCGGTGTGTATACTAAGAAGGAGCCTACAAAACCTATTGAGATGGTAACCAAACTTCAATCGCTTCATTAAATGCACTATGGGTGTCTTGCTCTTTTCTTATTGCTATAAGTGTATGACCTTTTAGTGAATAGTTATTTATAAGTAGTAGAAACCATTATAAATTAGTTTCAGTGTTGTGTTTGATTGCTAATAGCATACTAGGTCATGTTGCAAGGTTCTTAGAAGTGAAGAATGCAAAAAAAGAGAATTTTAAAATTTTAAGAGTTAAAGGTCGAGGATACCTCATAACCAATGTCAGTGTCAAGAAGTCAACGATCAAGGGTAAATCATACTTCATTCTCAAATTAAATAAGTGTTGGAATTCATTGTTGAACCCCACAAATTCTAGAAATAACTTGCAACCAAAAAACCTATCACATGATTAGAAAAATGACTAAATTTCTATGCAATCTTGGGAATTTTATTGATCCAAAAGAATTGATTAGGGTTTTGAAGAGATTTGGATGATTACAATGAAAAATAATGAATCTATATGATAAGGAAAAATAAAAAAGAAACCCTAGATGAAATGTTGGGTGAGGATTAAATTAGATTATAAAAATTTCTTCATCCTACGCTTTGAGACAAAATATCTCATAACCTAAAAATAAAAAGAAACTTGCCTAAGTTTAGCTTAAGTGTAATAAATTAAAAAGGGGACCTAATTATTAATTCATGATTAATTAATTGATTAAGTTATTTTTCTATTTTACTTTAACACCCCCTTAAGTACAACTTAAGAAGAAGCTAAAAATTATAAAGATGAGTGCATGGATGGATACATGGATGGGTCCTGACTACAAGGAATGAGGAGGTAGCTAGGTACAAATAAATAAATCTCTCATAATTAGAGAAATGGAGAAATTTGCACATGTGGAAAACTCCTCTATAAAAGAGATAAATTGCACCCTATCACAATTTAACACTATTTTTTTCTCCCCCTAAATTATCGAGCCCAATCAGGTTCCTAATTTCCTAAATTATGCATTCTATAGCCCATTTGTACCATTTTTTGAGAAATTGTGAGCATTGAACAAATGCATCCAGTTATTATTTTCCCCCTGACACTTAATGTCTTGGAAAATAGGACCAATACCCATTCACCCTAGGGCATATGGGTCCCCCTATTATTTTGGGGACCAAATTTGGATATGTCGATTTCTACATTTAACATTTAAAATTCAAGTTGCAAATGTTGGCTATCAGGATTTTTTTTTTGAGTGTTAGTGTTTCTTAGATCAAATTGAATAATGAAAGCACTTAAAAGAATTGCAACACATAAGACAATGAACACACAAAGATACCCTGGGAAAACCCTCCTCTTGAGGGAGAAAAACCCAACAATGAATCTCTTCTATAATATAGAACAATGGCAAAAATCTGCTTACAACTCAAGCCCAACAATGGCCAGCAATGGATACAACAAAGTCGCACCTCTCCTAGATGCACTAGATACAAATGAATATCTTCTTCCTTGAAATTGGACTGCTACTATATGGTGTGAATTCTGCTCTTAAAGAAATGTGAACTTGCTTGAGTGATTGGATGATGCAATGACAAACGAGACCTTGTATTTATACAAGTGTGGCGCCTCTTCAACATAGGTCGGCCCACATACAAAATAAATAATAAATACATGAAGTCGATTCAAGCCAAGACTAAAATATGTGAACCAAGAAGGGTTGACCCTTTAGCATTTACATTTATTGTTTGGTATAAATTAAATAGCCGAGAGGTTATGCATTTAATTTATCTTTTCTTCTTGGAATTCGTGTGATGAAGTGCAGACCGTAGCTGCTATAACATCAACACTCCCTCTTAGCTAGGGATGAACTTCCATCTGCACAGGACACATCATATTAGAATGAAAACAAAATAGAATATCACTTCAATGTGATATTAACCATTATGGCTACTTCCATAGATGGTATAAATAAAATCATCACGGATTCCCTCACGTGATGCTATCATGGAGTCACACACATGACATCCACCATAGCTTTCCCAGAGGGTAGAAACAAGGGCTTTCACCTCAAATCTCTCTCAAATAGAGAATTGCATTATCAAGGGCTTACACCTCAACTCTCTCTCAACAGAGAATTGCATTATCAAGGGCTTACACCTCAACTCTCTCTCAACAGAGAATTGCATTATCAAGGGCTTGCACCTCAACTCTCTCTCAACAGAGAATTGCATTATCAAGGGCTTGCACCTCAACTCTCTCTCAAAGAAGAACTCATTAAACAAAGGAACACTGATACTGAGACTCCCTCTCGATCCTGGCTTCAGAGATTGCAAAGAAGACTTCTGGAGATGTACTCCCTCTAGCCATCAACTCAGTCCCTCTAGTGTTTACTCCCTCTTGATCATTTCTTTGGTTGACATGACTTCTTCACAAGATGCCTCAAGCTTTTCATCACTAAGTAATCTCTTATCATCTTCTTCCCCCTAAACCTGTCCAGGAAGCATTTTAGATAGAGATTACTAACAGTCCATAATTATCCAAAGAAATATCAAGATTTAGAATCGTACAAGTTATATCATGAATGAAATTTTTCCAAAGATCTTATGCTAGTGAACACAACACAATTTAAGAGAATCTACTATCTCTCTTAATTACAAGATCCAAAAAAATGATATAACTCAGCAACCAAAGAATACTCATCTTTTTAACTATTCTGATAGGTCCAAATGTTGGACATAGTGTGATACGTTGTACTTGAGCTCAGATCAATTCGTACCCTTCACAGTTTGAACACAATGACGACCTGAAAGGTACATTGACTTCAAGAGATATCTCCAGCCATCAATGTAGTCCAATGATTGCAAGCTATGACTCCAAGCTTGATCATTTCTTCATTCGGTAAGACTTTGAGATTGCTTGATGCTTAGGTTATCTCAATGAAAAAACAATTCATGAACATTATTCAACCATGCAATACTTATCTCAAAATCTCTTGAGTAATAGATAATTAATTCATTAATCATGACATGTCTTTCTTTCAATTTCACAGAAGAGCTAATCTCAGCAAGACAAAAGACAAACTTCACAAATTGGCATGATCCTACTTGCAATGAATAAGTCTAAAGAATCTTATTACAGTGATCACTATTTACTAGACACACATAATCCTAAAATAATGTCAGAATTGCATAACTCGACAAATTGAATTTTAGCCTAGAATAGTAAATACAATCAAAAGCAAGGAATACTTATCTCTTAAATATTGTGAAGGGTGGACACCGTATGATATGTTGCTCTTGCGCTTAGTACACAACCTTCACAGCTTGAACATAGGCCCATGACTGGAGTAGAAATTCACTAGAATCATTTTGGGGAGAGATCTCAATCACATCTGCAAATGAAGCATGTTGATTAGGCCTGGTAGGACAATCCCTCGCATAGTGACCAAATTTGTCACATTTAAAGCATTGAACACGAGAGAGGTCCCACTTCTTCTTGAATGCAGGAGCACCATCTGACCCATTATGATGATTCCTTTTAAAGAATCCTTTCTTCCAAACTTTTCCTTTCTTCGATGAATGAGAGGTGAGAACATGTAAATCTTCATTCTTTGAACTTTGACCAATGCCCCTTGCCGTTAGTCTCGACTCCTCTTGAATGCAATCAATCCTCAATCGATCTAACTTGGGAATTTTAGATCTTGCATTGATTCCTTGAATAAATGACTCCCATGAAAGCGGAAGACCATTGAGAGCAATCATGGTCAAATCCTTGTCATCCACAATATGACCAATGGTAGAGAGTTGATCTCTCAATTCAGAAATCTTCATGAAGTAGGTGATGACAAACTCTTCTTTCGCCATCTTAATGTGAAGTAGTTGTTGCTTCAAGGTTACGGCGCGACTAGTGTTGTTGATTTCGTACATCTCTTCCAATGTTTTGAACATCTCCCTTGCAGTATCCAACTTGAAGACAATCGGAACAATATGATCTTTGATGAAATCAACCAACACTTTCTTTGCCCTAGTATCTTTCTTCCTCCACTGCAACTTCTCCTCTTCCTCCTTAGGTTCGAGAACTTTTGTTTTCACAAACTTAGCCAAATCATTCTCTTCCAATGTGGGCATGATCCTGAACCTCCATGATGTGTAGTACGATACTCCTTCGAGTCTATCCTCAATTTTCAGACCGTTCACCATCTTGAAATTTGAAATAGGAGATAGACTGAAAAAGATTAGAGTGCTGCAAACTAAATCTGATCACGATCTTTTTCACACCTGCTTTGATGCCATGTTAGTGTTTCTTAGATCAGATTGAATAATGAAAGCACTTAAAAGAATTGCAACACATAAGACAATGAACACACAAAGATGCCCTGGGAAAACCCTCCTCTTGAGGGAGAAAAACCCACCAATGAATCTCTTCTATAATATAGAACAATGGTAGAAATCTGCTTACAACTCAGGCCCAACAATGGCCAGCAATGGATACAACAAAGTCGCACCTCTCCTAGATGCACTAGAAACAAATGAATATCTTCTTCCTTGAAATCGGACTACTGCTATATGGTGCGAATTCTGCTCTTAAGGAAATGCGAACTTGCTTGAGTGATTGGATGATGCAATGACAAATGAGACCTTGTATTTATACAAGTGTGGTGCCTCTTCAACATAGGTTGGCCCACATACAAAATAAATAATAAATACATGAAGTCGATTCAAGCCAAGACTAAAATATGTGAACCAAGAAGGGTCGGCCCTTTAGCATTTACATTTATTGTTTGGTATAAATTAAATAGCCGAGAGGTTATGCATTTAATCTATCTTTTCTTCTTAGAATTCGTGTGATGAAGTGCAAATCGTAGCTGCTATAACATCAACATTGAGAATTAGAGAAATGCCTATAAATACCTAGTTATTGCATCATTTGAAAATAATCAAGAAACTATTGGAAAATTTATCATCAAGAGAACTATCAAGCAAGTCAAGAGAAAAATTTTAGAGGTTTATTGCAACAATTCAAGATCCTAGCAATGTCAAATCCTATGCACAAGTGTATGTATGTTCATGTTATCATTGTTTTGCGAAGGCTAACACTTTTGTAGGTCTCTAAAGCATTTTAAAGCAATCAAGAAAGCAATATCTAAGACCTTTAAGTAATGTGAATGACTTCAATCCTTCAAGGAAGCCATTGAAGGGTGGTGAATTTCAACACTTTATGATTTCATCATTTCTTCCTATCAATTATAATTTTATCATTAGCATTCCCATTATGGAAATGGAAACACTAACACAAGGTTTGACCAAGGAAAACCCCTAAATGGAAGAACCCTTTCCTTCTCTTTGCATGTGTAGGTTTTAGGCTTGAAGAGGATTGAAATACGTTTGAAGACAAGTTGTTCATTTTTGCAATTGATTCCCTACACCTTGTCAACTAATGAAAACTCACTTATAGAATTATCAGATAGTGTTTCGAAAACTCTACAACTGGGAATCAAAAGTTCAAATATTTCATCAAAGGATCTCAAGAATAGAGTAGAAGTAACATACTAGGACCCATACGCCCTAGGGAAACTTTGTCCCTCTATAATGATCATAACCAACTTTTCAGGATAGGTACATAGTCCTCTACACTTCCCAAATTTTCCTACAATTGACTATTTTAGTTTAAATCGGTTGTCAAATTATTGCATTTTACATATTAGGTCATATAGTCTAATTAGGTTTATCATAGCAAATCAATTCCAATCCATCCTAAGACCCTAAAAGATGCAATCCATGTCTAAGTTTCCTGCCTTCATGGTTGAAAGTCAATCTAAACACCTTATGATCTTCATCTTAATGAAACATAAGAAAATAACACAAAACAAACAAAGCTTGAATCCTAGGTTTACACATTAGACCTAGGGTTCCTTTTTTTTTGTTTCATTTGGGTATGTGCAGGATCATGATGGGCCAAAAAGTGGTGATATGTAAGCCATATGATGGCCCATGTGGCTGACGACTTTGTTTTTACCCAAACTTGATGAAACAAAAATGGTTTTTAGAGGATATTCTCAAATTTCCACCAATATAAACTATGTTTTACTTTAAATTTAATAAATAGTTATTATTCATTTTCTATTAGAATTATGAATAAAGTCCTGATTGATACGTTGATTGAAAAAAATCTATAACTTTCAGATGGTATCACATTTTTTGAATCTGAAACATGCATCACATTCTATACTTTGCATACTTTAGGACTAAAAAAATATATATTGAATTTCATGAATTTTTGACCAAGTTAAGGTGGTTAGACAGACGAGCTTTTATATTTTTTAAAAGTTGTAATAAAAAAATCATAATTAATTATTTACTTGGAAAACAATTATTAAAAAATATGCATCACATTGGGAAATGAGTTCTCTACTTATATTTAAAAGCTTATAAAAAAATGTTATCATTTTATTGTGGTTAGGGTGGTCAGTCAGACACCTACTTCTTATTTTTACCTTGAAATTTAAATACTACTACATTGAAATTTCAAATTTTTACCAAATAGATTTTTATTTTTTAAATAAAGGTCTAGTAGTTTAGAAACTACATTCAATTTTGTACAGATTCTATTTTACATTTTTTTGAAATAATATAGATAACTTATTCAAATTTTTACACCAATCTGTCTAACTCTAATTTTCTGTCTTTTTATTGCCACTTAAGGGCCTATTTTTTCCATGATGATCCTGCACATACCCATTTTGGTGAACCCAAAATTTTGGAATCATATGCCTTATGAAAATTAACCCTAGATTTAGGTTTTTCTTTGCACTTCTCGTTTAGGGTTTCATTTTTGCATCATAAAAACATAAAAAAAATCAAAATATTTGCATCTCATATTGCATCATAGGTTGCAGTAGGATTTATTTCAATCACTTAGGTCGGATCTACATTCAAAATTGCATTTGAAATTGCTCTTTATTGTTGCATACTTGTATTTGAGTTATATTGTCTTAAATTGTGAAATTTATAGAAACATATTCACTTGTAGACCTATTTGCACATAGAAGCAGAACCTATAGATAGTATTTAATAAGCATTCAAATATTGAATTTTGAGAACCCCTATCAAGGACTTAGATGCCCTTGGGCACCATTGTCCTTGTACACTTCCATCAAAAGAACTTTTTAACACATCTTTGTCTCTGTGTCTTTAGTATATTTGTGCTTGTAGATCTCTAAATCAGAATTCTTAATTGGATGTATTATGGTATCTTTCATATAGTTAAAAATTTGAAAAACATTGCATTTTTTAATTTCAAAATTGTATCAAAATCATCATTTTCAAGTTACAGTGGCATCTTAGAATCAGTTATTTATTGCATTTTAGATTTAGAAATTGCATTCAAAATTTTCAAAACATCTTCCACATTGTTGCACACTTGCATTTTTGCATCATATTGGCATAAATTCAAAAAAATCTAGAAAAATATTCACTGTTAAACCTATTTGCAAGTAGACCTAGAGTCCTTTAACAATGCCTTACACAGTCAAACTTTGAAATTTTCTAAAACCTTTCCAAGACATAGATGCCCTTGGGTGCCTCTATCCTACTATTTTTGCCTTAACTTTCTATGATAGAGTTCTCACAGTGTCCTTTGTCCAGATCTGATGTTTGTCTTTCAATTTTGTTTACGTAACTATCTAATTTTGATCATTTGATATATAAGGAAAATAGAAACATGTTTATTTTTCAAATATTTGGTTTCGATATGGTAACACATGGCTTGTATAGTTTTAATCTCTCTACTTATGAGTACAATATAAGGAAACAAAACAAATTCATTGATAAGAATCTTTTTCATTTTGCCAATATCTCTCCTAATTCATAGAGTATCTTGGCACAAGAGAATGAAATAATTGACAAATTTCTTAATATCAATTTGCCTAATATTGATTCATCTCCAAACATATCTCTCACTTCTAAGAATTTTTTGGTGAAATTGGATGTAAGCATAGAAAATCATGACAATCATAGTTATTTGTCTCTCGATACCTCTCCTACTTGTGAAAAATTTATCTTGGTGTTGGAGGATCCAATCATTGAGCATCATCAGAAAATTGTTTGTGTCTCTCCCAATACCTCTCCTACTTAGGAAGATATTGTGGCACAAGAGGACAAAATCATTGATACATTTCTTTCAAAAGATAGTAAGAGGAATTACATAGATGAAGATGCGAAGATGACCTTAGATCCCCCCTTGATAGAAGACCATCAACAAGAAGTCAAATATTTTGAGACCTTGTCAATGCAAAATTGGCTATTAGATCTCATTTGAATACTGACCTCCTAAACCTAATAGCCATATCTTAAGCTTTGCAAAACTACCTAATAGTAATCATGTGTCGCAACAACCAATTTATCATGATTTAGCTCACACATATAACACTAGAAACAATAAGCAACCAAAAGAACTCCAACATCCTTTCCATTGCCTCACCCATATTTCTCACCTACACCTAACATTCTATAGCATAGTGGTAAATAATTTGATCTTGTTGAGAAACTTCGTAACACTCCTATTAAGATATCCTTGTGGGATTTGATTCAAACAACATCTGTTTATCATGGTATCTTTCAAAATTCTATACAAAAATTTATTGTTCCTCCTAGTGCTTAACCAAATGATGTGGCAACTTTACTTGAGAGTATGAATTCAACTAATTTGGACATTCTTTCATCAAAATGAATTACTCCCTTTGGAAACCCAAAAGAAAAATGATGCTTTGATGATAATTTCTATTAAATTAATAGGGTTGGGATTAGATGAACCCTTAAATTAAAAATGGTTCAAGGCTTAATGTTTGTAGTTTTAATATTTCACATAAATTTGGAGTGGAAAAAACTTTAATATAATATGTTGATTTTTCAATCAAAGGTTTTGATAATGTGGGAGACAACAGCTTGGTGTGATAGAATTACTTGTTAAATTTGGCAAGGTTACATTTCAAACTCCTATCCATGTCATGCCCCATGATCTTTCATATAATATTCACTTGGGTAGTCCATGGATCCATGAGATTAAAGGAGTTCCTTCAACGCTTCATCGCTTAATGAAATACACTTTTACAACAATAAGGTTTACATAATAAAATATAATTCTAAATATGAAGATTGTTTACACATTGAAATAGGAATGAAGAATCCTCTTAGAACATTGACACCATCTACAAAAGTGGAAACTTTGCAAAGAAAATATAAAGATGAGTGTCTTTCATCGGTGAAAAATTTGTTAAGTGATGAATGAGGATCATTAGATTTTACACCTACATTCATGGGGGAATACAAGATTACACAATCAAAATCAAAGAATGAGAAAGAATCTGCAATGATATCTACACAATCTATCACTAAATCATCAAAAAGCCTAGATTCCACAAGCTCCAACAAAGAAGAAAACACAAATTACACATGTACTTATGATGAAAATGATTATGAGAAATCACCCTCCTCAAAATAAATGGAAGTCATTTATGGAAGAGGTTATGAGTTCTTAAAAAACTTGGCTATAATGGAAAAGGATGTGATGTTAAATAAAAAACTATTTGTGTCCCCATAAAGCTTACATGTAAGAAACAACAAAAGTTCTTGGCTATTGTCCTTTAAAAATAGAAAAAATATCAAAAAGAACTTCACTTAATCATGACAAATAGTATTAGTTGTTTCTCCTTGTCATGCAGTAGTTGTATTATCACACAATACTTGCTACTATGCATGGGGGTATAAACTAGGCTTTATGCAATCATATTTCATTTCATAAGGAGTAGCATATCATCATCCATTTTGGGTCACCTTTGTCCCTATGGTTGGGGGGAAAGGGGTTAGGTATCCTTGTGTTCTAGGTGTATTCCTTGTAGCATGGGATCCCTTTCTATCTCTTCAAAACGCTTTTTTAGCAAGTACACTTACATTTTAAGGGGGACATATAATACCATGTTACTTGTTTGCATAAGAAATGATCCCTTCTTAGTGACAATAACATACATCTCCTAGGAAGTGTGACCTTGTAAATCAAGGTGTGGCCTTCTTGATCTATGTGAGTGTCTCTTTGGTGGTGATATTATTCTTGATTTCCCTTAAGAGTGTGACCTTTCTTGGCATATGGAATTCGCCTTGGTGGTAATGCTATGTATAGTATTCCCTGAGGTGTGAGTCTTCTATTTCACGACTTGTCCTCTCTTGGTGGTGATGTCATATATGTGATATTACCTAAGGTATGACCTTTCATATATTAAGAAAATACCCTTTGTTGTTTTATAAATCACCTTCTTGTGGTGGTATAACACCCCTTGAGTTTTTAGTCTTATCATATCATCGTTTATGCGCCCCTTGAGGTGAGTTGTGTTCATCCCCCATGACGTTAAACTTTTTGCACCCCCTTTTCTTAGTTTTGTTTGTCCCCATGACATTAAAATTTGTGCACCCCCCGAGGTGATTTTTGTTCATCCTCGTGATGTTAAACTTAATGCACCCCTTGATATGAGTTTGATGCACTCTTTAAAGCAAGATCTTGCAAGATAGTTCATGAATTCAATATAACAGAGCTTTTTGGGTCATGAACTTGAGCACCCATTTTTAAAATGGTCACCTAGCACAACATAACTTGCTTGCCACTAGAGCCATGTGTTTCATGAGTGTTTAACATAACACAACTTGCTAAACTTGTGGAATACATCATATTTCATGGACACCTAGCATAACATAGCTTGCTAGCCAGTAAATCCATGTATCCCATGAGTGATGTTACATAGCACAAATTGCTAATCCTCATTGGAGCATTCATTTATTCAATGGATGATTTTTAGCATTTGAGAGAATTTATGACTAATTTTTCTTTTCCTTACCGAATCAAATATTTTAGTACTAACCTTATGTTTTGTTCCATTTCTTTTGTGTGTCATCTTCATGTTTACATCATTTTTTTTTTCATTTCACCATCAACTTTATGTCCCATCATGTCATGTCTTTTCATCATGCATGCTTCATGTTTTAAACATCAAAAAAATAAAAAAAACATCAAAAAGAACTTCACTTATTCATGACAAATAGTATCAATTGTTGCTCCTTGTCATGCAGTAGTTGTAGTATCACACAATACTTGCTACTATGCATGGGGTATAAACTAGGATTTATGCAATCATATTTCATTTCATAAGGAGTAGCATATCATCATCCATTTTGGGTCACCTTTGTCCCTACGCTTGGGGGGCAAGGGGTTAGGTATCCTTGTGTTATAGGTGTATTCCTTGTAGCATGGGATCCCTTTCTATCTCTTCAAAATGTTTGTTTAGCAAGTACACTTACATTTTAAGGGGGGCATATAATCCCATGTTCTTTGTTTGCATAAGAAAAGATCCCTTCTTAGTGAGAATAACATACATCTCCTAGGAAGTGTGACCTTGTAGATCAAGGTGTGGCCTTCTTGATCTATGTGAGTGTCTCTTTGGTGGTGAGATTAGTCTTGATTTCCCTTAAGAGTGTGATCTTTCTTGGCATATGACATTCACCTTGGTGGTAATGCTATTGATAGTATTCCCTAAGGTGTGAGTCTTCTATTTCATGACTTGTCCTCTCTTGGTGGTGATTTCATTTATGTGATATTACCTAAGGTATGACCTTTCATATATTAAGAAAATCCCCTTTGTTGTTTTATAAATCACCTTCTTGTGGTGGTATAACACCCCTTGATTTTTTAGTCTTATCATATCATCATTTATGCAACCCATGAGGTGAGTTTTTTTTGTCCCCCATGACATTAAAATTTGTGCACCCCCTGAGCTTAGTTTTGTTTGTCCCCATGACATTAAAATTTGTGCACCCCTTGAGGTGATTTTTGTTCATCCCCGTGATGTTAAACTTAATGCACCCCTTGATATGAGTTTGATACATTCTTTAAAGAAAGATCTTGCAAGATAGTTCATGGATTCAGTATAACGGAGCTTGTTGGGTCATGAACTTGACCACCCCTTTTTAACATGGTCACCTAGCATAACATAACTTGCTTGCCACTAGAGCCATGTGTTTCATGAATGTTTAACATAACACAACTTGCTAGACTTATGGAATACATCATATTTCATGGACACCTAGCATAGCATAGCTTGCTAGCCAATAAATCCATGTATCCCATGAGTGATGTTACATAGCACAAATTTCTAATCGCCATTGGAGCATTCATTTATTCAATGGATGATGTTTAGAATTTGAGATAATTTATGACTAATTTTGCTTTTCCTTACTGAATCAAATATTTTAGTACTAACCTTATGTTTTGTTCCATGTCTTTTGTGTGTCATCTTCGTGTTTACATCGTGTTTTTTTTCATTTCACCATCAACTTTATGTCCCATCATGTCATGTTTTTTCATCATGCATGCTTCATTTTTTGTACATCAAAAAAATTAAAAAAACATCAAAAAGAACTTCACTTAATCATGACAAATAGTATTAGTTGTTGCTCCTTGTCATGCAGTAGTTGTAGTATCGCACAATACTTGCTACTATTCATGGGGGTATAAACTAGGCTTTATGCAATCATATTTCATTTCATAAGGAGTAGCATATCATCATCCATTTTGGGTCACCTTTGTCCCTACGGTTGGGGGGCAAGGGGTTAGGTATCCTTGTGTTCTAGGTGTATTCTTTATAGCATGGGATCCCTTTCTATTTCTTCAAAAAAAAAAAATTAGCAAGTACACTTACATTTTAAGGGGGCCATATAATCCCATGTTACTTGTTTGCATAAGAAACGATCCCTTCTTAGTGACAATAGCATACATCTCCTAGGAAGTGTGACCTTGTAAATCAAGGTGTGGCCTTCTTGATCTATGTGAGTGTCTCTTTGGTGGTGATATTATTCTTGATTTCCCTTAAGAGTGTGGCCTTTCTTGGCATATGACATTCGCCTTGGTGGTAATACTATGGATAGTGTTCCCTAAGGTGTGAGTCTTCTATTTCACGACTTGTCCTCTCTTGGTGGTGATGTCATATATGTGATATTACCTAAGGTATAACCTTTCATATATTAAGAAAATCCCCTTTGTTGTTTTATAAGTCACCTTCTTATGGTGGTATAACACCCCTTGAGTTTTTAGTCATATCATATCATCGTTTATGCACCCTTTGAGGTGAGTTTTGTTCATCCCCCATGACGTTAAAATTTGTGCACCCCCTGAGCTTAGTTTTGTTTGTCCCCATGACGTTAAAATTTGTGCACCTCGTAAGGTGATTTTTGTTCATCCTCGCAATGTTAAACTTAATGCACCCCTTGATATGAGTTTGATGCACTCTTTAAAGCAAGATCTTGCAAGATAGTTCATGGATTTAGTATAACGGAGCTTGTTGGGTCATGAACTTGAGAACCCCTTTTGAACATGGTCACCTAGCATAACATTAATTGCTTGCCACTAGAGCCATGTGTTTCATGAGTGTTTAACATAACACAACTTGCTAGACTTGTGGAATCCATCATATTTCATGGACACCTAGCATAACATAGCTTGCTAGCCAGTAAATCCATGTATCCCATGAGTGATGTTACATAGCATAAATTACTAATCGTCATTGGAGCATTCATTTATTCAATGGATGATGTTTAGCATTTGAGATAGTTTATGACTAATTTTTCTTTTCCTTACCCAATCAAATATTTTAGTACTAACGTTATGTTTTGTTCCATGTCTTTTGTGTGTCATCTTCGTGTTTACATCGTGTTTTTTTTCATTTCACCATCAACTTTATGTTCCATCATGTCATGTTTTTTCATTATGCATGCTTCATGTTTTTTGACATGTATATTTTTGTGTATGTTGGCTTGTTGCATTTAATACATGTGTTTTCTTTTGTGGGGTGATCCCACAATACTAGTTTACAATTTTTGGCCAAACCAGATATTGAAATAATTTTTTTAACTAAATCTTCACTTTTGAGCACCTATAGCGGCTAAACCTGAGGAATTTGAAGAAGTTTCAAACTAGTGGTTTGTGACATTTTGTCTGTAGATTCTAAATATATTTTTTTCAAAAAATTTGGAATCAAGTTGCACTTCTTTTTCCATCTTTGAAAACTAGTTTTTTTCAGCAAACAACATTTTTAAGGAGTGATGCTCACTGTATACAACATAAACAAATTTTCATGAAGGATAAAATTCTAATTCTTTCGAAGTTAGATTTGTAACTACGATATCTAGTGCTTCCAATTGGTCTCATAGTTTTTTATTAAATATTTTTTCCTTAATCAAGTTTTGAAGTCAAACCAATTACAATTTAGACATAGGTGAACTGTATACAACGTAAAAAAAATTGTATGTATCGAAATTCAATTTTTTTTTGTTGGATCAACGACTTCAATATCTAGTGCACTCGTATTTTTTAATTTTTTTTGATAATCTGCTATTTTTCCACATGTGCAGAATAGAGAACTTGATTTTCGGTGAAAAACCTATGTTTAATAAAACTAGAAAAACAAATACATAATAAAACCATAACATATTCAAATTATATTTGTTCGATAGCTTGTTCCAAGGACTACCATCATCCAATTGGGTTTGTGAAGTCTCCTCCATTTTCATTCTCAACCCGAGCTTTGAAGGGAAAAATTTTGGAGTGTTTTTGGGCTAGAGGGTGAGAAGTTGGGAGAAGGGTGGTTCAGGTGAACCATGGGGGGTTCAAGCGAACCCTAGTTCGAGCAAACCCCATTTCAAAAAGGGTTTTCCTTTGTGTTTTTTGTGAGAATGGTGGGCCCGAGGTATTTAGTGGGTTCACTCGAACTTGGGTTCTAGCAAACCCTCTTTTGGTTCACTCGAACCAATGAGTTCGTTTGAACCCCAAAAACAATTTTTTTTGGCATGGGGTAGATTTTTACAACTTTTCCTTCCTCACTCGAATTGTAAACCACTTTTGTGGGTTTACCCTATGATTATTTTGTCTTGCTATAGGATCTTGAATCCTAAGGGCTTGATCACCTCCCCTAGATTCATTATCATCCTATCTCTTCAACATTTAGATAATTAGACCTTTATTGACATAGATTTTCTACTTTAGTGTGAGTCTAAGCATAAGTTCAGACTCTCACTAAATTGGGGACTGAATGTAGTGTCATAAATTTTATTGATTAGAGGGGAAAAACAAATTTTAAAGGGACCTGTAACCCTTTAGAAATAGGTTTTGAAGGGACTAGAAACTCTGACCAAAGTGAGTGAGCTACCAAAATATAAAACATAGACAACCAGCAACCAAACAACAACAACCACTTAAAGCAAGGCATTACAACCCATGTTGTAGATTCTAGATTTTGAAGGGAATCTAGAGCCCTTTCCAACCAAGTTTAACAAGGACCTTAAACATAAGTTAATAACACACACAACCTAGAACTACCAAGCTACAACTAACCCAACACTCAGTAGAAAGATAAATGAGCCCAAATAACATGAAAAAAAGGTGTAGGAAGACTACTTGTTGTTCAAAGAGATATGCACAAAGAAAAGGAAAATAGCCACCATAAAGAAGTGGATTGTCCACCTCATCCAACCCAAAGCACCAAAATAAAATAGCAGGGAAATAAGAAACTCCTTGAAACACCAACCAACCCAACAAGTTAACTTAGTCTCCGCCTCTAAAGGAGAGAGATCCCCTCTATATGAGAGAAAGAAATGCACAACCCTTCCTCCAAAGCAACAAATCTCTATCACACACTCCCTCCACCTTAATCGGAAAAGAGAGTACCAAAAATGAGAGCTCCCTATTGTGATCATAACAATCAAATCCACCTCTATAGAAGTTGTCTTCACCTCCATAGAAGACATACAGAGTGAAAACCAAGAGAAATCCACCACTTCAAAAGAAAGGGCATACACCAAATCCTTTGGCTGCAAGAACAATAGGAACTTCAAGAGAACAAAGACAACAACTCTGCCAACAACACTCCATTGATCACCAACAAAAAGGAGAGTAGAGGACCCAAAAAAACAACAAGAAAACAAACCCAATTAGAAATAAAGACTTCAAGGGCCACCAGGGGCTCAAAAAAACACCATCTAAGAAAATGAACAAGCCTAGAAACAAACCACAAGGGTAGAAAAAACTCTTTTGTAATAGAAGATAACACAAAAGAACACAAGCAAAGGCCAAAAACTAAAAACTCCCATAGAACCATAGTTGTTGAACAACATCTAAGACCCAAAAAAGGGATCATTTCCAACAAGCCATAGTACCTAGAATCCCCCACAAGGAGAGTGAACTGATGAAAGAAACAAGACTATGGAGGGAAACCAAAAGGACAAAAGGAAATGACTTCTAGAGCCAACCCAGGGAGAGCCCAAAAAAAAATAAGTTAAAGCAATAGCCCTCAAGCCTCCAGGGAGGCAAGAGATTTAAAGGAACAAAGGAGAAGTAGTCCAACCATAAAGCAATGCCAAGCCAGGAATAGTAGGCCCTATATCTAGATAAACCACAAATGAAAGATAAAGAAAAAGGAGCCCATCTACACAAAGGACACCACTCAAAAGAACACACTCCACCCTCTCCGCAGGAAAAGGAAACCACAAGCCAAACTATGCAGAGAGAAGCATAGGAAAAGATCCCTACCAAGCGCTCCCCACATAGTCATCAACCAATAAACAACAAGAAAGGCCCGTAGAGAAAAATTGAGAACTCATGTGGACTAGGCACACCAAAGTAAACCCACAAAAGTGGTTTACAGTTAAAGTGATGAAGGAAAATTTGCAAAGAATGACCCCATGTGAAAAAAGATTATTTTTGGGGTTCGAATGAACTTATTGGTTCGAGTGAACCAAAAGAGGGTTCACTAGAACCCAAGTTCGAATGAACCCATTAAATGCCTCAGGCCCACCATTCCCACAAAAAAAACCTTTTTTTGAAAGGGGGTTCGCTCAAACCCCCTTGGTTTGAGAAAACCTCCCTTTTCCCACCTTCTCACCCTCTGGCCCAAAAAACTCCAAAATTTTGCCCTTCGAAGCTCAGGTTGATGATGAAAATGGAGGAGACTCCACAGAGCCAACTGGATGATGGTAGTCCTTGGAATGAGCTATCCAATGAATACAATTTTGTAATATGTTTTGGTTTTATTATGTATTACTTTTCAGTTTTATTAAACGGCTATGTGCGGGATCATGATAGGTCAAAAAGTGTCGATATGTAAGTGATATGATGGCCCATGTGGCTGAAAACATTTTTTGAACCCAAAATTGATGAAATGAAATTGGTTTTCAAAGGATATTCTCAGCTTTCCACCAATATAAATTATTCTTTACTATAAATTTAATAAATAATTATTATTCATTTTCTATTTGAATTACGACTAAAGTCCTGGTTGATAGGTTGATTGAAAAACATCTATAGCTTTCAAACTATATCACATTTTTTTAATCTAAAACATGTGTCAAATTCTATGCTTTGCATACTATAGGATTAAAAAAAATTTGAATTTCATGAATTTTTGACCAAGTTAGGGTGGTCAAACATACAAGTTTCTATATTTTTTTATAGTTGTAAGAAAAAGTTCATAATTAATTATTTACTTGGAAAAAAATTACAAAAAAATATGCATCACATCAGGACATGAGTCCTCTACTTATATCTAAAATATTATAAAAAAATATTATCATTTTATTAAGATTAGGGTGGTTAGACAGATACCTACTTCTTATTTTTTCTCTAAAATTTAAGTACTACTACATTCAAATTTCAAATATTCACCAAATATATACATTTTTAAATAAACCTAGTAGTTTAGAAACTACATTCAATTTGCTACAGATTCTATTCTTATATATTTTTGAAATAATATAGATAACTTATTCAAATTTTTAAGTCAAGTTGCCTAACTCTAATTTTTTGAATTTTCATCGCCACTTAAGGGCTTGTTTTTTCTATGATGGTCCTGCACATACCCAAACATAGGTTTTTCACTGAAAATCAAGCTCTTTGTTCTGCACATGTGGAAAAATAGTATATTATAAAAAAATATTGAAAAATATGAGTGCACCAAATATTGAAGTCCTTGACCCAACAAAAAAAAAAAATTTGATATATACAAAAAAAGTTATGTTGTATATGATCCACCTATGTCTGAATTGTAATTGATTTGAGTTCGAAACTTGATTAAGGAAACAATATTCAATAAAACACTATGAAACCAATTGGAAACACTAGATATCGTAGTTACAAATCTAAATTAGAATTTTATCCTTCATGGAAAAAAAATTATGGTGTATACGATGAGTGTCACTCCTTAAAATTGTTGTTTACTGAAAAAAACTAGTTTTCGAAGGAGATGGAAAAATAAGTGCAATTTGATTCCAAAAAACTTGAAAAAAATATATTTAGAATCTATAGACAAAATGTCACAAATCACTATTTTGCATTATCTTCAAATTCCTCACGGTTTAGCCACTATAGGTGCCTAAAAGTGAAGATTTAGTTAGAAAAAATTATTTCAGTGTCCAATTTGGCCAAAAATTGTAAACTAGTATAGAGGGATCACCTACCATCTAGTTCATCACCATCTTATGAATCGACATCTCCCATAGCCGTTACAACTTCAAAATTCAAACTCCTACATCTCTCGTCTCTCTCACTTCTCATCGCCATCATGTCACTTATAAATTGTATGGTATTAAGGGTATGAGCCTTTGGTTTTTGGCTCTATAGGAAAGAATCCCCACCATTTCACTAAAGGGTCTCCCCTTAACACTAAGGTCAAATAGTCTCAATTGTTGATGTGGTAGGGAAAGACCTTGTGAGGTTTGAACCTTGATTTTTGGTCCTATAGGAAAAAATCCCCGCCACTTTACCACAGGGTTACCCCCTATAAAATTGTATGGTATTAAGTCTATGAGCCTTTGGTTGTTGGCTCTACAGGCAAGAAGCCCCACAATTTTACCAAAGGATCCCCCCTTAACACCAAGGTTAAATAGTCTCAATTGTTGATGTGGTAGGGAAAGACCTCGTGAGGTTTGAACCTTGGTTGTTGGCCCTACAAGAAAGAATCCCCACCACTTCATGCTATGTTTTTCTCCCCCTAAATTATTGAGCCTAATTAGGTACTAAATTTCCTAAATTATGCATTTTATAGCCCATTTGTACCACTTTTTGAGAAACTGTGAGCATTGAACAAATGCATCCAATTATTATTTTTTCCCCAAAACTTAATGTCCTGGAAAATAGGGCTAGAAAACATGTATTGTCCCTCATAAAACAATTCAGATTTAAAATAAAAAATATATTTCTACCCAAAAAAACTTAGAAATGAGCAAATTGGGTATGAGAGGAAAAACATTAAATCATCCAAAATTGATATTAAATCAATAGAAATAGTAAATGCTTGAATTAACATCATTTCTTTTGTTAATCAAATAAAGCAATTTATTTGATTAATTCACTAATGTGCATCATATTTGATTAAATAAATCAATTTATTTAATTAAAGTCCTAAAGGTCCTCTCATCTGATTTAATAAATCAAACTGATAAAATCAAATGTCAAAACCCCTAAAATTCCTCCAAGTTAATTAATCTGAATTAATTAACCCCTAATCACCATTACCCATCCTCTAGGTTTTGACTTAACCTTGGTCAAACTCAACCCCTGACTAACCCACCCACTTGCACATGAAAATAGTTTCTTTTAATTAGCTAAATACCTTATTTTCCCTCACCAAGGCATATTCTTCGAAAATATTCCCTCATTTATTCCACTTATTTAACTTTTTTACCCGAAACAATTTCCCTCCAAAATCTCCAACCATATTCATTTAATTCCTCTTACACGTGCATTACTCTCTCTTACACCTCTCAAATCCTCAACCACATGCATTAACCATGCACATTCTCCAAAAATGTGCTCCACCTTCCACCACTAGCCATGTGACAAGTGTCACAATATCATCGTCTCTTCTTTAGTCCCACATTCCTCCCATCTCTTCCTTCTTCAACCCTTCAAACTATTTATAGAGGCCTTCTTTATTGAAAGGGGGGCATTCTCATGCAAGGTTATTATCCACAATATCATCCACATGTTAGATTACTATAGGCATATAATTCCTCTTGATCATAGCTAGGTTATTGATATTTTGTATCAAGAATCACACATTTCATCAAGAGCTTATCAAGGGATTGGGAAAGGGCTTCTTTCCACACCAAAGGAGCACCAATCCCCCTATGGGATGCTACTTTGGGCATTAGAATAGTGTTCTTATTGTGATTTACTTGGTATTTTTCTTTGGTTCATTATTCATAAGTTCAAAGAATCTCAAAAGGGAATGCTTGTTTACCCTTGTTTATTGACTAATCATTGTTTTTTTGTTCATGTTTGAGCAGGTCTATGCAAATAATTCACATTTTGGTGCTAGAAGGAGGACATCAAATCACAAAATTAACACATTTTTTTCTCCATTTCCATCATTTTTTCTCTTTTCTATCTTTCCAAGATGCAACAATGCTAAAAATACAAACAACAATGCACTTGTTCCAATGTCGCTGTATAGTGGTGTTGCCTCTGTGTCCAAAAGGCGACGTTGTGCTGATGTTGTTGAGGTTGACTTGATCAAATTCCAAAGGGTTCCGTTGGAGGAAATTGCAACGTAAACACAGGTCTCTACTTTGAATCCATAGAGCGACACTGAATTTAGCAGAGAGACGCTGAAATCCTCAAATAGCGTCGTAATTGTGGAAAGTGGCGTTGGATCTGGGTATAAGATCAGATTTCAAAAAAAATTAGCATGTGCTTTATATATTGATCTTCTTTAACCGTTGACCTATTTTGTGGCTCTCTTTTTTGTAGGCTGATCAACTTTTGTAGGTTAGGTGACAAAGAAGAAGAGGAGACAAGGAGAAGGCTTCTTACAACACTATTTCATGATTGTAACAAGTGTTTTTTTAACACTTTGGGGACACCTATAACACAATATTTAGAATCTTGTTATCTTTCACTTTGAGAATCAACTACATCTCGTTTGGGCTTTAAAAAGAACACAAAAAGGGTTAAAAAGAACATTATAAACTCACTAGATTTGGGTCTTAAAAATTGAACAAGCAACTTCACATTTGGTTTTGGTGCTTTAAAAAGAACTCATCATTGTCATTGAGGATTTAAAACAAACTTGTGCTTGCTTTGATTTGTAATCCTTTTTTCAATTAGTGTCATTCAAATGTGTATGCACTTCTCTCACGCTTCATGTTGATCTTGAGAATTAAAAGCATTTTAGTGACAATGATTCTCTAAAAAATTACCTACACATTTCAATTTGGAGCTGAAAATTGAACAATCATGTGAGTGTGAAGAAAAGGCATTGTGTGTGTTCCCTCCTAGAGTTTTACACAATCTAGGCAGTCGAACTACAAATTTACTTCTTCGCTATTGTTTATCTTTAGAGGGCCTGTATTGGTGGGAAAAATTACTCACCCCGAGGGAATGACTCAAACCGGTAATGAGCTAAAAGTCAAGCTACTCCCAACTGGTATATAAATTTGAATGTTGAGGAAATATCAGCATTATAGGAGCTCCTATGGACAAGCAGGTGATTCTCTTTATAGGAGTTGATCTTTCCTCTCATGTGGCCTTCTGAATGGGTGCCTTGATTAAGAACCAATCTGTATAAAAGCCAAAATCCCTACAATTTGTTGATGCAAGAATGGTCGTTTTGAAGTCGCTTTGAACATCTGTACTATTCAATAGTAGAAATAGAAAAATCCATTTAATCTTTGAATTTTAATGATTTTAAAATTTGGTGGTCCCGAGAGAAAGGGGAGGACAATGTCGCCAAATCTCTAACTGTTCGCTTTGTCTAGTGTTTGGAGAAATCCGAGTGGAGACTCAAAAAATATTGTCTTTTCTATCATAGGGTTGTGCATTGTTTCAAAATCAAATACTTTTCTTGGATCTAAGACTTTGTAAGCAAATATTCAACAAGGTCATCAAATTTTAAACCCTTTGGAAAGAGAAAATACCTTTGGAAAATCCCCATATTACTGCTTCTCCCTAAGGTTTCTATCCTTAGAGGCTTCTAAATATTGGGACATATATCTCAATTTTCTCTCTCTAAGTCAACAATAGGAAAATTGTGCCTTTGATTCCTTGGTTTTCACACAATGGACCTTGTGGAATGAAAAGGAGTGGAGACATGGACATTTAGTTTGAAAAGCTAAGCAAGAAAGTGTGGATGTGGTTAAAATAATCCATTTAATCTAGATAAAAAAAAATTGAACCCCACACATGTGTTTGTTCTCATGATCTCCAAAAAGGTCAAGATCCCAAAGAAAAAGTCTTTATGCAAAAACTTTAAGTTTAGGTGTTACACTCAAAAATTTATCAAGAAGTACATTAGGAAGTGCAATCTCAAGCAATACACCAAGATAAGAAAGAATTTCATGAGGTTTTATAGACTCACTCATTTGAACAATCCGAATATATATGCTGAATTTGAACCACTCGTCTAATTCAAAGTTTGGTCCTTTGAATTTGAGCACTTTAGAACTATAGCATGTTCTTCAATACCTAGGTCTTATAAGTAGAATTCTCTCTAGGTTTGTCTAGGATCAAAATCAACACTTTCATCCATCCCCCAAGCATCAATCAAATCCCACCTCACAAACAACTCTTAGAATCTTGGAAAAATCGTTCATGCTAGAATTTTGGTAATCCTTCAAAACAAAATCAAAAATCATATTGTTTGACTATGTGTGTGTGGATGAATCCTTCTTCACACACTTAGTTAAATTATCACTTTGTGGAAAAATTTATTCCAAGATAACATCCAACATCTTTGGATTTATGTTCTCATTATCCAAATTCCAAATCAAATCCAAAATCCAAAAGTCCTAAAGTCTAGTGTTCCTTCAAGGTTTCTTAAAAGTTCAATCAGTCACACCATCCATATTTCATTTATCCCATCACCATCATTTGATCCTTAAACAAACTTAGTTCTTCTTCTTTGTACCTAAATTGTAGACCAACCTAAGGAATTAGATGTTTTCTTCCCATATTCTTGGAAGTTGATCCTTATTTAATGGTCCAAACTAGATCTCAACACAAGAAAAATATGGAACAAAACAAAGGAACATCCACTTCAAGTGACTTGAGTCAAACTACACCTGAATTTAACCCCATCGGATCTAACAACCCCCCACTCAACCTTCCTCAAATACCTCAAAATTCTCAAAAGGGAGGTTGCCAAGTGGATGGTGTCACCAACAATTTTCAAGAAATGACCCAAGATGAAATCATGGAGCTAGTCCAAAATACTAAAAACCACAAGATTGTCAACACAATGATGAGACTCAATCCTTCACAATACATGTTAGCATTAGAAAAGGAAGGGGATAAAATCCCTTCTGATTATGATGTGAGCACTATCATGGAACAACCTCTTGGGACTATGCCACCGGTATCATTCACACCATCCTTCCAAAACATCATTCAACCCATCCCAAAACCAACATCATCTCATGTTCCAAGTCAACCGATGATCACCAAGGGGAGTTCATTTCTCCAAGCTCTTCAAACACACCCCCTTGTAAACAACCAAAATTTGGATGCAAACACCATCTTGGGTATGCCGAACATCATCCTGCAAGTCCCAAAACACTTGTATGTTCCACTCATTTTCCATGACACCAAAAATTCATCCACTTTCTTTGCAACACCAGTGTACCCTCTTGGAGCACAAATTTCCCTCCCCATGGTTTCACAAGGACAAGTGGACTTGTTTGCACAAGTGGGAAATTTTGATGCATCATCCTCACTTGTTCTAGGGAAAACACCACCAATCTTTCCACCATTACCACCTTTGACATCCTCATCTACACAAATCCAAGGTTTAGGGCAGCCCCCTTTACCCAACATACCAATCCTAAATCAAACAAATCAAATCAGCACATCAAGCATACCAAATCCTCCAAGCATGCCACCAATATTGCAACACTAGGTGGCACCAATTCAAACATCCCAATCAATCATTACACCCTCTAAAACACCACAAATTCTCCAAAACATGGTCTCCCAAGGACCTAACGCATCAACCATACCCTCTACGACACAAAATCTCATCATCACTTAACAAGAACCTCAAAAAAGTCTCATCACACCATCCCACACCATTCCAGATCCTCCACCTCTACCACCAAATCCAAATATGGAAAATGAATACAGTATCACATTGCAAGTAGCCCAACAAGCTTACCAAAAGGCACTTCAAAAATTCCAAATGAAACAAGCCGCACAAGTTGTGCAACAAGCTACACAAGCCACACAACAAGCATAGGCACAACAAGTGCAACAGGATGCCCAAACACAAGTGCAAGATTTACTAAAACAACAACAAGCTGCACATGTTGCACAAGCCACTCAACAAGCTCAAGCGCAGGCACAAGTTCAATACCAAGCACATGCCTTGTTACAACAAAAAGCTTATCAACAAGCTTTGCAACAATACCAAGTACAACAACAAGTAGCTTAGCGACAAGCCCAACAACAAGCATTATTTGCACAATAGCAGAAATACCAACAAGAAGCATTTTTGGCATAACAACAGCTACAGGAATATCAACAAGCATTGCTTGCATAGAAAATCCTAAAACAACCTCTTGCAAGCACAACACTAAGTACGCAAAACACCCCACCCATCGCTCAAGCAACAAGACTACCCCAAAAAATATTCCTACCACCACCGGATCTGCAAAATGGTGTGTCGGCACAAATTAAATTGCTCTCACAACAAGCACTAGACCTAAAATCAAGGCAAACAATGAAATAACAAGGGGTTTTGTGCCCCTATCCATTTGATATATGCATTGCGATGGTTTGTTCCTACAAGGCTTCAAGATACCAAAATTTGACAAATACCATGGAACCGGAAATATTGAAGATCACATCAAGGAATTCCATGTACACATTATGGAAGTTTCCTACGATGAATCATATCTAATGCAGCTCTTCCATCAAAGTTTGGTTGGACCAGCAATGGAATGGTTTTCCTGCCTTCCCCCCAAAATTAAAAAGTTCCAAGAAATTGTGGACTTATTCATACAAAACTATTCATTTAAAAAAGGAATAGACGTGAGCTTGGAAGAAATTTCTGGCCTAAACCAATCCAAGGGAGAAACATTTGAATCCTTTTTGCAACAATGGCAATCCAAGGCCAATTGGAGCAAGTGGGCCATGCTAGAAGAATAACAAATCAAGACTATCATCTCCAATCTTGAAAGGACCTTTCCCTTTCATCTGAAATTGCAATGCATAACAATATATGAGAAGTTGATCCCCAAGGCGCTCAACATCAAAAGAGCCCTTATAGCACAAGGGGGCACACCCACGTATCAAGACAATCAACCATTAACAAGCTACAATGACAAACCTCGCACATGGGAAAAGAGAAAGAATGTTACCAATGATGGTGTTGTTGACAATAAAGTTGTAATCAGTGCTCCAAGACAAAATACGCAATAACAAACATACCAACAATCACAAAACAAAACCCAAAACACCCCACGATCCAAGACATCACAACAAAAACCCAACCAACAAACAATCAACAATGTAAATGATCAAGGTGGACCATCCACAAGGAAAAGATATCCCCTTAAACAAAAAAACACACCCCTTGGGGAGCCAATCGAATATGTCATGCAACAACTCATTCAAGCAAACATCATCACGCTTCCATCCATTGAAATCTACCAAGAGCCTCAAGTTAAACCACCATCGTATAATCAAAAGCACATTTTTGATTTTCATAAGATAAAGGGGCACATGACAACTAGTTGCATACAGCTTAAAAACCAGATCCAAGATCTTATTGATAATAATATCATAACCATTGAACAATCCAGTAGGAATCAAGTTCTTAAAATATACATGAATCTGATGTCATATCACAATAAAGGAAACAACAATGGTAAAGGAAAAAATTATGGCAATGTCAATCATATTTATGACCATATTGTCGAATCTTTCGATGAGTGGGTATATGTTGTCAATATCATAGGCTCTAGAGCCAAGTGTGGAGTCACCACACACGGCAGAAAAAATTACCATCTCAGGACCTTCACAACCATCCAAGGTACCCACCTCAAATCCAAAATCAGTCCCTAATGGTTACAATGTCCTAGAACAACTGAAGAAGACCCTCGCCCAGATCTCCATCATGGAGTTGCTGAAAATATCACTTGCGCATAGGGAAATCCTAGATAAGGCATTGGCTACATCCTTCATCCCCACAAATCTTGATGTAGACCAGTTCCAAGCTATGGTCAGACATATCACTACACCAAATCTCCTCACTTTCTTTGAACAAGATCTCCCAACCCAACCATCTCATTATCGTGTGCTCCATCTTGAAGTCTTTTTCCATAAGAATAAAATCAAATGAGTCTTGATGGATGGAAGAGTAGGGTTGAATATTTGTACTTTGAAGCTATTAACAAAGTTGGGATTCTCTGAAGATGTCTTTGAGAAAGGTAAAGGTATTACTATCAGGGCCTACGATGATCAAGAAAGGGTGTCTCAAGGCACCATTCAACTCCCTATCCAAGTAGGGCCAACAATCATGGAGACTACTTGCAAGGTCCTTAAGCTTGAAATCCATTATAATATTCTCCTAGGGCATCCATGGATTATATTGCATCCAAATTACATCAATGTGTCAAATTCCCCTATGAAAACTAAGAGGTCACAATCCATGGTGACCCTGAGCCCCTTTATTATTGCAAAAATCTGGAGGCCAAATATTATAAGATCCCCCAAGTCCCAAAGAATGACGACGGACCTACCTCTCCATATGTAGACCTATCCATCCTAGCCTCCACTTATGAGACAAAGACACCCTCCATTTCGGATATCTCAGATATTAATGTCATTATCCAAAACAATGGATGTGGAGATTACAAAATGAAAAAGAGTTCCTTTGTGATAGGAGAGTTACCTCAATCTCCTAGATCCCATGGGAAACCACAACCAATTAACTCAACATCTCAGACCTTCACAATAGCACCCTCCAATTTCAAAAGGTGGGGAGACCTAAGTAAAGAGGTGGTAGATGAGAAAGATATATGAAGTCTATTATATCAAGATGAAAGGCCCCTACCAAATCTCCCCATGGAAGAAATCAACAAAGGTTTCAAGATAACGCTTGGCATGGGCTACAAAAAAAATGAAAAGCTTGGGGAAAATGATAATGGTAGGTCTGAACCTGTCATTATTGAGAAGTATCTTAAGAATATTGGCCTTGGATGTACTCCTAAGAAAATAACCATACTTGACAGAGGTCCCCCTGTTAAAGTAGTCAAAGCTCCCCCTCGATTACTAGTATCCACTGGCCTTCCCCTAGAAAACTATACCTTTGATATAACTGATGTATATGATGAGGACCCCATCACCGACCTACCCATTTTATTTGAGGATTCCTCCCTCTTCATGATTAGTACCCTATCTTTCGAGCCTATTAACTAGAACAATGAACTGAAACTTGTCTACCCCCAACTCATCGATTATGACTAACGAGGATCACCGATCTTAGGCACATTTGAGAACAATGAGGCTCTCTCAGAATTCATGGGACTGCACGATACTCTACCATGTGTAGATCATAAATTAGGGTTTGATATTGAGCTGGACATACATGCATACTATGGGGAAACGATTGAATATCTTAGTCACAAAATTAAAAATCTAAGAGTAATATCTAGGTCTTTAAGTGAAAACCACACTATGGCACTTTCTGACCCAAAAACAGTGAGAAAAAAGGATGTATCCGATGGTGAAAACCTCTTTGAGGCACCAAAGGATCAAGGATTAAATCTTCCCTTTAGTTCTATTCATCAGGAAAAATCAGCAGTCTTGGTAGAGAAATGTAATCCAGTCAATCTAGGAATAGAAGAGATACCACACATCACTTTATAGGCATAATATCTTCTGATAGAGGAACAATAAATCCTAGCTACATTTCTCAAGGAAAGAAAAGTAAATTTTGCATGGACATATTTTGACATGCCAAGCCTTGATCTAGAAGTCATAGTCCACCATCTTGTAGTCTATCTAGAGGCAAAACCAGTAAGACGGAAACTGAGAAAGATGCATCCACAGATTGCATTGTTGGTCAAACCTGAGTTGTAGAAACTCCTTGAAGTTGGCTTTATACGACCCATTGATTATCCTGAATTGGTTTCCAACCTAGTGCCTAGTTCTAAGCCCATTGGGGGCATTTGAAACTGCACTAACTTCAGGGACCTGAACAAGGCATGCCCTAAGGATGATTTCCCTCTTCCCAACATAGATATTATTGTGGATTTAATAGAAGGGCATGAGATGCTATCACTAATGGACGGGTTTTCAAGATACAATCAGATAATAATAGAAAAGGATGATTAGCATGAGACAGACTTCACCTATCCATGGGGTACATACTATTGGAACATGATGCCATTTGGGTTAGAAAAACACTGGAGCCACATACCAAAGAGCGATGAATTTGATTTTTCATGACATGATTCACAAATATTTCAAAGATTATGTGGATGATATTGTAGCTAAATCAAGAAAGCGTCAAGACCACATAACAACACTAAGCTCCATCTTTGACATGCTAGAAGAATATAAGGTTAGACTCAATCCTAAGAAGTGTGTCTTTGATGTGCAATCATGAAATCTCCTTGGGTATATTGTGTCAATGAGGGGAATCGAGATAGACCATGTCAAAGTCTAAGAAATTCTTGAAATGGAAGCATCACGAACACTAAAGTAGTTAAGGGGCTTGCATGGAAGACTTCAATCCATTTGTAGATTCATAGTGCAGTTAGTAGACAAGGCTATCCCATATTCTCATCTACTCCACAAGGGGGTAGTATACAAGTGGGACAAGAAATGTGACCAGGAATTCAATAAAATTAAAGAATACTTGCTAACACCACCAGTCCTTATGCCACTGATTCAGAACAAGCCCTTGATACTCTACATATCGGCAACCACAATAGCACTTGGTGCTCTCCTAGCTCAACATGATGAAACAGGGAAAGAGAGGGCCATTTACTATATTAGTAGAACCATGGTGGGACATGAGTTGAATTATACATTCAGTGAAAAGTATTTCCTAGCAATGGTGTTTGTTGCATGAAAATTCAGGCACTACATGCTGGCTCACCAAATAAAGCTCATCACCAAGTTAGACCCTCTCAAGTATCTACTCTCTAAAGCAACACACATAGGACAAATGGAAAAATGGGTTATGATATTAAAAGAATATGACATTGAATATGGAGAGTGGAAGGCAATCAAAGGACAGGTAATTGCGGATCAATTGGTCGAGGCACTGATATATGCAGAGAATCCATTAGTGTTAGAGTTCCTCGATGAGTCAATTTTCAATCTTAGTTTAGCGGATCATTGGAAGGTGTATTTTGATGGTTCATATACTTAGCATGGATCAAGAGCTGTAGTCTTCTTTATCACACCATAAGGAGATTACATCCCTAAATCATACATATTATCTTTTCCTTGCACCAAAAATATTGTTGAGTACGAGGCCCTTTTCATAGGACTCTGAATTACAGTACAGTGGCAAATCATGGCACTTAAATTCTATGGAGTCTCTCAGCTGATTATCAACTAGGTCAATGATGAACACCAAACAAAAGATGAAAAACTTACCCCATACAAGAAACTAGTGGAGGATCTCAAGGAATTCTTCATCGACATCACATTTGAGTAGATACCAAGGGAAAAAAATAAAGCAACAGGTCCATAGCTACAATCGGATCATTATTGGATATCCCATGCAACATACCCAAACAAAAATTCCTGGTAGAGCAGCTTCTTGTACCATCTTTTGAGGTACTAGATTTCGAGTTCGTGTGTGAAATCGTTGGTCTTAGTGATCCTTAGTACCATGAAATATACACCTACCTAAAAATAGGAGTCCTCCCCATTGACATCACCCCTAACCTTAAAAGAACCTTTGTCAAAAATTCATCCCATTCTGTCATCTTAGGTGATACCCTGTATCATAGAAGTATCAAAGGAACTCTTTTGAGATCCCTTAACTCTGAGGAAGCTTTGATTACTTTAACCAAGATATAAAATGGTATTTTTGGTTCTCATTCTAGTGGTATGACTTTGGCCAAGAAACTATTAAGGATTGGGTATTATTGGCCTACAATGGAGAAGAAAGCTCATGATTATGTTAGAAAATGTTTGCAGTGCCAACAACATGGGGACCTCATCCATGCCCCAGCTCAAGAGCTCCATCCAATTGTAACACCTTGGCCCTTCTCTCAGTGGGGGCTTGATCTCATTGGAAAAATCACCCCCACCTCATCTAATGGACAAAATTTCATTATCACCACCACTGAGTACTTTACCAAGTGGGTAGAGGCCATCCCCATGACCTAGATATCACAGGAAAGCAGATTGCTAAGTTCATCTTGAATTACCTCATTTTTCATTACGGTGTTCCACAAGCCCTTATCTTGAAGATAATGGAACACCTTTTAGAAACTAAGATGTTTGAGAACTGTGCCAAAAATTCAATATCCAACATTTCTTCTACACCCCATACTACCCTAAGGGTAACGATCAAGTTGAGGCTACGAATAAAACTATCTTAAGAATCCTAAAGAAAACATTCAATGAAGTTGGTCATGACTGGCACTTACAACTAAATCCCACCTTATGGGCCTATCAAACAAGTATTCACACACAAACATGAGCAACCCCATTCTCCTTGATCTACGAGTCAGAAGCCATTCTTCCCATCGATATCAAGCTCCCCTCAAGAATATCATTATAGAATCTCATTACCGATGAAGAATATCAGGTGTCATGTTTGAACAAGCTAGAACTACTGTATGAGCATTGCATGGATGCTTTGAACCACCTACAACTCTATCAGAACCATCTAAAGAGGAGGTACAACAAGAAAATCAAGATTGGGTCATTTCGAGTCAGAGAGCCTATATTAAAGGAGAATTAGAAAAATGTACCCAATCCAAAGAGCAAGGGCAAGTTTGAACTTAATTGGTTGACCCTTCATCATCACAACAAGTTTTAAATCAAGAGCATATCAATTATCTACACCTAAAGGTGAGCCTCTGTAGGAGCCTATCAACATCTCCCATCTCAAAAAAAATTATGCCTAAGCTTACAAGGTATAAATTCAAAAAATATATAAAAAAAAAATATATATATAGAAAAAAGAAATCATCCTCTAGTGAAAACCACTTCGGTGGCACTTTGGGAAAGTACATTAGCGAAAACCTAGCAAAAAAGTGCCTTATGTAAATAAGAACTTTCCATCCACTATGATCTCGACGGCTTGTTCTACATAATTCATCCAGCACATTCCATTGATCCTTCCATTCACTCATTCGTGTTCGCATCATAGCTTGATCTTGTGTTTCTATCACATTCCATCCTAGAACTACTTGGCACATTCCTAATGTCATATTGTCCTACCTATATCGAGATATTCTATAGCATCATGCTGGGGGAACATTATTATACCCACATTTGGATTGGATTCGTGTATATCCTTGAAATCATCTTTGAAATCAGAAAATCCAAAAACATTCATAAATCATCAAAAAATCCAAAAACATCAAAACATATCAAAAATCCAAAAACAGGTCAAAAATCCAAAAAGTTAAAAATAGATTTGTCATGTTGAACTACGTCATCTCTAAGATTGAACGTAGGAAAGGTTAATCATTGATCAACCCTCGATACATTAGGTCATTCCTTTAGGAGTCTGTCATAATAAACTAACAATCCATCCATGTTCATATTTTTATCAATAAACAAGTTTGTGTCAATCGAACTACATGGTCTCTATGTGTATAACGTAGGCAAGACTAATCTTTGATCAACCCTCGAGTCCCCTAGGATAGGTCTTTAGGTTAGGTTCTTGGTCAAAATATCATAAAATAGCAAAAACATTAGAAATTTTGAAATCAAAACATTTGTAAAACATCTTGAAAATCCCAAAATAGCCTCAAAACATTCCAAAATAGCAAAAAAAATCAAAAAACCCATAATCACCCATCTTGTTACAACATTCACCTACAATAAGTATCCATTCATAATAAATCAATAATCACCTTCATCCTTTGGTAAAACAATCAGAAACAAGCTTAGTAGTTAAAAGTGAAAACTCAAACGTCAAAGTCTTAAAGTCTAGGTCAATAGGTAAACAAGTTGGCCAACTCTTCGCATCAATAAAATATCATCCAATTAATCCAAAAATCATCTGATAACATCCTGTTCTAGGATGCATCCTTCCTACAATGGACATCAACATCAGGCATCACCGTAGTTTAGTCTTGGCTAGAGGTATGAAGAACATTAGCGTGTTTGTTTACTTGATCTTTTCTTTTGATTTATCTTATTCTGCTCATTCCAATGACCTCTCGATGATGTCTATCAAAACAATTTATAGAGACAATAATGGGGCATTGATCATTATCTTTTGTCTTTTGTGCTTGTTGGATGTTCTTGTAATATAAACTTGGTAAATACTTGTTTTGTTAGGTATGTATCGAAGGTGTTTTGAATAGCTTGTTGACCATGAATTGATAGGTTATTCCTTTCCATGCTTTGGTTTGAGATGTTTGAAACTTCTGAAGTACATACTAGCAATATTTTTGTATGTCAGGTGTGAAAAGGATCCTAGATACAACGTCATCTTGGTTGTCTATACCTTGATGCATTGTATCTATGTGTGTTATCAAACATAAAGAAATTTATTCTCTTTTCATCCCCAATCCCTAGATAAGAAATGCATCATCATCATCATTCATCATCATATCCAATAAAATCTCGATGACTCATAGACTTGTTGGACTTCTACATCTTCTTGGATTCAAGTCCTCTTTCATGCTAACATGCTATCATGTCATTCACCAAAACATCAATGCATCCATCTTGCATTCATAAAACTTCCGCACTCTCATCCTACATAATCATGTCATATCATCATAATAGAAAACATCATCCATCTCACATGCATTGCATCATCATTTAAGTTGTTTAAGATCATATAGATTTTTTATTCTAAGCATCTTAAAAACATCCCATTTGCATCATCATTATCATATAGATTTTTTAGTCTAACCATCCATACATACATCTTGAACCTCTTTGTCACGAGATCAACCCTAAAATCAAACATTTTCCTCGATCTCTCAAAGGGGTAGTGTACCAATGTTCTTCTTTTCCCTGGGGCATCTGAAAAATAAAATAAAATTCAAACTTTGATCTCAACAAGGTTATTTTTTGAACCAACATAGCAGGTACATTTCTTCAAATAAGGGCAAAATGTAGATGCTCTAATTAACATCATTTCTTCTCCTAAGCAAATAAATCAATTTATTCGATTAGCTCACTAATGTGCATCATATTTGATTAAATCAATCATTTTATTTAATTAAAGTCCTAAAGGTCCTCTCATCTGATTTAATAAATCAAATTGATTAAATCAAATGTCAAAACCCCTAAAATTCCTCCAAGTTAATTAATTTGAATTAATTAACCCCTAATCACCATTACCCATCCTCTAGGTTTTGACACAACCTTGGTCAAACGCAACCCCTGACTAACCCACCTACTTGCACATGAAAAGAGTTTCTTTTAATTAACTAAATACCTTTTTATCCCTGACCAAGGCATATTCTTTGAGAATATTCCCTCATTTATTCCACTTATTTGACTTTTTTACCTCGAACAATTTCCCTCCAAAATCTCCAACCATATTCATTTAATACCTCTTACATATGCATTAATCTCTCTTACACCTCTCAAATCTTAAACCATGTGCAATAACCATGCACATTCTCCAAAATGTGCTCCACTAGCCATGTGACAAGTGTCACAATATTATTGGCTCTTCTTTAGTCCCGCATTCCTCCTATCTCTCCATTCTTCAACCCTTCAAACTATTTATAGAGGTCTTATCTATTGAAAGGGGGGACATTCTCATGCAAGGTTATTATCCATAATATCATCCACAAGTTAGATTACTATAGGCATAGAATTCCTCAATCATAGCTAGGTTATTGGTATTTTGCATCAAGAATCACACTTTTCATCCAAGAGCTTATCAAGGGATTGGGAAAGGGCTTCTTTCCACACCAAAGGAGCACCAAACCCCCTATGGGATGTTGGTTTGGTATTACAATACTTATTGTGATTTACTTGGTATTTTCCTTTGTTTCCATTATTCATATGTTCAAAAAATCTCATAGGGAATTCTTGTTTACACTTTTTTATTGACTAATGATTGTTTGTTTGTTCATGTTTGAAATGGTCTAGGCGAAGCATTCACAGAAACTGATATTGAATGTTCCAATTCAGAATTAAACTTGGAATTTTGCATCAATTTTTTGTTGGTAATAACAACCAATAGCAATACATAGATGTTGCACCAAACCCAAAAGAAACTGCAAATTTGAAGCTATTGTTGAAACCCAAATCACAATAAACAGCTCCAAAATAAAAGTTGTTGTTCTAGACCAAAATTTACATGAGAATAATGTTCTATATGCACATATATTTTCTGCTAACAACAAAAAACCAAACTGAATAAATCACTAAACAAACCAAACTACACTTCTCATGTCAATAGTTTGACAAAATGCACACCCAAAACTTGAACATTTAGCACTGCTACAAATTTTGGATGAAATTGCCACTAGAGACCTATAAACACACTACCTGGCAATTCTCTATCTCCTTGGTTTATTAGCATAGAAGATTATTCCTTCAACGGTTTCTCAGCCTCTAAAAAATAAAGCATAAACCTTTAAAATGCATGAAAATCCTTCTACATGCAAAATGAATATTTATAGACCCTTGATCATCTAGAAACTTCTATCAAACATTGGATTCACGTCCAAATATTCCTCCCCAAATTTAGGCACTTACGAAATTCATAAAATTCATTATAACACCTCTAAACTTAGCCTTTCATGTATTATACCACTTCTAAGGCATCTCTTGTCAACTCAAAATGCATTTTTTTAAGGCACTTACATGAGGTTAAAGTGCCTTTTTTTAAAACTCATGACCCACCTATGTTGGCACCACTAAATAATTAGTATTTATTTTTCCTTTAGATAAAAATTACACCAGTGCCATATAAGTATTAAATAATATTATATTCCAATGTTGTCTTGATACCTCCAACTTACTATTTATGGGTAATGAAAACTTACTATTTTTAGTAAGTTCTATTTTTGGAAAAAGGGACACGACAAGTCCTCCCTTCTCAATATTTATTTCCCTCAAGAAATTACAACCATAATTCTCTAGAATCATTTTTCCACAATGATAAAACATGCCAAAATGAATATTAAGTCTTGATCCTATACTTGTGAAGAGTTGCAAACTTTGCCAAAGAGTATTGTGCAAAAATGAGGACTCAAATTCCTTTTTCCAGTGCTATAAATAAATAAACAAATCTATACAATATAAAATCTTGTATGTGTAAGTAAATGATACATTCATTCTCATACTCCAATTGAAACTCATCTTCCCACAAAGGTTTAGTAAGCTTGCCAAATGCACTACCATGTGATGAATCAATCCTGTAACTTTTAAACCTTCTCCCAATGATACAAATATGTTTTCTGCTATTGGTAGGTCTGATATATGATTGAATGCACTCACCAATATAGAAAAAATGAAATTGGGAAATAGACACTTTTCTTACCTCCACAATACTAAAATATTCAGTGTAGGAATGTGTAGCAAGAAGCCCATACTTTACCTCAATTTGAGAGATATTACTTTCAACTTCATGGAATGATCTAAGGTAGAAAAATTGTAGTAGAGGAGTGGAAATTAGCATCATACAACAACAACATACATAGAATAATCCTTTTAAGTCTGAGTTCGCAAGCAACAATCCATCTGTGCTGAAATTGTTGTTCTTTTTTAGACTATCTACAAGCACAAAATTATCACCTCATTTATGTGAATTATCACTCTGAATATTTTTCTAAAGAATACCATACATTTTTAGGTACACCCAAGCAAGAAACATATTATAATCCCCAATACATACAAATCCTATCAAATACTCATAGAATCTCCAAATCACACAATATTGCTAATATTGTTTTGCTCTAAACTGAAATACCAAAGCCACAACTTCTAAAGCTTATATGAATTGGGAAAATAACAATATGAAATGATCTACCAAAGCATAAAATTTATCTACAACAAAAGTGCACTCCCCAATACACCAAACCCATAAATCTTCACACAACTTTATAGGATACCTACAAACAACACACGCATACTACACTACAAGAACAACTACCTTGTGTCTTCTCCAAATAAGTGTTATGGTAGGTGGATTAGTGCTCTCTAATATTTTAGACCTTATTCTAACATCATCGAGTAAGGATTATTCCCCCAAACACATTAATCTATAGTTGTTCATAATCGAAATGTAAGAAAAATGAACAATCCTACTCAAGTGGGCTTATCAATCCTTGAAGGCACAAATAATTGCAAGAAAATATGGCTAAAAAGTCTCATCTAGGATTAACTAGATCAACTAGGGGTATTCTATATATACCACAATGGTAGGTGAGGCCTTATTCATAAATGAAAGAATATTATCAAAAAACCAAGAGGAAAGGGTAACCCAATCACCACCTTCACTTCTCTAAGGTATAAAAGTCTTAAATTATTAGCCCAAATTGATAATATTTCACTTCATAGATGCGTGTCTTTTGGTTTAGCCCTCGATATTTATACTCTCTTAGAACATGGGAATTGAGGTCACTCCATTGGGTAGTGAATTATCTAGTAGATCCCATAAAAAAAGAAAAAAAAGATTACTTATTTCTGATCCTCAAGATCACCCTAAGATGCAAGAGGAGATCATATGTAAGTAGATCTTGGGGATTAGAAAATGGTTTATTTTAGATCCCAAATCCAAATGTGAAAAGATTAATTTTAAGCCCACAATGAAATGTGAGGAAAACACACCAAACAAGCTAGTCAGAGGAATATAATGATGTTCTAATAGACTAAAAAATATATGAGCACTAAATATAAAAAGAGAGGGTAACTTCAAACAAATGTACCTACTTTATAATGTCAAATATGAAATTTTTAATATCTGCACATAAAGACAAATAAACAAGCCTAGAAAAGAAGAAAAGATCACTTATTTATGATCCTTAAGATCACTATAAGGCACAAGAGGAGAGAATACATATGTAGATCTTGGTGCACGTAAAAATATAATGGCTTGTTTTAAATTCTAAATTTAAATGTGATTGATAAATTTTAAGCCTAATTTCAAATGTTTTAAAATATGTCAAATAAGATAGTCTAAAGAAAAAATTGAGAGTGCCAATGGATTCCTTATGATTTTAGAAATGATAATATCTCTTGTAAATATTATAAATTAATGTTATGATGTAGTAAAATAGATGTAAGGAAAAAATATGCTTATCAAAAAATTATGATTTTCAAATTTTGTTTTTCACATAGTCAATTGGATCTAATTATTTTTCTATATTTTGGCCTTAAAATAAAAAATGAAAAGAATAAACCCCTACTAAAATTTTGAGAGATTTCCAAAAATATAAAAATATCTAAAAAATTCCTTAAGTTTTACCCTAAAAGTAGATCTATGAAAAAAACCTAGTCGACATACATTTGATAATTTCATCAAATTTTTTACCTCAAAAATTAAAATCCAAGAATAGACCCCTATTTAATATTTGAAAATTTTCCAAATATATTATTTTTTGTGATTTTTTTTTTCTAATTTATGACCTAAAAACTAGATTTTGGAAAACACTGAAATGATAATAACTCATTGGTGATTGATGTTTTGAGTTTAATTTTTTTACTATAGCCTCTAGAAATGAACTTCAACTTACTAAAAAATTGTTAAGAAAATCCAAACCACTAGAAAGATATGACTAAATCTTTTAAAAGTATGGTCTTGCCTTTAACCTCCAAAAGTTAGTTCAAAAATGTTTTTGCATAAAAGAACTAAAAAATAACAAGACAAGGCTAGAAAAACCTTAAAAAAAATCAAATAGTGATCTGGGTCCCATTGGACATCCTAAAATGCAAAGGATGAAAATGTGAATCATGTGATATAGTGACAATGCAATGCAAGTACCAAATTCACACTCAATAATCACTCAATGAAACTCAAGAAATATGAAAAAAATAAAACAATAAATAATTATACCATAGCAAAGACCTTGATTTGTTCCATTGTTTCTTTGATAGTAGCCTGAATGCTTGGCATGCATATGTTTCTCTTAAAAAGTTAACATAACCATGATAACACAATAATAGTATAATATCTAATATAGTGATTTTTACTCAAAGATAATAAATAGGAGATATGAGATCTTGATAATGATAGTTACTCTTGCTTGATAATAACCTTATTTTATAATTCTCGTTAATGATAACTTGTTTTATAATGCTCTAGTTTTCTAAATCTAATGATATGAAATAATGCTCTAGAAGATATGAATGAATGAAAGATTTTATTTATACGTTTTACTTGATTTTTTATTTTTTATATTAAAATGGAACTAATGGAGCCAAATAATTACATGAAACAAAAAAAATTCAAAATTATAAAAGACTATCTTTCTCTTGATTACTAGTCTAGATCATCCTCTAATATAGCCACTGAGTTGACCTCCTCCATCTCCTCTAAAATCTGTACTTTGAGTGTCATCGAGAGAGCCATAATTGCCATCATTTCCGCAAGCTTGATGGCCCTTGTGAGTTCCTTTAGTAGGGCGATATTTCCCATTACCTCCACCGTCCTTGCTTCAGTATCTTCTCCCATGCTCCGCGCTAGGAAGGGGATCCACAGGCCATTATAATGGAGGGTGAACGACTACTGCACCCTGCCCGTGGGTCGAAGACCTCACCCGATTACCGCCATGTCTAGGTAAATTTCCTTCGCTTCCCACCAATAAACCTTTACTAGCCATCACATCAGCCATCTCTTAGAGTCCTTTCTTTCCCTTGCATGAAATAACCATGCCATGAATATAGAGGAAACATCTTTGTTGACCCTATAACGATAGGTGGATAGAAGGAAGTACGCACCCAAGATCCTCTTTTATCAGCTCCAAAATTTCCTCCTTGGTGGCATTGAAAATCTTCCTTAGCCGATTGTCTATCACCACCCCTTGGAAGGCCATCTACCTCTCCTTCACACCTAAGCTTATCGTTGATTCCATCCTAGATAATTTTGCAGAGAGAGGGCTCTTCTTTGGTGCTTAACACTCATACTCCATTGTCCGCACCCTATCATTAAGACTCATCTAACATCTACATTAATGCTCCTTAGCTCGTGGAGTCCCATCATCATCCTCCACACGTGATGCTTTTCCCTCCATAAACATCAACCCAAAAACTTATTCATCATTATAATTGATGATTTTTTTGATAGTTTATCAACCTCCCCATTTCCCTCTCAATGGATATGGGACACTTTATAATCTTCAAAATGGGATAGTTCTTCCAAAACACGAATGATAAATTTTCCTAGTTTCTAATTTTGTGTCGTTTTTCGTTGAATTATATTGATTGTTATCATAGAATCATCTTCTATGTGTATTTTCATAAATCCCAAAAGTTTACACAGACTGATGCTAAGCTAGGCAACTTGCTTTTTTGCTTCATTGTTGGAGCCTTTCGCTAGCATCTTTACCAAATCTATCAAGGTATTTCTTGAATTGTCTCTTAAAATACACCCTACTCTATTCGGTCTAGGATTTCATCAAGTTGCTCTATCAAATTTTACTTTGATTCAAGATTCATCTAGTGGTTGCCATTTTTTATCGGTTCTTGGATTGAAAATCAAATAATTCAATGCTTCCCATAAACAAGAGGGATTATTAGTCTAGGCCATATTTTTTTCAAGTATTCATTTCCAATAGTGAAAGCACTCTTCTTTATGCTTTGGTTAGTAGTAACATTATTGACCACTTTGATAATGGTTGAATCGATTTTACTGATGATGTCATTCGACATCCTCTCTTTATCCTAGAACAATCTTTTGTTTTGATCCTTCTAGATTTCCCAAATAATAATTAAGGGGCCACCTTTCATACACCTCAGAACACTGCATTCTTCTTGATTATTGGCCAAACCATAAACATATCTACTAAGCTAGATTTTGGCACGATGTTGAACAGTTTACTTTCTCCAACACCCACTTCCAACATCACTTGGCTACTTCACAATTTAGAAGGAGGTGATTGATAGTTTCATTCTCTTTGTGATACATAATGCATCTATGGGGCCCCACTAATACTAAATTTTTGGAATATTTCCCTCATAAGAATCTTGTTTTATATTTCCAACCATTAAAAATTCTTTCTTTTGGTAGGCACTCTTTTGCCCATCATAATATTGTTGCCCAATCATGCTTTTACTATTGCTTCCTCTAGATCATATGATATTTACATTATATTTGTCATTTTTATCCACACACCACTTTATTATATCTTGCCCTTCACCTATATATTATGTGTCACCTCAAAATACTAGCAAATGCCACCACTTTGTCTTTCAAAAAATTCATATGAGAGAAGGATTTCCATCACCAATGTTGCTCCCCATTTTCCACCATGGGCTCCACATAATCACAAACCTTTATTCCCCACGTCTAGTAGAAAATTATTTTGGCCTCTTCCACTCCTCTCTTATCCTTTAATGGACTAAATCCTTTGTAGGAATCCTCCCAAAAAGAGGGCTTGGTCACACCTTCAAATGGCCCATGTTAAGTGATTTAACATCAAGATTATGTAAGACATGAAGAAATTCCAAATTGCGAATCCACAAGGGGGTTTTGAATTGTTAGAATTCTTTGTGGATTTTTGGTGTCTAAATATTTATTTTGAAGCACCTTTTCCCATTTTTGACCTACATAATTATACATATTACATACTAGTCTAGCACCTAATGCTATATTCATAATGGCCATTTCTTCAAACTTTCCCCCTAGTTTCTTTTGGTATTTAGATTTTGTCCTAATAAATTAGAGGTATTTTGTTTTGTTCATTTCTTTTGTTCTAAAAAAGCTTCCACATCCATCTTTCAGTTTGGGTGAGAAAATTTTGGGGAAGCTTCATGCATGACATAACATAAATTGGGATTGCTACGATAATTGATCTTAGCATTATTATCCTTCTTGTAGCCATTATCCATTTACCCTTCCATGCTTCCAATTTTTCATTGTAGTTTATCATTAATCTCTCCTAAAAGTGCACTTTTTTGCCCCAACTAATAGGTGGAGACCAATAAATTTCCCTAGGGGTGCCCCAATTTTTATTTTGACTATCCTTGTAATGTCCCTTTGACTTCTTAAATATTTGTTAAAAAAGTATATCTCTAACTTCCACCAGTTCACCTTCTACCTAGATGCATTGTAATACTTATTAAATAGGTTTTTAGTTATTCTTGCTTCTCCTCTATTCATCACCCCAAACAATATCAATTCATCTATGAACCAGGTGTGAGTTAATGATTCCATATTGGGGGCTACTCTTATTCCCTTCCACTTGCCACAAATTATTTTCACTTCGATGCTCTTGCTTAGAGCCTTAGACATAATGATGAATAATAAGGGGAGATTAGATCTCCTTGCCTTAGGCCCCTTGAAGATCTAAAATGTCCATATGGGGTTTCATTGACTAAAATTGATAAGATGGAGTTACCTATGTGACTATTGGGTGAACCCACAATAGTGAGTCATAATTCTTTTCACGAACAAAAATTGGAGGCTAGTCATAATTTTTTTTCAAATGGCTTTGATTGAAGGCAACCCTTTGAATAAAGGGGCTTCATTCAAAAATGCACACCTTCAAGAAAACACCCCCTTTGATCAAACCCAAAACCTTTGAGAAAAGGTCCTCAATCAATTTTTTTAAATGAAATAATTTAATTTTCCTTTGTCTGCATCATATCATGGGCTTCACTTGAAGACCCCTTCAAATGAAGACCCCCTTTTCTCACCTTGCCCCCTCCATTTAAAAATTAATGCATTTTTTCACTTTTGAGGCCTAATTTGGATGTGCAAATAGAATCAACTTGGCAAACCAAGTTGGAAGAAAATAGTCCTCAAAACAAGCTTTCCAACAACTGTAAATTTAATATATTTTATTTTTTATTTTTTATTTTTTTAGTTTTACTAAACATAGGTTTTCATCGAACATCAAGTTCTCTATTCTACGTGCATGTAGAAAAATAGTAAATTAGTGTTTTTTTTTTGAAAAATATCTACATAATAGGTATTTATGTCCTTCCAACAATTTTTTTAAATTTCATTACATACAAAACAAGTTATCCAAGACTTAGTACACCTATCTTGAAATTATAATTTGTTTGACTTCAAAACTTAACTAAAAGAAAAATATTCAACAAAACATTATGAAATGAAATTTGAGCACTAGATATCAGTGTTCCTAACCTAATTTAAAAAATAATTAGAATTTTATCCTTTGTGAAAAAAAGTTATGTGAAACATAGTACACTTCACTTTAAATAATTTTGTTTACTATTAAAAACTAATTATCAAAAGGAGACAAAACAATTACAATTTAATTCCATTTTTTTAAATTACATTTAAAATCTTGAGACAAAATCTTAGAAATCACTAGTTCACATCATTTTCAAATATTAACAGTTTAGCTACTATAGTTGTTAGAAAGTGAATATTTTGTTCAAAATATTGATTTTAATGTCAAGTTTGGTAAAAAATGTAACCCATTATTGTGGGATGACCCTATCGGTCCACCTAATCCATTCCCTATTGAAATCAAAATTTCCCATTACCTAAGCAAGGAATTATTTTTCCACTTGATCACATTCTTTATGAATATCCAAATTGATGATCATTTAGTCCATCTCGGCCTTCCAGACTGTATGCATGACCTCATTAGCTAAAATTATCCCATCTTCAATAGCTCTACCTGAGGTAAAGCCACTTTGTTCTTCCAAGATAATGGATGAGAAAAATACCTTGAGTTTGTTCGCCATAACTTTGGTTATTACTTTGTATATTGTATTGCATAAAGATATTGGTTTGTAATCCTCCAACCCCTCTGATTTTTCCTTTTTTAGGATCAGGACAATGAAGGTATTATTCAAATCTCCTAACAAATGTTTTGTGTTTTCCTTGATTCCTCAACCATTTTAACCAAATCTACTTTTATTGTGCTCCAAAAAGTTTGAAAAAATATGGCAAGGAAGCCTTCCAGTCCAGGGGCCTTATTTGGGCCCATTTGAAATATTTCCTTCTTGACCTCTTATTCTAGTATTGGTCTCAATTACAATTCATTTTATCTTGTGTTGATTAAGGAAGGAATGTTATTTATGATTTCCTCTCTACTTTTCCCTCATACAACTTTCTCCTTTGATAAAACTTGTTGGAAGTATCACACTGCCATTTTTACAATCTCCCTTTGGTATTGAATCACTCTACCATTGAAATATTTTAATTCTAAGATTATATTGAAACTCCTTTTGACTTCATAGTCATGTGAAATAATTTAATGTTTTTATCCCCCTCCTTTTGCCAGTATTCACTTGATTTCTATCTCTAGAAGATTTATTCTCTAGCCAAGATTCCTTCTTAGCTAGCTCAAATTGGTTTTTATTTTTTGAATAGGATTACATCCATACCATCTTTGATTACTATTTAATTTAGCTCTGCCAGCTCTTCCTCCAACCTAAACTTTTCGATAAAAATGTTTTTGAAAAATTATTTATTCCATTCCTTAATTTTTGCTTTGAGGTAAACTAGTTTGAACTCTGGAACTGATATTGGTTGTGTCTGCCAATCTTGGGGGCATCTCTAGACACCATACCTCTACTTTATCTTTAAAACTCTTATCTCTTAGCCACATGCTTTCAAAATTAAAAGGATTTCACTCAGGTAGTTCTTCTCCCTTAAAGCTCAGAGATATTAGGAAATAATCCAATCTTGTGAGGGGCATGATCCCAACCTTGTAAGTGAGTTGCATCTCTTACCAACCCCCACATTAAGAAAAATCAGTCTAGTTTTTTAGCTATGCGGTAAAGCCCACTCTTCTATTTCTCCATGTGTAGGTGTCATTCATTGGGCTTTTTTTCATTAAATGACTTTCATTGATAATGTTTTATAATTCAATTCTAGTTTGGGAGGTTTAGTGAGAGATACCCTTATTATTTGTGTTATACAGTGTAGCATTGGCGTCTCCTCCCACAATGACCTTTTCCTCTTGAAGGTTTTCTAAAACTACTGCATATTATTCCTAGACCTCCCTCTTCTTAACTCTACTTGTAGGCCCATAAACATTTAAGAGAAAGACCTTATGCTAAAAATTATTTGGGCTAGCCTCAACCAGTTGCCAATGTATGCTACCTACCACCTCTACAATATTAAATCTATTAGGGTTCCATAGAACCCCAAGACTTTGAAAGCACCATTAGCCTCCACAAAGATCTCTTTCCACTTTCTCCATTTTGAAAAGGGTTCTTTCTCCCTTCTTGAACTAACTTGGTCTCTTGTAAGAACAACACATCTACTTTCACTTGATCAATGTACTACTTGATCAAGCATCTCTTGTTAGGGGCATTTAAGCCCTTGAAATTCCATTTTAAGGTCCTTGTGGTGATTAGGGAAGGGATACTCCCTTCCCTAATCTCAATTTCATCTACCCTTTGGCATTGACTACTATCTCTAGCATCACCTTTCTCAACTTCCTTCCTTTCATTCTTCTTTCACCTAGTTTTATTTTTGACTTGCTTGCTAAGATTTGGGTAATAGATTTATTTTTTAGAATATCCTCTTCCTCTTCACCAAGATCACTATCTTTACCTTAATAAGATTCACTTCAGGGTATGTGTAGGATCATGATGGCCCATGTGGCTGACGACTTCTTTTTTACCCAAAATTGATGAAAAAAAAGGGTTTTTAAAGGAGATTCTCAACTTTCCACCAATATAAATTATTCTTTACTTTGAATTTAATAAATAATTATTATTCATTTTCTATTTGAATTATGACTAAAGTCTTGATTGATAGGCTGATTGAAAAACATGTATAGCATTCAAATGGTATCACATTTTTTGAATCCAAAACATGTGTCACATTCTATGCTTCACATACTATAGGATTAATTTTTTTTTTGTATTTCATCAAGTTTTGACCAAGTTAAGGTGGTCAGACATACGAGTATTTATATTTTTAAAAATTTGTAATAAAAAAATCATAATTAATTATTTACTTGGAAAAAATTACCAAAAAATATGCATCACATTGGGACATGAGTCCTCTACTTATATCTAAAATTTTA